>CAKNXH010001515.1:93843-120109 GCA_932178445.1 Andricus quercusramuli | reverse complement strand
GATGTCTCAAAAGCTTCAACCGGTTTTTGTGCTGCAGGTTTTTCTACAGGTTTCGGTGTCTTCGAAGCTTCAACAGGTTTTTGTGCTGCAGGTTTTTCTACAGGTTTCGGTGTCTTAGAAGCTTCAGCAAATTTTTGTGCTGGAGGTTTCTCTACAGTTTTCAGTGTCTTAGAAGTATCAGCAGATTTTTGTTCTGCAGGTTTTTCTAGAAGTTTCGGTGTCTTTGAATCTTCAACTTCTTTTTCCTCTGTATTTTTATCCATAGGATTTTCAATAGGTCTCTTTTCTACTTTTTGTTCTGTAGTTTGTTCTACAGATTTCTTTTGAACTGGTTTTTTCTCAACTGCAACCGACTTTTTCTCTGTAGATTTTTCGACCGCCTTTACTTCTGGCTTCTTTTCTGGAGACTTTTCTACCGACTTATTCTCGGTTAATTTGAAAGCTTCTGGTTTTTCTGTAACTTTCACTTCTTTATTAATTTCTTCTCGCTTCGTAGTTTTTGGTACTTCAACAGTTTTATCTTCCTTAATTTCCGAAGGTTTTGTTTCTACTTCCATCTTTTCTGTAGATTTATCCCCTGCTTTCTCCACTTCTACCGACTTTTCACTCGGCTTCTCTTGCACTTCGTTGTGATTTGCAGATTTTTGTTCCGCAGTTTTTATTTTTTCTGTCAGCTTTTCTTCATCTTTTGTAGCTTCATTAGATTTTTCCTCCTTATGTTGTTTTTCTTCGCTTGGCGCTGGTTCATCTACTTCCATTTTGTCCACATTCTTCTGTGCTTCTTTTTCTGGACTTTTCAGTTTTACCTCCAATTTGTCGGCAGCTTTAAGGCCTACTTTCTTGTCTTGTTCACCTTTCGGTTCGTTATTTTGAGTCTCATCTGAAGTTGTATCTACTTCTGCTTTTTTTTCCTCTCTTATTTTTTCTTCTTGTTGGACAGGTTTCGATACTTCTATTTTCTTTTCTGTAGATTTTTGTTCTGCAGATTTTTCTACAGACTTTTCTTCCTTAGATTTTTCAGCAGAATTCTCTTTCTCTACTTTATTTTCCTCTGTATTTTTATCAACAGGACTTTCAATAGGTTTCTTTTCTACAGATTTCTTTTGAACTGGTATTTTCTCTACTGCAACCGATTTTTGCTCTGTAGATTTATCGACCGCCTTTTCCTCCGGCTTCTTTTCTGGAGATTTTTCTACAGACTTTTTCTCCGTTAATTTATCAGCTTTTGCTTTTTCTGCAACTTTCACTTCTGTATTAATTTTTTCTTGCTTCGTAGTTTTTGGAACTTCAACAGCTTTATCTTCGCTCGGCGTTGGTTCATCCACTTCCATTTTTTCTAAAGTCTCCTGTACTTCTTTTTCCGGAATTTTTAGTTTTACCTCCAGTTTGTCGGCAGCTTTATGGTCTATTTTCTTGTCTTGTTCACCTTTCGGTTCGTCATTTTTGGTTCCCTCTGCAGTTGTATCTACTTCTACTTTTTTCTTCTCCTCTGTAGGTTTTTCTTCGTCTACTTCCATCTCTTCAGAAATTTTATCTTCTCTTTCTTTCTCTATAGTAATTTTGTTCTCTACGGTCTTGGCTTCTGTAATCTTTGCGTTTTCAGTTTTCTTTTCGTTTACAGATTCAGTGAGGTCAGTTTTGTTAACGGCTGGTTTTTCTGTTTTTGCTTGACCTTCTGTAACTTCCATCTCAGTTTCTTTTGAAACATCAGATTTTGCGGCTTCCGTAGTAATTGTTTCATTACTATCAGAAGCGTCCATCGCTTCTGTTGTATTCGGCTCAGTAACCGTATTTGTTTGGTCCTTGAGATCTACTTTATCTATCGAATCACTATCTTTCTCTCGCAAATTGCTTTTTGATTTATTTTCAGAGCTCCCCTCAGTTTCCGATTCTTCTTCACTTTCGCATTCGTCTACCACTTCAAAGTCACCCACGTCCAGAGATTCAGATTCAAATTCATCTACATGAAACAAATGTAAACATTATATTAAAAAATAAATTCACGTATTTTCTCGTTGCTCATTATTTATTTATTCAAAATTACGTGCATTCATTTGTCAATAAAATATCTACTCGTTAAATTTATTTGTAATTGTAGATGTAGATATTCAGGGTGTCTAGTTATCAGGCAATTTAAAATTCACGGGGGTTTTCCGATTTTTCCCACCTGAAGTGATAAATATTAATCCAAACTTCATTGCCGATCACAAGTACGATTCCACCTGTTTATCAATTATTGCCCAAGTTCTTTTAATGTTATTTATATGAGACTTAATATTTTTTATCTTATTTAGGTTGAAGTCTATCGGAATTATCTTCAAAATGAGCCACGTTGAAGTTATTTTGTCAATTTTTTCTCGAAATTTAAATAAAATATAAACATTTTTAATATCGCTTAGATCAATTTAAATGTAAATTTCTACAAAATCACACAAAGTTATCACCATTATTATTGTGAAAATGCTTGCACGATGCAACATATTTAAAGTTTCACAAAAATGTTAAAAAAATAAAAATATTTTTCTTCTGCTGATTTATTTAAAATATATATGTATAGTACATACATTTGATTTTTATTTTCCTAGAGATGAAATGTATTCAAAATTTTCCAATTTTATGTAGCAGCTTTATAAAATATTTATTAAGTTAAATGTTCCAGTAATCATGAGGGTGCCAATAATCGTGAAACTTGTTTATAATTTGAATATACTGTTACAAAATATGTTAAAAGTAACATTTAATGGTAAAACCTACTTACTTTAAAATTTTTATTTTAACAAACATTGAAATTTTCACTATTTTGCAATATCTTCTTAAATAATTGACAAAATTTCTTCATCCTGACTTATTTTACAGAGAATGTTAATAGCTTTCAACCTGCTTAAGAAAAAAATAACTTTAATAAGCATCAAAGAACTTGGATGATATCATATAGGATACCATAAAGTAGAAAAAAGTAGATTTTGCGATAGAAGAAAAAAATTCCAAAGTTTTTGCTCGTCAAATAAAATTCCCGGATTTTTCCCGGTCCGCTAAACACCCTGATATTATTTTATTGGTTCTGGCCCTTTCTTTTTAACACGTACTTCTTAAAACTGATCTTCAAAGCTAGTTACTAAATCCTGCCTGAAATTATTTTTAAGCATATTATGTTTTACTTTAAAAAAATAGTACAAAGCTAATTACATTGTATTAGAAAACTTTTTTCTCGTGATCGCTAATATTAAAATAAGTAGTGAACATAATTACAAAAATAAAATTTTGAATTTACAAAACGAAACAGAATCAACCTTAACTACTTAATTTATTTTATGTTCTATTTTTAGGTAAAAAAATACACAGTACTAATAATATATACTTCAATGACTAGAATCGACTTTTGTCTTAATTGGCCGAAACGCTAACCAAATGGAAAAAACTCTTTTTGGAAAATACAAGTAAAAATAAGATCGTTTAGGATTAATTAAAAATATCAATTTTAAGCAAATATTCTGTATATAATTAGTTCATTTTCAATTAAATGTGTAGTCTTCAATTATAAATTTGACTTTTATTGAAATCTGTTTCTACAGAATCGTAGCAACATATTGTTCAGGACTGATCTATTTTGTAAAAAGTAGGTTGAATGAGAAACTCGAAAATAAATTCCAAGATCCACTCATTTATTCAGTATATTAATTTCTATTTTATGTAGTAAAACAGTTCAAATACGTTAGACAGTTTTAAATGGAACGAATATTCTCTGGCATAAAAAATTAAATCATGGTTTAGATTAGTTTTATTTATATAGTTGAAAATTTGGTTATTTATGGGAGTAGAAGTTTTCAATAAAGCAAGCATAATAGGTGTTCTTAAAATCATAAATCTACATTTCTAAATAGAGCATTTTTATTCACAAAAATATGTTTATTTTTTAAACACTAAATCCAATCACAAATTTTTTCCATGGAGAATTGATTTTATTAAAAATAATGTGTCGAAATAAAAACCCTAAATAAATTAGATACTTTAAAGTCAGAAAAAAATTATAAAACTTTTTATATGATACAAAATATACGATTTCTTAACGAAATCGTTTTACAAACTAACTACAGAGGTACTTTCATTTTGAACTACTGCTGAGTTAAGGCCTTTTTACTTTTCAGGGTTGCTACAAAATCCGAATTTTGAAATTCCCTCACTTTTCCCTGATCGTTTCAAATTCTTCTTTTAGATTTAAAAAACAACATTACACCTAGAAAATCAATAATGTAAATGCAAAAAAGGTTGCAAATAAATTTATTTTAAACACTTTTGGTGACTTGGTTCGAATGTAGTTGAATTTTTAACCCAAAAGATACATTTTCTACAAAAAAATACTAATTTTCAACTAAAAACAATAAATTTTCAACCAAAAATAAAATAATTAAATATATTAAAAATATTAAATATACATATTAGAATTGAATATATAAATTAATGTTAATCCAAAATAGAACAGTATTTTCAGTAAAAAAAGAATTGATAGCCAAGTAAAACCTATAGTTAATGAAATAGTTCAATTTTGAACCAAACAGATGAATTTTCAAACAAAAAGATTACATTTCTATAAAAAAAGTTATATTTTTGGTGAAAAAATAGTATGGTAAAATTTGCATTTAAAGAAATAAACTTTTAATTGAAATGATGAACCATAATTTAAAAAAATAAATTTTTAAACAAATATGTAGTTGAATTTTCTAACCAGAATAGAAAACAGTGTAATTTTCAACCGAAGAAATGAATTTTTAACAAAAAAAAATTATTTTTCAACTAATTCCATTACTTTTCTATCAAAAAAGAGGAATTTTCAATAAAATAGTTGAATTTTCATATAATACAGATAAATTTTCAACTTAAAATAGAATAGTTAAACTTTCAGTAAAAAAAATAATTTCTTTAATACCCGCGCAGGAAATTTCGAACAAAAAAGATACATTTTCAACCAAGAATAATTTTTTACAACAAAAAATTAATTTTTAACAAAATGCATGAATTTTCAATCAAAAAGTTGATTTTTCAACCAATCATCAACAAAAAAATGAATTTTGAACCCAAAAAGAATGTTTTTTTTTTAAACTAAATTGTTGATTTTTCAACCGAACAGATGGATTTTTACGAAGATACATTTTTTATCGAACATGGAATATTCAATTTCCAGTTAAAAAAATATGTTTCAACTAAATAGTTCAATTTTTAACAACAAGAAAGCGGTTTCAACTGAAATGACAAATCATCCTAAAAATGTATTTTTAAGAAAGTAATTCCACTTTCAACTAAGTAGTCGAATTTTCAACCTGAAAATATGAATTCTCAATGACAAATGTAATAGTTGATATTTCTATTTAAAAAATTTAATTAAAAACCAAAACAGTTGTATTCAACCAAAAAAGACGAATTTTCAACAAAACATTTGAATCATCAACCAAAACAAATTCCTTTTTGAACCAAACAGTTGTGATTTTAAACCGAAGATGTAATTTCTACCAAAATAGATGAACTGTCAAGCAAAAAAAAAAAAAGACTATGAAATTGTTGAGCTTTTAACAAAATAATAAATTTAACTTCAACTTCAGTTTATCGAAAATCCCCTGACATTCCCTGGTTAGTTGCAAACTCCTTGTCTTACTGAAATTCCCTGACCTGTAGCAACCCTGCTTTTCTATAATCTATTTCTAATATCTTATCTTTTTAATTTGCTATCATAACTTATCTATGTACCTTTACGAAATCCTCTTAGAAGAACGATTCTGAAAGCCTTTTCTGATAATCAAAGAATCAATTTTCTCACTAGCCAACGTACATAAATTTAAAACTTACATGAAAAATTTTGGGCACAATTTTGAATTTGAAACATTTACAATTGAATGACTTTTTAAATCATTAATTTAATGACAAAATTCAACAGTTTCAGATTAAGAATTTTCCAAATTAGGCAAACTGTAAACATGGAATAATATCAAATCAGAAGAATTAAATAATTAAAATCTATAACTGCGAACCGCTTAGGAATGCCAAATTTAAAAAAATGTGTACCGTCAAAGTTATGTGACTTATTAGAAATGAATAGAGTTTAAAATTACTTGCAGGTCTCGGGCTCATTTAAGAGATCAAAAAAGGGTAAATAGTGTCAATATTTTTTTTAAGTGTAATACAATTTTTCAAGTGTTAAAAATTAATGTCAATGCTTATTTAAAAAAATTTTCTTTCGTCTACAAATTATCAAAATTCCTATTTATTTATCGCAGACGTCACAGTTTTTCCCCTTTTCTCATTCGCCCACTTGAATGCGTACTGAAGTAATAGAACCTAATAAGAAAATCCAACTAATTTTCGTTAAGAATTCATCTTTTTTATTTAAAAGCTTTATTAATAATTTTATTAATAAATACAATTATTTTGTAGAAAATTCAACAATTTTGTTAGAAAGCCATACTTCTTGGTTAAAATTTCAACGTTTTTGTTGAAAAGTCGTATTTTTGGATTGATAGTTCAACAGCTTGATTGAAATGTTTCTTCATTGACTAAAATTATTTTTATTGAAAATTCAACTGCTTTGTTAAACACTTACCTATTTGGTTTGAAAATGTATCTCTTTCTGTAGAAATTTAATCTTTTTGTTTGTTTGTTATAAATGCAACTAGGGTAAGAGCACCAGTTATTGGCACCTTAAGAGGAAATTTAGACTTTAGGAAATAAATAAACACATAAAATATTGAATTCTGAAATAGTGATAATTATACCGGCACTCAAAATTTTATACAGAATACACTGGAATGTTGAATTATTATTCAAAGTTGAAAAAAACTTGAAAAATTATTAAAAATAAGCATGTAGTCCCAAAATGTTAGTGCTTGGCACTGCTAACCCCAGTTATTGGCACCCCTCGTCACCAGTGATTGGCACTACACTCACATAACCTCCTCAAACTTCTGTAATTGCATTAACACATTGATAAAAACAAATTGTGCATCTGAAAATATGAAATAAATTTTCTATTAATAATTATAAATTTAGTATTTTATCAATTTTGTTTTTGGACAAGCCAACTTCTTTGACAGCAGCTATAAAGCCTAGCCATTTCACATATCTATTCTTCGGCTTATGTTTTTCTTTCCTCAGAGATACTCTCTGACGGGCAAACATATGGCAATAAATAAAATAAAAACCATAAATGTTACTAATTTTCTCATTTTCTACTTCAAACTAGAAAAATTAAGAAACAAATTCAAACATGGATACATAAATATAGTTAAAACAAGTCACCCACCGATTAAATAAAAACTTTGGCTATTTATAATAACATGAATTCCTGCGTAACATTTAAAACATTGTACGACAATATTATTAAACACAATATGTATAAAGATAATAAAATTCTATTCATAATTTAAATAAAACCAATATTTACCTATACCTCGAGGTCTGAAAAGAATAATAAATTAAATGAACAGAACTTTGGAGGTTACGATTACCGGTATCCCGGTATTAAAATGACAGCTTCATTTATTATAATTGTTAGCTACTTTTTCGTCTACCTAGTAAAGACTTTTGTTGTTCCGGCACTTTTAACACTTCATTTTATCAGAAATACGTGAAATGGCTCATGTCAACACAAGGTCTTGAGATTACATAACCTCACTTTTTTCCGGCGAGGCAGGGGTGCCAATGAATGAAATCATTCCCGAATTGCATGGTCTGGTCATTGGCACTGGAGTGCCAACGACTAGAGACCATACTTTTAATATTAATTTCCATTGGCACCCCCCCTAAAATTAATAAATAAATTATTGCCGAGGTTCATTCCTTATTTTGATTATATTGCAAGTATTTCTTTTCAATATTCACAAAAATTGGAACAGATTTACTTGTTCACAACGTTGTTTGAACAAAATTAAAAAATGTTGTCAGCTAAACATTTTCTTTAGAAAACCGGATAAATTCTTGGCACCCTAAGAACTGAAGTGAATTCATTATTTTATAACTAAATTTGACATTATTTTGTATGAATTATATATGTCGGTACACGCAGAAATAATGGTAGAATTAAAATAATACCATCAAAATACGATAAATGTTTGCATTTTCTTAAAATTTAACAAAAATGAGAGAGGGTGCCAATAACTGGCGCAGTGCCAACCACTAGTGCTCTTACCCTATCTGGTTAAAAACTGATCTGTTTCGTTTAAAAATTAACTCTTTCTTTGAAAATTCAATTTTCGTTTTGAAAGTTATAACATTTGGTAGAAAATTGATGTATTTTATTGAAAATTCGTATTTTTTGGAGGAAAATCAATTTTTTTGTTGAAAATGCAATTGTTTAGTTACAAAATAATCTGTTTTAGATGATTTTTATATCAACTACCACATTTTTCGTTGAAAATTTATCTATTTAAATCAAAAATTCAAAACATTGGTTGAAAGTTGAACTATTTTTTTTAACCCGAAATTGAACTATTTTGTTGAAAATTCAACTGATTGGTTGTAAAATAACTTCTCGTTGAAAATTCATAATCTAATCATAATCTAATCAACTATTTGGTATAAAACATATGTATTTGGCTTACAATTTCGGTTTTTAGGTAGAAAACCAATTTTATTGGTTAAAAATGCAATGTACGATTGAGAATTAATCTGTTTTAATTGATGATTCAAGTATTTTGTTGAAAATTCGTCATTTCTTAGTTATATTTAACTGTTTTTATTAAAAATTAATATATTTTGGGGTTTAAATATCAAATATTACATTTTTCGTTGAAAATTAGTATTACCAGGTAAAAATGAAACTGTTTTGTTGAAAATTCATCCCTTTGGTTCGAAAATTCATAATTTAAGTTCAAAATTAATCTCTTTGTTTTAAAACTTAAATATTTTGCTGAAAATTCTCCTTTTCTTTGTTTTAAAATTAATGGTTTTAACTGGAAATTCAATTATTTTATTTTTTGTTGAAAATTTATCTTTTTTAGTAGAAAATTCAATTACTTGAAAGAGAATTTATGTATTTTGTTAACAATTAGTATTTTTTGGTAGAATTTTTTTTTTTGATGTAACTGTATGCTTGGAAATAAATCTGTTTCAGTTGAGGATTCAAATAGTTTTATAAAAATTCGTCTTTTATGGTTTGTATTTTTTAACTGAAAATTTAACAATTTTGTAAATAATTAATCTGTTTGGGTTGGAAATTCAACAATTTGGTAAAAAATTCACCTTTTTTTATGTAATTTGTTCAGAATTAATATTTTTGGTTGAGAATTTAACTATCTGGTTGCAAACTTAAGCTGTTTAGTTAAAAGCTCATCTGTTTGGCTTGAAAATTAAGTATTTTTGACGGCCCCCAATCAGTCATTAACATAATCTATAGCCAATTAGCGAGGAAGTTCAAAAATATTTCAAGAAAAAGTGAAGAAACAGTGGAATTAGCAGAAAATTGTGAGGAAATAGTGTATTTAGTGTAACGTTTTTCGAAATAATAGTAAAATAGTGCCATCCTTAAAAAAAAGTGTAAAATAGTGCGAAAAGTGTGCTGAGTCCTGTACTTTCGAAGCGTATAAGTTGCAGATTTTGATGGATAAAAAAAAAAGGATTTCTTGAAATCGAGAAGGAATTCAATTTCTAAATCGAATTGCCGGGTTTCCCCTGATTATAAATAAATTTTTACACACAGACTGCGGTTCAAGAAATTAGTTTCCGTTTTTAAAATTTTTTTTTAGTAAACCCTAGAGAAAAAGTATTGAAAATGTCGTCCAGTTAGTATAATTATATAAAAAAGACCTTCAGATTGTAAATATATTTAAAAACCATGCAAAATACTTTCCTTCATGCTTATTGATTAACGATTATAACAGAACAGTTTGTCACTGAGTTCCAGCCGAACAAACTCAAGCAAATATGAAAATAATTTCAATTTTTGTCTACAAGGCTGGACATCAAATACAAAAAAAAAATACATTTAAAAATTAAATAAACTAAAATCAGGCAAAAAAAGTTGTTACAAACTGAAAGAGGTTAAGAAGAAAGAAAGAGTACGATAGTAAAAGTACCACATTCCCACAAAAAATTAATGGAATATTTACACTATTATCACTTCTAACAGGCAATGTGACTCCCATTTATCAAAATCAACGAAGGGTTTACCTTCATGCATTATTTGATACAAAAAACAGGAAAAGAAATTCCGAATGGAAAAACAGAAGTTATGTAAACTAGTCTTGAAAACTATTGTAATCCAAAGCCCAAACCAAAGAAATTAATATTCCACCTATTGGTTTTTCAACTTTGAGCACTGTAAGGGCAAAATGTAAAACCCTTTTCACAAATGCCGGAACTTTCCACGGCGTCCTAACCTCAAAATTAACTGCGTCACGATTTGAATTCGTTTAATATTTACATAAATTTAGATGCCTTGAGGAAATTTTGAAATACGATGAGAGAACGAAATTAATGAGCTTCGATTACAAAAGAAAGTTTTCAATACGAGGACATGAGGTTGGAGCAATGATTGAAAATGATGACACTGTGATTAATCAGGCAGTCATCAATGACAGATGTTAACAGATGTTAATAACGTGGTGTAATAAAGAATGGTCTAGAAAAAATGAATTATTTATTTCTATTAATTATATTTACCCATCATTCAAGTAATCACAAGCGAATACGGAGAAGAAAAGGAAGCAATCGGCAACCCAGTTTGTTAAACAGGAAAAATACGTCCGTCCACTCGTTTAGGGAGTCAGTTCTGTCTTCATTAGTCTGTGGTCTATTGTTTTTTTATCAATTACGAAAGTGTGTATATATACAAACTTACCGCTGTACCCAAGATAAATAACGACACATTACGACAAAAGCGGTTTTGTACTCACGGCGTGCAAATAATCATGTCGTCAGTCGTCATTTTGTCAATTTCCACCACTTCCCAACTTCCCATTCTTTCCAATTTTACACACAAAAAAAACATGAGTAATTCGATATTTCCATTGGAACTCAGATTTGATTCGTTGAAAGATTGCACAGCGCCATCTACAACACCCACGCACATTCCCCACCCGGAATTCGTGCCTTTTCATTGGCTAATGGCTAATCGGCTAATTTGATGGCCCTTTGCCCCGAAAATTTAAATTCCCGGAAAAGGATTCTACTCTGAATTTAAAAATATATTATTTTTCTAAGCAATTTCAACTCCGATCGACTTTTTTCCTTGTCTCGAAATTTTTTCCTGATATTTTTTGTTGGCAAATTAACTTGGATAAAAATCAAATTTCGAGGCTAAAAACGAAGTCAATAACAGTTTTTATTGGTTGGTAGAAGCATTTTGAACTTTGAAAATTGAAACTTTAGTTAATTATTTTTGGTATTCTAATCGGCTAATAATTCTTAAATATATTTTTTGATGTATTTAGTATCAACGATTAATTATTGCCAAAGCAATGAAAAATGTATCTAAATTTTCTGTTCGAAATCTTCTAAAATCTACATTTTGTTTAAAATTTGTAGAAATATTTACAAGTTTTCAATTATTGTCGAATCCTCTCAAAACTTCTAAATATCTCTTAAACTTACACAAGTTAAAAAAATGTAATCTTGCAAAATAAAAAATTCTTGCTCTAAAATCTTTTAGTCTCTTTGGAAATTTCAGGAAATCCTTCGAAATGTTTTGAAATCTTTTTCATTTTTTTTAAATCAATTTTCTGAAACGAAAAATCGTAAAAAATTTTTCCATGAATCTTAACAAAATTCTTTTGTATGTTTCAAAATCTTAGAAAATCCACATTTTGTTGATATTAAAAAGAAAAATCTTTTCAAGTTTTCAATTATTTTTGAATAAATGTGAATTTTCAACAAAATAGTTGAATCTTCAACCAAAAAATTATGTTTCAGCCAGTTGGATTTTTAATCAACGAAGATCAAACTTTTTACCAAACGGGGCGAATTTTTACAAAATATTCTAATTTTTCAATCCGAAAAAAAGACTTTTAAAAAAAAAGTTCACTTCAAACGAGATAGTTGAATTCTCATCGAAACAGATGAATTTTCCATAGAAAAAGGAGTTTTCAAAGAAAGAGGTGATTTTTGAACTAAAATTATGAATCTTCATCAAACAAAAAAATTAATTTTTAATAAGGCAGGTCAAATTAAAACCAAGCCTGGCTCAATTTTCAACAAAAAATGTAATAATGCTCGATATTTCAACTAAAAAAGAGTTTAATTTCAAATGAAAGAAAGAGATGAATTCATTATGAAGATTCATGAATTTTAAAATGTAAAAGGTCTATTTTCAACAAAAAATGGAATGGTTAAATATTCAATTGAAAAATTAATTTACAATAAAAAAATAGATTTTTTAACCAAATAGTTATGAAACCGGACGAAATTAATTTTTAATAAATAAAAGTAGAATTAAATCAGAAAAGAAGAATTTTTAACAAAATTGTAAAATCATCAACAAAAACAAATTAATTTTTAACCAAACAATAAAAAGATTGCCTTAAAATCTTCCCGATCTTTTTCGATATTTTCAGAAATCTATTAATTTTTTCTAAATTTTCTTTAAAAAATTTAAATTTTTTTAATGAAAAAATCATTTACAATTTTCCCAGGAATCTTAAGAAAAGTTTGTCGTTTTCTTCAAACTTTTCCAATTATTAAGAGCTTCCAATTTTTTTCGTAATCTCCAGAAACTTACATTCAATTTTAATATTTTTTAAAAACTTTTTTCAAATTTTGAATAATTTTGGAATCTTTCCAAAACTTCTAAGCCTTCTAATAACCTTTTAAAAATAAATCGAAGTTCTCTTAAAATGAAAAAAAATTGACATAAATATTCCGGATTCTTTTTTGGAAATATTTTTAAATGTTTTTAAATATTCTCTTCATATTAAATTTTTTAAATGAACGATCATTAAAAAATGTTCCAGAAAACTGAAGGAAATTTTTTTATTTTTTTGAAACCTTTCAAAATTCTCAAGAAGCTTATAAACTTTTTGTTCGAAATCTGCAACAATCTCCTTATTTATATATTTTTAATCTTTTCAAGTTTTCAATTATTTTTTAATTATTTTCACAGTTCTAAATATCTCTTAAACTTACTCGAATATTTTCTAGAATTTTGTGATTTTGCAAAATTGAAAAATGTTGCTTTAAAATATTAATAAAATTCTTTTATTCATTTCGAAATCTTTAAAAATCGATATTTTGTTTAAAAAATGTTAAAATCTTTTCATATTCTTAATTATTTTTGAATAAAGTCGAAGTTTCAACAAAATAGTTGTATCTTCAACCAAAAAAGATTATTTTTCAACCGGTTGCATTTTTACCCAACCAAAATTAATTTTTTACCAAGAAAGGCGAATTTTTTACGAAATAGTTTAATTTTTTAACCCGAAAATATGGCTTTTCAACAAAAAAGTTAATTTAAAACCAAATAGTTGAACTTTCATCGTTACAGGTGAATTTTCTATTAAAAAAAAAATGAATTTTTAACCAAAGAGCTGATTTTTCAACTAAAATGATGAATCTTCACGAAAGAAATGAATTTTTAATGAAGCACGTCAAATTTTAACCAATTCTATTTGAATTTGCAACGAAGAATGTAATAGTCGATATTTCAACTAAAATATTTTAATCTTAAATAAAAACAGTTGACTTCATTATGAATTCGATTGCATTTTTTTTACAAAAAAGGACTATTTTTTAAATAAAAAAGACATTAATTTTGATAGATAGAAGTAGAATTGAACCAGAAAAGAATTTCTAATAAAATAGTTAAATCATCAATAAAAAAAAATCAACTTTAAAACAAACAATAAAAAGATTGGTTTAAAATCTTCCAGATTTTTTTCGACATTTTTGAAAATCTCCTGCTTGCAAATTTTTTTTCGTATTCTCAGAAACTTGCATTCAAGTTTTCAAATATTCTCTTAAAATTCAATTTTTTAAATGAACAATCATTAAAAAATTTTCCAGAAATCTGAAGAAAACTTTTTTATTTTCATGAAACCTTCCAAAATTCTCAAGAAAGCTTATAACTTTTTGTTCGAAATCTGCAGCAATCTACGTTTTGTTTTAGATTTTTAAAATCTGTTTAAGTTTTTAATTATCTTTTAATCTATTTAAAAGTTCTAAATATCTCTTAAACTTCCTACTTTCTAGAATTTGTAAACTAGCAAAATTGAACAATTTGTCTTTAAAATAATCTACATGCTTTTTTTTGAAATTTTAGGAAATCTTTTTAAATGTTTCGAAATTTTGAAAATAAAAAAAAAATCTGCATTTCGTTTTAAAATCTTCTCAAACTGAAATTATTTGCTAATCTTTTCAAAACTTCTTATAATTCAGTTTTCCTAAAAATCTATAAAATCCTGTAAAATAAAAAAAAATGTCACATTTTCCAGATCCTTTTTTGAAATATTTCGAAATCTTAAAATAAAACCTGTAAATCATTATTTTCGCAGAAATTTTATTGCGGAATTATTAAAAAATGAGAATTGTCTCTTTTATTAATAATGCTTAGAAATATTTAGTAATATATTTTATCGTGAAATAAAAGTACTTATTTGGAAATTTTGATTTAAATTAATGGTGCAAACAATCGGGTTATCGAAAACAATGTTATAAAAATAAAATAAAAAATACAAGTCTATAAATATTAAAAAACAGAAAAAGCATTACAAGTTAGTAACTTTAAATTAAGTAGATAAGTTAAACGATTAAAAATTTAACGATTTTAAATTTGCAGCAGGTATTTAAAAACG
Source organism: Andricus quercusramuli (assembly GCA_932178445.1). Classification (NCBI taxonomy): domain Eukaryota; kingdom Metazoa; phylum Arthropoda; class Insecta; order Hymenoptera; family Cynipidae; genus Andricus; species Andricus quercusramuli. Next base: position 105,344 of record CAKNXH010001515.1, on the reverse strand, counting down.
ACAAAATTGTAAATTAAACACTATTAAACATGAGAGTTGAAAATTAACAATTTAAGCTTCAAGCGTTCAATATTTTACAGTGTTAAATTGGAAAATTGATGAATCTTTTATTTTATTAATATTAGAAGAATTTCAGCAATTTTGACTTAAAAAAATGAAAAAGGACATATACTTTCCCGTAAATTGGACAAAAAAGACAATGAAGACTGGTAGATTACTATTTAAGACATAAATAACTTAAGTACATGAATCTTTTTTATTACCTTCTCTCATCTTCACATACTACACTTATTAAAATTATATTGTACAAATGTTAACAATCAATGAAAATTACATTTTTATCAATCATTATTCGACTTTTATTCATATTATGTATTTCAATATCTGTACATCTATCATAAAAAGAATGTACACATGTAAAATAATTTTACTCTCTTCTCAATCGCGATTTCACATTAATTCGCTGAAAATCATTTTCCAGCGTCAAATTCTTACTTGAATAAAATTTTAAACCTCCAAAAAATAACTTAACTATCTCAGATGTAAAACTTCATGAGTATGCAAATAGCCTCAGAGTTTTAAAGAAACTTAAAAGAACCCGGATGGATTTCGAACGTAATATATATGTGAATCTCACTTTACTTCAAAAAGTCGAAAAGTGTGCTCCGGTGAAAAGAAGTTAATTTAAAGAACTCAGTCGTTTCTCGCAGTTTTCACAAGAATCTAATTATCATTTCATCAGAGATATCAACTCAATCTGAAAAAATAACTAGATGCGCATTACGTTTTTCAAACTGTCGTTGTGTGTTTTGTATTCCATGGACGCACTAGCTGGCAAATTCAAAACACGCCTCAATGTGTCTCTGATTCGAGCGGTCGTTGCAACGTCAGATGCTGTTTTATTCCATACACATATTATATCTTCCTGCAAAAAGGCAAAATATTTTAGAATTTCATTTATCTTTCATAAAACTAGATTATTCAATAGTAGTCTTCCCATTTGAGGAGAATTTTGTTTGTAAGGTTATATAAATATAATCTTTCTAAGATTCATGAGAAAATTCAAAACGATTTTTGAAGATTTCAGATGTCAAATCACAATATCAACTAAAAAAGAATTTAATTTTTGAATAAAAAGAGTTGAATTCATCGAAAGGAGACGAATTTTCAACAAAACAGTCGAATCCTCAAACAAAGCAGATTAATTTTCAACCAAGAAATATTTTTTAATCGAATTTTTTTAAATCATATTATACTTTGAGGAGAAACATAATTTTGAATGAAAAATAAAAAACATTTGAATAACTATTTATATTTTAAGTTTATTTGTTTCAACAAGTTTTTTTAAACAAATTTTCAGGAGAAAATGTAATCAGTTTGAAAGACAATTAGGACTTGTAAGAGTCTGGAAAATATGTTATCAATTTTCAGAAATCTTTTAAAGTCTTAAAATATTTATAATCTCTTAAAAACTTCCAAAATTCTTGAATATCTTTTGAAACTAACTTGAGTTATTCCTAAAATTTCTTTAAAATCTTCCCAAATATTCTCTCAAAATTAATTTTGTAAAATTTAAAATTACTTAAAATTTTACAGAAATCTTAAAACAATTTTTCCATTATTTTCAAACATTAAAAAATTTTTAAAACCTTCCAAAATTCTCGAAAAGCCTTCTTTTTCGAAATCATCAAAAATCTACATTTTCTTTCAAATTTTTTGAAATCTTCTTAAGACTTTAATCATTTGCTAATTTTTTGAAGACTTCTAAAACTTCCAAATATCTTTTAAAATGAGGCAAAGTTTGTCTACAAATGTTTTAAGTCCTGCAAAATGAAAATACCTTCTTTAAAAATTAATTTGTCAAAATAAAAAATCATTTGAAGTTTTCCAACAAATCTTAGGAAAAAAATTGTATTCCTTTGAAATCTTTCATAAGTCTTAATAAGCTTCTAATTTTCTTGTTCTGAAACATGAAAAATCTGCATTTTGTTTTTTTTTCTGAATTATTGGAAAATCGTTTGAAATTGTTTGAAAACTTTTTCTTACAAATTATTTGAAATTTGCCGAGGAATATTTTTCAAAAATCATTTGAAATTTCCCAAGAGATCTTAAGAAAAATTGTTATTCTTCTAAAACGTTTCAAAATTCTTAGAAAGCTTCTTTTTTCGAAACCTTCAAAAATCTATGCTTAACAAAAATTTTAATCTTCACAAGGTTTAAATTATTTTTGAATCATTCCCACATATCTCTTAAACTTACTCGATTTTTTCCCAATTTTTTCGAAATGTTAGGAAACATTCGTAAATGTTAGTGAAATTATGTCTAGTTTTCTCTTAGAATTCACTCATCAAAATAAAATATCATTTAAAGTTTCAGCACGAATCATAGGAAAAAATTTTTATTCCTTTGAAACCCTTCAAAATACTTAAAGAGCTTCTAAACTTTTTGTTCAATAACTTCAAAAATCTACATTTTGTTAAAACCATTTTTTTTAATCTTCTCAAGATTTATATTATTTTCGAATCTTTTCAAAACTTCTAACAATTCTAAATGTGAGATCTGATAAACTTAAAATTATTCTTTTGAAATTAAACCTAAAGCATTCAAAATTACACTTCACGAATTAAGATATTCAAAGTTTTTGCCCATTACTACATTTTTCTCATCTCTTTAAAAATGTGAAAAAGTTGACAAATTATAGTAGGGCAGCAAAATAATAAGAATACAATTATTTCCCAATATTAAAAAGTTACATTAAAAATTTTCTCTTTCATCAATATAGAAACATTTATAAATAAATGTTATCATGAAATAAAATTAGTTATTTGGAAATGTTGATTTAGAAAATAAATCGTGCTGAAATTCGTAATGTTTTTAAAAATAGTTTTTTTTTTTTAAATAGATAAACAAACTGAAAAAGCCAATAAAAGTCATATGCACGCAGTCTCGAAACCAGTGGCTAACCTGTTTAAGTAGTATTGAATAATTTTAATATTTACCTGATACCTAATTGAAACAACGGCCCCACAAATTTCTTCGCCTACCATGAACTGTTCGCCCAACATAGCTAGGACCAAATTTTCCCAACACCGGGCAACCAAGCCTTTGCGTAATCGGACGATCCATTTTCCTCCTCTTTGATTCGCTTCATCCTATAAAATTGTTGTCCCGTTAAACATTTTTTTTAAAGATTGAAGACAAGAGCATTTTAGGAAAAAATTATTAAGCTTTGAATATTTTAAATTATTAAAATTCCAATGCTATTTAATCGGCTAATTTTCAAAATTTGTGGAAACCAATTTTGGATTTAAAAGGCAACATCAAATCCCTGATAAAATTTTAATATTTCAAGAAGTCTTTGATACTTCAGTGTGGCTATTTCCCCGTTTTTTCGATAAAATTTTATAAAATTTTGGAAATAATTAAACATTTTAGAACTTCACGGTAAAATATATAAGGTAAATTATTGTAAAAGTAATTTCAGACTTCACAGCCAAAACTGCTCTCAAAACAGGGGAAATAGGAAGATTTTTCAGGAAAATAGAAGAAATTTTTTTTTTTAATTCTTTAAATTATTTTTAATGTCATTAATATAGGTACCATATGTCGAAGATTTCAAGTAATATTATACTGCATTTTCAACAAAATAGTAGAACTTTCAACCAAAAAAGACGACTTTTTAACAGAAGAGTTTAGTTTTCTAGCTAAAACGTCAAATGTTTGAGGAAATATTTGACTTTAAAACCCGAAAATATGAAATTTCAATAAAATAATTAATTCTCAACGATGGGAGATGTATTTCATCCAAATAGTTGAATTTCCAACCGAATAGTTGCATGTACAACTTGTACATGTTGAACTTTCAATCAAAAGAAACGAATTATCAACAAACAAGTTTAAATTTCTGATTAAATAGTTTTATTGTCAACCTACGAAGAGGAATCATCAACCAAATGATCGAATTTTCAACCCTAAAATGTTGAATCCAGAAGGAATTTGTGACAAAAAATAAGACTTTTTAACCAAATAGTTGAATTTTCCACAAACTAATGAAACTTTCCACTAAATAGTAGAATTTTTAACTAAAAAAGATGAATTCTAAACTTAAAATATATTAATAGACTTAAAAAAGAGACTTAACTTTCAACCAAAAAGACGCCTTTTTAAGAAAATAGTGGAATTTTCAATAAAATAAGGAAATTTACAACAAAATACAAGAATTATTAGCCAAAAAGATAATTTCTCGGCCCAAATATGATAGAAGACACCAAAAAAGATTACTTTTCTACCAAGAAATGAATTTTCAAGCCAAAAAGATAGATTTTTATCCAAAAAGACGAATGTTCAACAAAACAGTTTAATTTTCAACGAAAAAAATTGTCTTTCTAAGAAAATATTTGAATTTTCAACCAAATTGGTTCTGAACCAAAAATATAATACTAGACTTTTCAAATGAAAATAATTAACTTCCAACAAAAAAAAATGATTTTTCAACAACAAAGAAGGTAATTTTTCAACAAAATAGTCGAATTTTCAACAAATAATTAAATCTTCTTCCAAAAAATGAATTTTCAATCCAAATCAACCAATTGTCAACACAAAAAGACAATAACAAAACAGTTGAAACGAAAAGAGATGAATTCTGAACCAAAAATATAATAGTGAACTTTTCAATTAAAAAGAATTAAGTTTCAACCAAAAAAAGATGACTTTCTACTTAAAGACGAATTTTCAATCTGAAAGGACCGATTCCTGATAAAAAAGATGATTATTTAACAAAACAGTTGAAATTTCGACAAAAAATATAAATTCAACAAAAAAGTTGAATTTTCAATAAAAGAAATAAATTTTCAACCACATAGTAGAGTTTTTAACCAAAAGAGATTAATTCTAAACTAAGAACATAATATCAGACTTTTAAAATAAAAATAATTAACTTTCATCCAAAAAAGATCAATTTTTAACAGAAAAAGATGACTTTTGAACAAAATCCAAAAGGATGAACTTTCAACAAAACAGTTGAAATTTCGACGAAAAGATATGAATTCTAAACGAAAAATAAAAATCGTGGACATTGCAATTAAAAAGAATTAATTGTCAACCATAAAATATCAATTTCCTATAAAAAAAATACGATTTTTCAACAAAATACATGCATTTTTAACGAAATAGTTGAATTTTCATCTAAAAAAGACAAATTTTCTAACAAGTAGTTGAAATTTGAACTAAAAATGATCAATTTTCAATTGGAAATGGATTAGTTAAATTTTCAGTTAAAAAAAATGTTCAACCAAAGTGATGAATTTTCAATTAAAATGATGAATCTTAAACTGGAATAGTTGAATTTCAAACAAAAAATATGAAATTCCAACTACAAATTATAATTTTTCAACCGATAATTGAATAGTTAAATTTGTATATAAAAAAATTAATCTTCAACTAAAGATATAAATTTTAAATTAAAGTGAAGAACCTTCAACTAAAGAAATTAATTTTTAACAAAAGAGTTTAAATTTCGACTAGGTAATTAAATTTTTATTCAAAAGAAGATGAATTCTGGACAAAAAAGGTAGTAGTCGATATTTTAACCAAAAAAGATTCTAATTTTTAATGGAAAACAGTTGAATTGAACCAAAAAAGACCATGATTTTTTAGTCACTATGGAGACAAAATTGCAAACAAAGTGTTGAATTTTCAATCAAAAGATATATTTCCAATCAAGAAGATTTATTTTCTACCAAAAAGAACAAATTTTTAATAAAATACATGAATTTTCAACCAAAAACGATCAATTTTCAGCTAAAAATAGAATAGTTAAATTTTCAGTTAAAAACAATTAATTTCAAACATAAAAAACCCACGAATTTTCAACAAATTAGTTCCATACATTAATATAATTCTACTTTTATAAATGAAGAATCATTTTTTATCCAATTTTATATTGCGATTTAAATAAAAATTAAGCATGCTCTAGAAAAATTCCTTGATATTTCCAGTTTTCCAGGTAGGGTAGACACCCTGTTTTAGTATTTGAACGATTCATCAACATAAGCTTTAAATTCTTAAATATATAGCATAAAAGGAACATACATTTTTGAACGAAACATTAACTTTAAAATCTTGAATTTTGATATTTTAGCAGAGATGATAGGTAACACTGAGCATAATTCCAAACATTTTTTTTGTTTTTGAAGAGCGATACGATATTTATTGCAAAATCAAATCCAAATCTAAAAAATTCCCGATTTTCAAAAAAAAATCCCGGCTTTTTTCCGGAGCTCAAAATTTCAGGCTGATTCCCGGTTTTCCCGGTCAGTGGCCACCCTGAGCTTGAATTATAATTGAGAATTAAATATAATTATTATAGTTGATTATAAAGTTTGTTATGAATTGAATACTGACCTCCCACATGGGTTTAATTCCTACTTTGAAGAGGTGGAAGTCTGTGTGTATTGATAACTCCGAAGGTCTGGCTAAGTGGCTGTAAAGACCCCAAAATTGTTCTACACTTCCGAATCTTCCTACTAATTTTAAGTTTTGGTCATAACTTTGTACATTTGTTTGTTTCCCTGGACTCCTTCGACTGTACCATAAAGCATAGGCATACTGCAACTTATGATCGTTTGGATTTGTTTCTAGGGGTAGCTGTAAAATAAAAGTAACAACATTGTAATTTTATAAGCTATTCCTATATTCTGAAAAAAACAAAACGTTACATTTCTCTTTATATATTTTGATATGAAAATTACTTACTAAAATCTCCTTATCGGATTTCAGACTGTCTTTTAACTGAGATTCGTCATCCCCACTGTCGTCACTAGTCTTCAACCTATAAGTACAAATTTAAATTGGGGAGTTTAGTTTTTGGATATATTTATATTTTTAGGGTGGCAAAATTCTCGGCCATTTCCAGGTTAGCAAAAATTTTTCATGGTCAATAAAATAAAGAAATTTGAACTCTCATAAAAATTTGTTTATTCAAACGCTCAATAATTTACACGTATAAACTGGAAGCAATGAACACTTTTCAATTGAGAATTTTAAATTCAATGAAATTAAACTGCAAAGTTTTAAACTTGTATAAATTGTACAGTCCCACAAATTTAGATTCAGTTTGAAAAATGTAAATCCACGTTATTATTTTCAATTCTCTTAAATGCAAAATGAATCAATAAATTTGTAAATTTTCAAAATTATACAATTTTTAGCATTTTTAAGCTAAAACGTTAAAAATTGAAAGACTACTTTTTTTTTAAACAAAACACTTTAAATTAGAAGTTAAATTGTTTTACTTTTAAGTAGTTTCACATCAATAACTGTTCGATTGTTATATATACATAAAATATGTTTTTTGTTTTGAAATATTTTTCATTATTCTCTTAAAATAATTTCAAATTTTTCCAGGAAATTCAAGACATTTTTTTATTATGTAAAAACCTTTCAAAATCCTTAAATAACTTAAAAATTTTATTTCAAAATCTTCAGAAATCTAAAGTTTGTTAAACAAATTTTCAAATTATTTTTGAAATTTTTTCAAAACTTTTAAATATTTTTTAGCAAGATTCAAGTTTTTCTTAAAATTTTTTAAAACCCCTGCAAATTAAAAATATGCCTTGAAATCTTCCAGATTCTTTTTTGAATATTTTGTAAATTTTTTGAAATCTCTTTAAATATTACCCTAAAATTAATTTTTCGGAATAAAAAAATCATTTTCAATTTTTCTATTAATCTTTAGAAAATTTAATTTTTATGAAACCTTTCAAAATTATTAAAAAGCTTCTGAATTTTTTATTTGAAATCTGCAAATATCTACATTTTGTTTTAAATTATTTGAAATCATTCCAAGTCTTTAATTCCTTTTGAATCTTTTCAAAATAATAAGCATTCAACTGTTATTTGTATATTAAAATTCAACAATTTCATTCACAAATTAAACATTTTTTTAATAGAACAATTAAAATTCTAATGCTCAAAGGTTAAATTTAGCTCTCCGAAATGTTAACGATTCAAGGCTTTCGATTTTTCTATTTATATAATTGTTCTTAACTTAAATGGGTTAAAGGTGGGCTAAAAAAGTTTTTTTTACAAAAATTTGTAACAAAATTTTTAGATTAAAACAATATATGAATAGCTTTTGAAATGATTAAATTGTCTTGTAAAATCAATTTTCAACCCAAAAATTAATTTTCAACCGAATCGCTGAATTTTCTAGTCAAAAAAGCGAATTTTCTACAAAAATGTCGAAATTTCAATCCCAAATATGAATTTTCAACGAAAGAGTTTATTATTTTCAACGAGTGAGTTTATTTTTTTACGAAGTAGTTGAACTTTAAATCAAGTAGTTGATATTTACATTTTATACATTAAAAATAATTTTAATAGTATAATGAGAATAGTTTATTTCAGGGCGTGCAATTTTTGAAACAAATTTTTAACAAATAGTTAAATTTTCAAATCAATAGTGTAATTTTCAACCAAAAAATTAATTTCCAACCAACTTGCTGAATTTTGTGGCCAAAAAGGCGAATTTTCTACGAAAAAGTTAATTTACAACCAATCAGTTGAATGTACAACTAAAATGATTCTTCAACAACAAAATGATTTTTTTACATATTATTTCAATTTTAAGCCAAGTAGATAATATTTACATTTATAAATTGAAAATAATTTTAATAGTATAATGACAATAGTTTTTTTCAAGTTGGGCAATTTTTTAAAATTGAATTTTTCTGTACACTTTTTTATTTATACATTTTTTAAATACTTCCTGCTTCAATCGTTTTTAATATGAAAATATCATTGTTAACAGAAAACCTAATTTTTTAACTAAATAGTTAAGCTTTCAAATCAATAGTGCAATTTTCACCCAAATTATTGAATTTTTAACTAAAATAATTATTCTTCAATCAAAAAATGAATTTTTTGCGAAGTAGTTTGTCAAATTTAAACCAAATAGTTCATATTTACATTTCATAAACTGAAAATACATCGTTTGAATAGTATAATGACAATTTTTTTTTCAAAGTTGCGCAACTGTTTAATAATTAATTTTCCTACCATTTTTTTTATAAATTGAAGAAAAATACTCTTATACTTAATAAAAACTCTAATACTTAAAAAAAAAAATCTTCTTACAATCACTTGCAATTGAGATTTGTATACTAAAATGAAAGCGAATAAAAGCAATTGTAAAATGAAAATACATTCGGATTTTTAAATCATTTTCTTGTTGGATTGTTAGCGTTTATTTCTCTTAATAGTATTGTAATATTTTTTGTTATTTATTACAAATGCCCTGAACCACTTTCTTTTTTAATTTTCAAAAATGGTACTAATTAAAGAGAAAAAGTTTCTATAATCAAATCAAAGAAATAACCATTTATATTCACAATTGCATTGCAATTTGAGTCACATGAAATTAAATCTGTTTATTTATGTTGTATTTTCGTCAGTTTGCAGTGAAATCGAGTATACATATACGAATTAAAACATTAGAAACGTGCGAAACGTGCGAAACGTGTCACGTTGCCTTACCTTCCTAACCTCTAATTTTTCTCCAAAAATAAACAACAGACTTTCGAAACGATTCGAACCATTCAAAACACATTTAACCTTCAGAAAACGTGAAAAATCCAATCTCAGTGAATCGTCATTAACAACAATCAATTAAAAATTACATTGTAAGCTGAAAAATACAAAAAGAAAACAAAAAAGATTGCACAAGTATTTCTAAAAGTCTTGCTAAAAATTAAAGGAAAATTACAAACTGCGAAAATATAACAAGTCTAAGACCACATACACTTAGAAATTTTAAAAACAAATGAAATACTCACGCGTCAAATTTGTTGGACATGTTTCTTACGACAGAACACATCTGTTTGCAAAAACACAGGCAAGAATTTTCCAATTCAAGTGGAAACTTTGTGTAAATAAACTTCGTGATTTAACGTAAACTTTTTATCACTGTCGATTTTACCTCTCCTGACCGACAAGAAAATCTAATTTTCGAAATATTCGCCTCTACCATACGTTGAAAATTCAAATTAAATGATTTGTTGACTCGCCAAATTTATTCGAATGGAGCACGTTCTTTGTATGAATTTTACAACGAATTTACCAGTTTTTTTCAAGAAATTGATCAAATCAAACGTTGTCTCACATCGCAGATTAGTTTGATTTAAAAATTGAATCGGCTTTTAGATATAGTCTCAGGCTGAAGTTATTGTATTTTTGTCGAATTTATAGGAAAGTTAGCACACGAGGATCCTGAAAACAAATAAATTCGTGGTTGTGTTCGTCATCTTTGCTCACATATACACGTGGGATCGCAACTGGTGATCTTAGGGATTGATTTTACCGACAGAAAGTGACGTCCACGAAAATGCTTGTATAATTTGGCGGGAAATTTTCAATTATTTTTCAATTTATTAGTATTTTCCATTTATTTATTTATTATTATGAATTTATTTTGTAAGGTGTTTTGTCTTAAACCCCCCCCCCCCCCCCTCAAACAGGGTATATTAAATAAAAATTTTAAAATTTCACAAAAAAAGAGTATTCAACCTACAACGATGAATTTTCAACCAAATTGCGAGGGGTTGACAACTCTAGTGTACGCCTACTTCTGACTTCAAGATAATTCAGAATATTTCAAGATAATTCAAGATATTTCCAGGTACTTCAGAATATTTCAATAGGATAATTCACGAACTTCAAGATACTTCATATTCTTCAGGATATTTCACGTATTTCAAGATATTTCAGGATATTCCAAGATACTTCAGGATATTTTAAGATATTTCATGATATTTCATATTTCGAGGTACTTCAGGATATTTCACATACTTCAAGATATATCAAATACTTCAGGATATACTTCCGAATATTTCAAGATAATTCAATAAGGTACTTCCGAATATTTCAATGTACTTCAGGATAATTCACGTACTTCAAGATACTTCATATAATTCAGGATATTTCACGTACTTCAAGATACTTCAGGATACTTCAAGATATTCAAAGGTACTTCAGAATATTTCAATGTACTTCAGGATAATTCACGTAGTACTTTGAAATGCTTTACATGCTTCAGGATATTTCACGTATTTAAAGATATTTCAGGATATTCCAAGATACTTTAGGATATTTTAAGATATTATTTCATGATATTTCAAGGTACTTCAGGATATATTTCAAATACTTCAAGATATTTCAAATACTTCAGGATACTTCAGAATATTTCAAGATAATTCAAGGTACTTCCGAAAATTTCAAAATATACTTCAGGATAATTCACGTACTTCAAGATACTTCACATACTTCAGGATATTTCACCTACTTCAAGATACTTCAGGATACTTCAAGATATTTTCAGGTACTTCAGAATATTTCAATTTACTTCAGAATAATTCACGTACTTCAAGATACTTCATATTCTTCAGGATATTCCACGTACTTCAAGATACTTCAAGATATTCAAAGGTACTTCAGAATATTTCAAT
>CAKNXH010001515.1:22889-93833 GCA_932178445.1 Andricus quercusramuli | reverse complement strand
AATACTTCAGGATACTTCAGAATATTTCAAGATAATTCAAGGTACTTACGAATATTTCAATACACTTCAGGATAATTCACGTACTTCAAGATACTTCACATACTTCAGGATATTTCACGTACTTCAAGATACTTCAGGATACTTCAAGATATTCACAGGTGCTTCAGAATATTTTAATGTACTTCAAGATAATTTGCATACTTCAAGATACTTTACATGCTTCAGGATATTTCACGCATTTCAAGATATTTCAAGATATTCCAAGATACTTTAGGATATTTTAAGATTTTATTTCATGATATTTCAAGTTACTTCAGGATATATATTCCAATACTTCACAATAATTAAAAATACTTCAGGATATTTCAAGAGGCTTCAGAATAATTCAATGTACTTCAGGATATTTCATATACTTTAATATACTTCAAATACTTCAAAATATTTTATAGTAGTTGAGAATAATTCACATACTTTAAGATATTTAAAAGTACTTCAAGATACTTCACATACTTCAAGATATTTCAGATACTTTCCAATAATTCAAAATACTTCAGGATATTTCAAAGTACTTCAAGATATTTCAGGATACTTCAGATTATTTCACGTACTTCAAGATACTTCAGGATATTCCTACACAAGTGTACATCATACTTCACGAGTTGTCAACCCCTCGCCAAATTGTTGAATTTTCAAAACAAAAGTTTCAAATTCAAGCAAAACATGTTCAATTTCCAACAAAAAAGCTTTTTTCAAACAAGAAGGATGAAAAATATACCAAGAAAAATGACTTTTTTACCATAGAAGATGAATTTTGTATCCAAAGGACGAATTTTGAACAAAACTGTTGAATTTTCAACAAAAAAATATGACTATAATAAATTGTTGAATTTTCAACAAAATAACTAAACCTTCATCGAAATATGCTGTGGAATTTTTTACCAAACAGCTGAATTTTTAACTTACAAAGATGAATTATTGACCAAGAAGATAATTTTTCATCAAATGACGGATTTTTAACAAAATACATGCATTTTCAACGTAATACTTGTATTTTCGAAATATAAAGGATACATTTTCAACAAAAAATGGAATAGTTAAATCCTCAGATAATACAGTTTATTTTTCATTTTAGAAAAACATTTTCAACAAAGTAGTTACATTTTCAATCAAAGAGATGAATCTTCAATTAATAATAATTAATTTCTTTAATGAAAATTTAGCTATTCTATTTTTGATGGAAAATTAATCTTTTCGATAGAAGTTTAATGTTCTTGTTTCAAAATTCAACTGTTTGATCGAAAATTCAACTATTTTGTTGAAAATTAATTGTGTTTGGTGGAGAATATATCTTTTATTGAAAATTAAACCATTCTATTTTTGGATAAAAATTCATTTCTTTGGTTAAAAATTTACTTTTCTAACCGAAAATTTAATTATTCTATATTTTTGGTTAAAAATTGAACTTTTTTTGTTGAAATGTATTTTGTGGAGAATTTAGCCAGTCGGTTAAGAATTAATTTTTTGGTTAAAAAGTCATGATTTCAGATAAAAAATGATTTCTTTAATTAAAAATTTAACTATTTCATTTTTTCAGGAAAAAATATATTTTTTATTAGAAATTTTTAAAAAATTATCTCTGTCGAGGTCCTTAGTTATTTAAATATTTGTTATCAAATTTTATAATCAGTTTATTTATCTTTTCAATGAAAAATAGAAAAAATTATGTATATTACATTCATTACATGATTATACGTAAATATATTATTTGAATGTAATCCTTTGACAATACAGTAGTATATTCTTCAGATGCTTTAAATTAAAAAAAATGTTTTTTCATTGATTAATTATTTCTTAATTGTTTAGACCATTTCTAATCATTTGAAACATTTATTTTTAAATTCAACAAAAAAACTGCTCAAACAAATTATTATTTATAATAATATTCTCTTTGAATAATGTTAGAAAGTTGCGGTGGTTTCTGAAATTTACAACATTTTGTCCACTTTTCACTTAGAGTGAGGTAATGTAATTTAATGTAATGTAATTTAACAAACATAATTGTTTAAACAAATCATTATTGTTTATGACTATCTTCTAGTATAGTAATGCTAGACAGTTCCGTTTTTTCTGAAATTTTAAACTCTTTGTCCGCTTTTTACTTAGTGAGATAATAATTGATGCAATTCAACAAGTATAATTGTTTAAACAATGTATTATGTTCTATAACTATTTTTTCTTAGAGTGATGCTAGAAAGTTGCAAAAAATGATAAATAATTAAATAATGAATAATATTAACGAAATGGCTCGCAGTGAATACTTCAAGGAACATTTACATTTAATATAATCCATATGGAAAATGTGAAGATTATTTAAAAAATGACTTTTTTTAATGTTAATTTATTATTCGTTTATAACTAAAAAGTAAAATCAAGTTTAAAAATGTCATAAAAAACTGAAACTTTCTAGAAATTATCTGAGAGAATATATTTATAAATAATAATGAATTGTTCAAACATTTATTTTTGAGAAAAAAAAACACAACTTTCTAACATTATTCAAAGAGGACATTATGATATGAATAATAATAAATTAAACATTATGTTTGTCAAATTAAATTAATTATTACCTCATTTAATTGAAAAGTAGACAAAAAGTGGACAATTTTAGAAAAAACTACAACTTAGCATTAATTTAAGAGAATATTGTTATAAACTGAATGGTTCAAAAAACTATTTACGTTAAATTTAATTTATTTTTCCCTCGCTTTCACTGGACAGTTGAAAATAAAATAAAAATTTCGGGAAAAACCGCGACTTTTTAATTCTATTCTAAGAGGAAATTGCTTGAAACAATAATGAATTGTTCAAAAAATTTATGTAAACATCTAATTATTAGTGAAAAGTACTATTTTCCATATTAGAAACAATTTGGGTTTAGAAGACTGCAAAAAAATCAAAATTAGCGCCTAAAACTCGTAAAACCCAATTTTTCACTTTCTTAGGGACCCTATAAAACAGATTTACGGGGGGTGGTTTTTAAAAAATAATATTTTATTTGTATTCTGTTTGCGGAACCTCTAAATATATATATATTTTTTAACGCATTTTTTTTGTAGATTCAAAGAAATTTGGCGCAATATGCATACAAATTTGAGACAACAAAATTTCGATGCAATTTTGGACCACCCTAATGAGGACATTGCAAATAAAAATACAAATTTCCCGCAATATTGAAGGACCAATCACAGTGAGGCACGGTGCAGGTGCAAAAAAAAATAGACACCAGAAAAAAAGCCGGAATTTAGATTGGCAGCATTGACGTCACGAAGTGTGTTGGAAAAGAAAAGTGTCAACCCGCCGATTGTTTATATCATGGCGTCTGCCAGCGGTGAGTATTTATTTTAAAAATTTGATTGACAGCGGTGCGTAAAATAATAATTTGTGACCTTAATTGTTTCTTTTTATTTCAGAAAATGCTACTGAAGAACGAACAGAACCCGTTTCGGCTCAAACTACCGCCAATCCCGTGACAGAAGCAACCCACGTAAGCGACATAACCTATATTACAAAAACAGAAGGTGCAGAAGGTCGTTGAAAGTCAGAATCGTTAAGATATTTAAGTGATTTTTTTTTCTTGTGATATTCAATTTTCCTTCTGTATTTTCAGCCTGTTCAGACTAACGGTTTTTAAATAAATACGACATTTTTTCAATATTTTGATTATGATCATAACCTCAATATGATCGATTTTTATCATCTCGATTTATTTCCATATATGTCTGCAGATAATGTGTTATTTGTTTATTAACGTTGATGATAAGTTATGGTTTAAAATTTGCTATTGTCCAAGAAAATAATGCGGAAGTACAAAATAGGAATTTTTCATATTATGTAAACCCGTAGTTGTTTTGGAACATAATTTTCGTGAGAAATTGTGTGAACTTTTAGTAACAGATTGTTCATCGAAACGTGAATTTTCTCTCGATTTACACAAAATAGTTGTTTCTTCATGTCGAGGAATTCATCCAAAAATATCAGAAATGAAAAAAAAAATCAAAATAGTGGCGTCTTTTAAGAAATATCAACATTCTTTCGTCATCAAGATGCAAATTACTTTCGCGATTTCTTTTTATTATAAAATTTACTAGCATCATCAATCACGCGCGTGTGGTCTTTTGATTTTAGGAAAGAAATAATTTTTAATACAGAATACAAATTTCGAATAACTATTTTTTTTAAAGATTATTTGTTTTCAAGTAGTTAAATCATCAAGATTTCAACAAAAAAGTTTATTTTCAAGCAAAGAAGATGAATTCTCAACGAAAAGTCTAATAGTTGATACTTTGAAGAAAAAGCATTTAATTTTCAATCACAACTAGTTGAATTAAACCAAAAAATTCGAATTTTCAACCAAAAAGAAAAAAAGATCAATTTTCAATTCCAAATGAAACCGTTACGTTTTCAGTTTAAAAAATTAATTTTCAACCAAAAAAGGGAATTTTCAACCAAATTAATGAATTTTTGACTAAAATGATGAATTTTCGACAACAAGAGTTAACTTTTAACCAAACAGTTGAGTTTTTAACCAAAAGGATGATGATTTTTTTTAGAAAAAAAGACACATTTCCAACAAAAGAAATAGATTTTCAATGAAGAAAGATTTTTCAGTCAAAAAAGAAAAAAAAGTTCAACCAATAAAGACGAATTTTCACCAAAAGAGATAGATTTTCAACTAAGAAATATTTTTCAGTCAAAAAAGAAAAAAAGTTCCACCGAGTTGTTGAATTTCGAAGACAGTTAAGATAATATTTTATTAATAATTAATATTGAAGACAGTTAAATTGTCAACAAAAAAGTTAGTTTTCAAACAAATATTTTAATTTTATACATAAATAGTTGAATTTTTAACTCAAAATTTTCAGTTGAAACATAAATTTTCGATAATAAAAAAAGATTTTGTAACCAAATAGTTACATTTTCAACCAATGTAATGGATTTTCAATAAAAAATAGAATAGTTGAATTTTCAGTAAAAAAATTAATTTTCAACCAATCGTAATAAACTTTCAGAGAATTATTTTAATTTTCAAGCAATCAGATGAATTTTTACACAAAAGATTAAATTTCTACTCATAAAGAAAAATTTACTTTAAAAAATGGAATAGTTAAATTTTCAACCTAAAGTTTAATTTTTAACTAAAAAATATAATTTTTCAATCAAAAATAGAATTTATTTCCAACCATCCTAAAAACTAATTTTCAACAAAAAAAAATGTTCAACGAATAGTTAAATTTTTAACCAAACTGATGCATTGTGAACCAAAATGATTAAGTCTCTATAAAAAAGAATTTCCAAAAAACACGCAATAGTAAAATTTTCAGTTAAAAATAAACATTTTTAACCGAGAAAAAAATGATTTTTCAACAATATCGTTAAATTGTCAACTAATGAGATTACGGCTGTTTTTCCGATTTTAGGGGGAAAATAATTTTTAATACAAAATAAGAGTTTGGAATTACTATTTATTTTTAAGACTTTGGTTTCAAATACATATGTACAGTCATTTACATGAACACTCAACCAAAACAGAATAATTATCAACCGAAATGATAGTTTCAAAAAAGAAGATTAATTTTCTTTCAAAAAAGAAGAATTTTCAACAAAATACATAAATTTTCGAAAAAAATTACATTGTCAACTTAAGAGATGAATTTTGAACTAAAATTACGAATTTTCAATGCAAAAAATGAATTTTTAAAAAATTAGTTTAATTTTCAACGAAAAAGTTGAATTTTAACCAAGCAAGACGAATTTTCAACGAAAAAAGTAATAGTTGATATTTTAACTAAACAAGAATTTAACTTTAAATAAAAAATAGTTGAATTAATCTAAAAAAGACGAACTTTCAACAAAATAGTAGAAATGTCAACCAAAACCAATTAATTTTCAAACTAGAAATATGAATTAAAAAAAAATAGTTGAATTTTCAACCAGCAAAGATTTTTCAGTCAAGAAAGAAAAAATGTCACCCAAATCATATTTTAAGGGGGAAAATAAGCTTTATTGCAAAATAAAATTTTTGAATAACTATTTATTTTTTAAGTTTATTTGTTCATTTATTTTCAATGCTATATAAATATAACTTTCACAAGATTCTTGGAAAAAATTCAAAAAGATTTTGGATAATTTGAGATATATCTAATAAAAAGTTTTTTATTTTCTTGAAGTCTTAAACGTCTTAAACCCCTTCGAATATTCTTATAACTCTTAAAAAATTCACACTTTGTTAAAAAATTTTATAAATCTTCAAGATTCAAATCATTTTTTAATCTTTTCAAAACTTTTAAACCTTCGAAATGTCTTAAAACAATTCCAATTTTTTTAAATTCTGTACAATTAAAAAAAAGTTCTTAAAACCTTCCACATTCTGTTTGTACACCTTTTGAAATGTTTACAACTCTTTAAATATTCTTTCTAAATTAATTTTTCGCAATAAAAAATCAGTTTTCATTTTCCCTGAAATTTTAAGAAAATTGGTTCGTTTATCGTGAAGCCTTTCAAAATCCTTAAAAAGCTTCCAAAATCATTTCAAAAATCGACATGTTTTAAAACTTTTTAAAAAGGTTTTCCAAGTTTTAACCTTTTCAAGTCAAAAAGGCCAATTTTTCAAAAGACAGTGGAATAATTATGAACCTGAAAACTTGACTTTTCAACGAAGAAAGATGAATTTTCAGCCAAATAGTTGAATTAAAAAATGTATTAATTTTCAACTAACTGGTTGAACTTTTAATCAAGAGACCAAATTTTAACCAAATAGTTCAATTTTCAAGCAAAAAGACGAATTTTTTAAAAGGCAGTTGAATTTTCAACAATAAAATTAATTTTTAACCAGGAAAGATGAATTTTCACTCCATAAGGATGAATTTTCTATCCAAAAAGACGAAAGTTTAACAAAACCGTTGAATTTTTGACAAAAAAAGATGACTGTTGAACAAAAGAATTGAATTTTCAACCCAGTTATCAAATTTGCAAATAAAAGAGATTCAAGATCAACTAGAAACAGTTTCTTTTTCAATCAAACAGTTAAATTTTCAAGCCAAAAAGATGAATTTTTTAGCAGACAGTTGAATTATCAGCCTGAAAAGTTTAATTTTCAATACACAGACAGATTTTAACTAAGAAAGACAAATTTTCAAGAAAATAGATGCATTTTTTCCAAAAAGTTGAATTTTTAAACTAAAAAGATTAATTTTTAAACAAAAATGTTGAATCAGAAAAAAACGAATCTTTTACTAAACACTTGAATTTTATACCGAACTAATGAATTTTCAAGACAAAGGGAAATTTTTCTGTACAAAATAGTTGAATTTTCAACCAAAAAAGATGACTTGTCTATTCAAAAAGGTGAATGCTCAACAAAACAGTAAATTTTCAACTAAAAAGAATGAACTTTTAACCAAACATAGTTGGATTTTCTTATTGGGTTCTATTAATTTAGTTCGGATTTGAGCGAAGAAACAAAAAGGGGGAAATTCCTGAAAACAGGAGGAAGACTGTGGAGATTGTAAATGAATTTGAAATTAATGGATTTTAAACGTTTTTGGCTTAAAAATTTAAAAACTGTTAATATGGATTCACTTAATTAGAAGGTGTTAAGTTTCAAACGCTATTAATAAAAAAAAATGTTCAGCTTTAATGGGAAATTATCCACTTTTGAATGTTCTACATTCAAATGATACATTTGTTCTAGTTTTAAATGTCAATTTTTTAAGATTTATTGTGATTTAAGTTGAAACTAAGTATATACGATATGAGCCCTGCACTATTGATTTTTATTGTATTTTATTGGGAAAATATATTTCCATCAGGATTATTTATAAATGATCCATTTCAAAGATTACGTTTGGAACAGGGTGCACAGTCTTCCCCTTTTTTTCCCTATTCTCAAAAAACTTCCCCTTCTTCCCCTTTTCTCGTTAAATGTACGATATTTGAAATTTTACCCTTTATTGAACAATAATTGAAGCAATTATAGCATTCAAATAAATTATTTATGAATAAATAAGGCACACGTTTCAAGTGCGGACCATTAAAAATAAATACTCTTGAAAAAATTTGAAGATTAAACATTTTACAGCAAGTTGAAAATGTGAAAACTGGAGACAGAAGTTATCATCCAATATAAAATTGAAACAGTTACAAAATATATGGTACTTTTCAAATAAGTATTAGATGATTAAGACATTTCAGTTGAAATGTGCAAAGTTAAATACCCAATTGAAAAATGAAATATTTCAAATTCATCAACTGAAATTTTTAATGTTCTAACTTGAGAAATTTTTAATTTTTTTAAATCTTCACTTGAAAATTTAACTATTGTTAAAACTTTTTTATTTAGTTGAAAATTAATTTTTTTAATCTCAGAATTGAACTATTCCATTTATGTTTGAAAATTGATATTTTTTAGTCGGAAATTCAACTATTTGGTTGCAAGTTCAAATTTCATTAAAAAGTTATATGTTTTTGGCGGAAAGTTGGTTAAAATTCAAACTATTCGGTTAAAAATATATTTATTTTGTTGAAAATCTGTATTTTTGGTTGAAAATCAAACTACTTTGTTGAAAATTCACTTTTTCAAACTGAAAATTGCAATTTTTTGATTGAAAATTATTTTTTGTATTGAAAGCTTGTATTTTCGAGTTAAAAATTCGAATATATTGTAGAAAGTTATTTTTATTTGGATCAAAAATTCAATAATTTGGTAGGAAATTGGTTTTTTCATTTGAGAATTAGTTTCTTCAAATAAAAATGTAGCAATTCCATTTTGGTTCAAAATTGATCTTTTTTATTTTGAAAATTCAAATATTGAGTTAAAAATGTATTTAATTTGTTAAAAATTCATCCTTTTTTGTAGGGAAATAATCTTGCTTTAAAATTCGACAATTTGAATACAATTTTTTTTTCTTTATTGAGTAAAAAATCTTTTCTGGTTGAAAACTTAACTCTTGTTGAAAATTCGTGTTTTCGGATTGAAGGTTCAACTGTTTTGTAGAAAATTTGAATTTTCTCTGGAAAATTCAATAGTTTAGTAGAGAATTCAACTAATTGGTCGAATTTTAAACTACTTTGTTAATAATTTATCATTTCGGTTGAAGTTTTGTTTGTTTGTTAAAAACTAGGGTTTTTAACTAAAAATGTTAATGTTTTGTTGAAAATTAACTATTAATTAATAATAAATTAACTACTATAAAAATTGATATTTTCGTGTTGAAAAATTAACTGCATTGTAGAAATTTCTTCATTCAGGCTTCAACATTTAACAATTTGGGAAAAATTCAGTTTTTTCAATAGAAAATTAATTTTTTGGAACGAAAACGCATCTATTCGGTTTTTTTGAAAATGTGCAAAACATGTTTCTTTTATTGCGTCATACGCGCACATTTAAAAAAAAGTTGAATATGTCAGACCTAAAATTTATTTAGCTCGAACCAACGAAACCTTTTTATATTTTTTTCGGTTTTTCGGAAAAAAAGGTTTGTTGTGCGTTAGGATTTTTGGTATTTCATTTTTTTTTGCGATTTTGGAACGTTATAAACACCACGAAAAAAAATGTTTCCCATGAATAAAAAATAATAACATGTTTCTTTGGTTCAAGCTGAAGAAATTTCTGGTTCGAATCAATCCAAAAAACATGTTTTAGTACATTAAAAAAAATTTTAATAAGACACATTTTTTTCGAATTATTACTATTTCTAATTGTAAATTTCAAAAAGAGAACGAGAAGATATTTACCAATTGAAAAAAATTTTTCTTCACTTATTTTGGAATTCGACCCACAAATTGTTATCCCTTAGCTTTAGCTCAAATGATTCGATTAATTTTAGTATTTTTACTTCGCTCTACTGAAGAGAGCAGTTTTAAATTTACATTGAAAGTATCCAATTTTTAAAAATAAACTCTTTAATGGCAGAAATCATTGAACATTTTTTTTTAAATATAACATTTGTTATAAAAAGATTGTTTTTTCTTTTCGACATGTGAAAATAAATGTTTAATATTTCCCCATTTTTGAGCTCCTTTTGCGCTGTGAACCCTGTTGGAACTTAAGAATGTGAACCTTTTTTCAGAAAGCAATAGCGATGGATAAGGATCCTGATTTGTCAGCAGCAGCACCGGCGAAAAAATCACGCGTTGAAGTCCAGTCTCTTCCAACCCGGCAATATTTGGACCAAACTGTAGTTCCAATATTACTCCAAGCACTCTCCAGTTTAGCCAAAGAGCGACCACCAGATCCCATCAACTATTTAGCCGGTTACCTCGTCAAAAACAAGAGCCAATACGACAACGGAGGATCTCCACCCACTAATTAGTGAGACTTTGATAGGCAATTTAATTATGGCAAACTATTCAACTCAAAAAGACCTGGCGCATGGACTTTCAAATTCGATGGATTTTCCTCTTCATTTACGAACGTTGAATTCAGTCAGGTGAAGACGAATTCGAATCAAAGTTGCCAAGATCGGCGGTCTTTTTTTTTTTTTAAGAATTTTATCGTCTTTTTAATTTCATATATAGAAAGAACATGCAATTTTCCCTCTTCCACTTATTTCTAAGATTTACATTTTACAAGATTATTACCTGACTCAAAATTGGCCTGATCTCAATATTGTGATTTAATTAAGCGTAACGAGATTTTGGCCGAAACAAGACTAAATGGATGTACTTTATATTGACGAATAAATCATACACAACGAATTATTTGATTTCATCTTTTCAAGTATACTGTAAAAAAATATATCAAGATTTCCGTTCCGTCTTGGAAAATTTTGCATACTAAAGTCACTGGAGTCAGTTTTAATCGAGGAAAAGAACTTCCCGGGTTTTTCCTGGTAAAATAAAATTTTCACGATAATTGAAATTATGAAAGCAACTGGAAATTAAAACACTTAGAACGCTTTTAAAATGAAAGCTTATAAAATTTTAAATTAAAACAAAATTTCAATTTAAAAAAGCTTTTATCACTTTAAATTTCATAATTTTAAAATAAATGCCGGTGAACTGTAAAATAAAAAATGAAACTTCTATAATTTGTATAGTCCAAAGAAGTCAAAAATATAAATCCACGCTATTATTTTCAATGCTGTAAATTAAAAAATGAACCAATAAATTTTCAAAATTATGTATATCATTGTAGGCTATTTTAAGTTAGGAATATCAAAAATATTGATTAAAATTTTTTTTCTAAACTGAACCCTCTTCAAATTAGAAGTTACATTATTGTAAGCCAACAAATTATTAATTGTTCAATAAGCTTCAAAATTTGATTCCAAAAGCTTAAGAAATCTACAGTTAATTTTAAATTTTTGTAATCTTCAACTTTTACATGATTTAACAATTTAAATTATTCGAATTTTTCCTTGTTTTTTTTGTAAATCCTGCAAAATTTAAAAAATTGCTTTAAAATATTGCACATTCTTTTTTGACAACTTTGAAAACCCTTTTAAATATTCTCTTGAAATTTAGTTTTCAAAATAAAAAAGCATTTGTTACTTTCCTCGGAATCTTAATATTATTTTCTATCATTTCAAAACACTTAAAAAGCTTCTAAATTTCTTATTCGAAGTCTTCCAATTTTTCTTAAAATTTGGAAAAATCTTTCAAATTAAAAAAAATTTTGAATCTATTTAAAACTTGTGAAATATTCTCTTAGAATTATCTTGAAAAAATAAAAACTTATTTAAAACTTTCCCGGGAATTTCAATAACATTTTTCGGTATCTTGAAACCTTTCCAAATGCTTCGAAATCTTAATTTTGCAAGAAAATTTTGAAACCTGTTAAAAGTTTGATTTTTTTCAAATCTTCTAAATATCTCTTAAACTTATTCGAATTGTTCAATATTAATAAAGGTTCAATTTTTATTTCTATATTAAAATTCAATAATTTCACTTATAAATTAAGAAAGTTAAAAACATGACAATTAAAATTGCAAATTTTTGTCTAAATTTAGCTCTCTGAAATTTTAACGATTAAAGGCAAGTTTGAACAATTTAGTTTTAAATTGTTTAGTTTTGTAAGTTTAATTTATAATTGCTCATTTTAAATCAGTCAAATATGGGTAAATATCACAAAAACCTTTTTTTTGTTTTAATTCGAAAATTCAAAATTGTACGAGTCAATACTCAAATATTTCAGGTTTCAGGCAATATTTTAATAAGACTTGAAATTGAATAGTAGCGTTCAACTATGAATCTATTAATTTAAAATTATTAGAAAAGTTTGTGAATGTTCAATCGGACGTCTACATTTATTCAATTATCGCAGATTTCGAATTCAAACAGTTCAGTTTTTAACGCTAAATTCTGCAAATAGTTTAATTTTCAATAGATTTAGAAGTCTTGTAAAATCAATTATCATTACATTTTTAATACTTGAACTAGACTTCAATTTCAAAAATAAAAATTAATTTATATTTACAATTGACCGTCTTAAAACGGGGCTTACAACATTTTTTCGATTTTAAACGCTTTTTATTTAAAAGCATTCAAACCTGAATTTTAAAATTCTTTAAATTGAAAATTTACGTTTAGAAATGGAAGACTTTTCAATTACACACTTGAACTTAACATTTAAAAAATAGTTAAAATCAAACTTATTTTTAATTGAATTATATCATGTGATATGAAATTTGTTATATTTCAAATGATTGGATAAATTCTTCTTAAGAATTTATTTCTTTTGATAATTTTTTAAAAATATTTGTTATTCCCGGCCAACAAATAAAGCAACTACCTTTTACCGGTCTCAAAAAATTCCCAATTCAGAATTTTATAGATTTCGTGTGAATTTCTGTTGACTGGTAAAGGAATTTAATAAAAATCCTGAAACTTTATACGAAAAATGTACATACGTATTATTTTTTCCTAAAAAAATATATAAGCATTCTAAATTTAAATTCTGAAATCTAAATCTATAATAATAATATAATCTTCTAAAATTAATAATTTTGTTTGCTTAAAGCTTTTCAAAATCAAGAACTAAAAATTAGGCTTGTAAAATACATTAAATTGACAAATTATTCGTACCCTAAACATAAATAATCGAAAAAGCCTTATGAACTCGATGGTATTTCTTTAAAAATTTTTATAATAGGTTGTGGAAATGAAAATAAGTGTCAAGGGATTTTTTTTTCGAGGTTTTCGTTTTATGTCCCAGTCAAGATGTAACAAAGACAAAAACTTGGAAATAAAAAATTTTTATTAACGCTTTCTGCGCAGAGATAATGAATTTCTGCGTAACCAAGCTGCCTTTCGCGAACCACCAACGGTTTGCGAAAATCTGTGACCTTTACCCAAGCCACGAGAACTCTTTCCAACAGATGTTTTACCACGTAATTCACGGTGTTTATGTACGGCATTAACTATCCAGTTAACCTTCGGGTCATTTTGAATTGCCTAAAAGAAAGAAAAACGTCCTCTTTAGTTACTTTTCTTCAAAAATTTCATTTCTTTACAATAAATGATTCTAGTTTGTGAAATGAATTTGTATTTTCAGTCTGCATTTTGCCTCCACATATAAGATTCAGAGTGGTGCATGCGTCTCATCATAAAAATTGTTTACAAAATCGTATTTTTAGTAATTTTGAAATAAAAAATATATTTTACCTTATGTGCTGGGTCAACAAGAATTACTTCAAAATATTTATATGACGAGTCCTGAGCAACCCAGTAGCTGTTCAAAACTCTAAGACCGCCACAACGACGACCAACTCGTTCCTGTAAATAAAAAAATTATTTTTTAATGATATATTCTTTTTTTTCAAGTAAAATTTGTTTGTGGGAAAAGTGTTGTCAGACATCCAAGGAAGTTATAAATCATTATGACTCATAAGTCTAACATATTAAATCATCATTTAACACTTATAATTTTTACGAACAAAAAATAGTGGAAAAAAAAAGGAAATTGGGAAGAAAAATTACCTCTGCAACCGACTGCAACTTTCTGGTTGGTTTCAGTTGGTTAATTCCATGACTTTTAGGTTTTCCGTAAGTTGCACCCTTGGGAACTGGACGTTTGCGACCACCGCGACGTACGCGGATTCTGAAGATTACGAAACCTGAAAAATTGGAAATAAATGTAAAATTTGCGATAAAAATAAATAATTAGTTTCTAAAGCAATTGATATTTTCAGTTTGCATTTTCTATCCACATATAACTTTAAGAGTGGTGCATGCATCTCATCATTAAAATAATTTATTAACATTTTGTAATTTTTTCATGAAAAAGGGGAAGAATCAAACATTAATTTGTACATGTAGAAAAGAAGAAACAATCTTTACAAATTTTGTATTTTTGAACAAACTTAAATGATTTTTTGATGTCTGACATTAAAGATTTTTTTACAAATTGGACATGGTTAAAAGAAAATGATCAGAGTTGGAATTTTTTTTAAACGTCATAAATTGTCAGTAGCGATCCGTTTTCAAAAAAATGACATTACAAAATTCTTCAATTAAAAAAATTAAATTATTCGACAGTTGAAAATTGTTAATTGAATTTTTAACCATTGAAAATCCAATTACACATTTTCTTCAATAATCATCAGTTAATAATTGAATTTTCGTATGTTCAATTTTCAACAATTGAATCTTCAGTTTCCTTCGATATAAATTAATTAAATTTTTAACTGTTAAAAATCCAATTTTCAACAACTGAATTTTCATTTTTGACTTTTCAACAGATTATAATTCAATTATCAATTTTATTTTAACCAGTTTCGGTAACGGAAGAAAACTGATGTTAAAAATTCAATTATCAATTTTCCTCAATTTTCAACAGATGAAAGCACAATTTTCAACAATTGAATTTTCAACGGTTGAAAATTGAATTTTCATTTTATTTATTCAATTCATATCAATCTACAAAAAAAATGGCTAAAAGTTAATTTTTCAGAAAACGGGTCGTTCACGGCGATATTAGGAAGTCCAACCAAAATAAAAAAATAGTTCAATTTTGATGTTTTATAGCATTCTCATAATCATGATCTTTTTTAACGCCATCACTATAAATTAAATCGTGGCTTTTTCGTAAGACGCAAGAGTTTCAAGTTTGAAGGGTGACAATTTCAAAAAAGGAGAAACGCGGGAAATAGGTTAAAGACTGTGATTCCTGAATTTACGCTTTCAAATTATTTTCTAATTAAAAGTAAAGAATATTCTATGATCGAAAATTGTATGAGATTCGAATTTAATTTTAAGAAAATGTGTAAAAAAGATGAGAAGCTCGATATTCAAATTTTCTGGCAATTAACAACAAATTAAAAAGACAAATAAAAAATACCTTGTTTGGCTTTGTATCCCAGACGACGTGCTTTGTCGGGACGGGAGGGTCGGGGTGCACGGTGCATTTTGGTCATCTGGCGATACTGCCAGCATCTGATACGCAACAAGAAACGAAGCACATCGCTTTGCTTCTTGCGGTACAATTCTTGCATATATTTATATGCCCCCATTTTCAGTTACCTGAAACACAAAAACATAAATTTTGTCAAATTCGTCTACAAAATAAAATAAATTTGTTATGTGAGGAAAGTTTTGTCAGACATCCAAGGAAGATTAATTAATCATTATGCACTCATAAGGCATGTTTGGTATCATCATATAAAATTCAGAATACTTTTTCACCGATATTAAGTACAAAATATAAAATTAATTATTTTTTTATTTCCAGTACTCACGAATCCCATAAAACCATCACGCTATCGATCGTTTCCTAACCCCTAATCTAAAACTTTGTGCAATCCGAGCATCACCTCTGGCGAAATAATTACAAGCTGAGTGAATTCTATCATTAAATCTAATCATTTGAAAAATCTAATGGGGAAAATTTCACTTTTAAAACGATAGCAAAGCGAAAATATCTGCCACTTTGTTGCAAAGCTCCATATGACAACCTGAGTTCTCAAAAACTTTTCAAAACTATGATGTAAAAAAATGATATTTTAGAATCTAATATTATTAAGTTAATAAATTAACCTTTAAATTTTCGAAAGGATATAAAACGCACGGGTAAAATAACACTTACAAAGGTTACAAACAACCGGATTCACTCGCACGTTTATCAGAGAGCACTGGCATGTTTTAGAGGTTAAGTTCACAAATCACGGAAAAAACAAAATTACGATAAATTTTGAAAAACTAAAGAAATTGGATAATAAAGAAAAAGATGCGCTTTAGTTTTATGCAAGATAAATTTAATATTAATTAACGATTGCACTGATAATTATAGATTTTTGTCAACACCACTCACCTCCCAGCACAACGTAGGCAAAAGACGCGAAAAGAAAGACAACTTCGTTACCCAGTGCTACCAACCAAAATTCAGGCCCTCAGGCCTCAGGCTGTCAACGTCGATGCGTATCCAAAAAAAAATAAATACGAGAACGAGATCACAGTTCAGTGTTAAATGTAATTTTTTACAAGGAAAAATACAAGTTTATGATTAAAACTAGTTAATTAATGAATTAAATCAATTATTTACCTTTTTATTTAAATAAAATAACGTAAATTCGAATCCTTGTCTTCCCGCCATAAGAATAGCGCCACTACTTTTTACGGCAAACGTGAGAATTAAGCCGATGTCAACGAAATGGTGAAACTAACCTCAAAATAAAATATCAAAACATGAATAAATAATAAAGTGGTTTATAAACCGTTAGTAAAAAATATTGATGGTAAAAATGTTGTAAATATCCAGATATCAACTAAAAAATGATTAAATATGCTTCATGATTTAAAGAATACATTACTTTTATTAAAGTAGTTAAAATTTACGTTGAATCTTCAAGTGTACCTACACAAAAGCCGGAGAAAAATATAATAAATTAATATAATTTAATCGTATGATTTATCGAATCATTAATAACAAGAAGTGCGTTAATTTTTTCAAATTGCACAGGGTATATTACTAATTGTCTAAGATGAGAAAAAGAAAATCGAAGAGCTGAAAGAACAGACCGTGAAAAAAATTTCTCAAAAATTGACTTCGCTGAGTAAATTATCAATTTTAGGTATGTAGTATTCAAAATATATGTATTATATGCATACTTATAAAACTATAAGTCTTTGATAATTAATTCTTGCGAGTAATACACGTATGAAAGTACAATTAATACAACAATGGGTCTATTTGTTTCTTTTATTTGTATTCAAAATCTCAGTGGCTTTTGGCGTCGGCATTTATTATATTTTCTATAACTATGTGCATACTTTTCCAATTACTGTTTTTTTTTAATCTAAAGGGTTAAGATTAGCGTATAATAATATTTCTAATCCATCGAAAAATAAAACAGATTAAAGAATGTAAACAAAGTTGATTAAAATACTGAACTTACTTATTGACTTTTTGGAGCAGGTTTGGAGTTGTGACAGTTTGTTTTTTCTTTTACAAACCTTTTAAAGAAATGTATAGTTCTAAACATTTTTGCTCAAGTAGGTAAATTTCTAATCTGTAAAGATTAGGAAATATTTAGGAATTTAAACTATCTAATAAATGTCAAGCAGTTATTTTATTTTACATTATTTGTCCTTTTAGCATGGGGAAATGTGGAGAAATTTGTTTGACAATTCTTCTTTTTCGATTGAAAATTAAATTTTTTGTTGAAAAATAAAATTTTTAGGTAATAATTAAAATAAATATAATAATACAATAATTCAACTGTCTTTTTAAAAAGTCGTCATTTTGCTTGAAAATTTAACTATTGTTTAAGAATGAACTATTTTCTCAAAATTTCGTCTTTTTGGCTTGAAATTTCAACTATTTGGTTGATGTTTAATCTTTTTTTGGTTAAAAATTAACTTTTTTGTTGATAAATTCAACTGTCTTTTAAAGAACTCGTATTTTTTATTGAAAATTGAACTATTTGGTTAAAGATTCAACTATTTTGTTGAAAATTCACGTCTTTCGATTGAAAGCACAACTATTTGGCTGGAAATTAATTTTGTTTTTTCAATTGAACTATTTGATTAAAAATTCATCTTTCTTCGTCGAAAATCCAACTTTTCAGGTCAATAATTCCATTATATAAAAAAAATCGTTTCTTTGGCTTAAAGATTTAACTATTTGGTTGGTTAAACAAATGTATAGTTCACAAAAATTTAACTTAAGTAGATACATTTCTAATCTGGAAAGATTAGAAAATATTTAGGAATTTAAACTATCTAATAAATGTCAAGCAGTTATTTTATTTTACATTATTTGACCTTTTAGCATGGAGAAATGTGGAGAAAATTGTTTGACAATTCATTCTTCTTCTTTGAAAATTCTTCTTTTTTCATTTAAAATTATATTTTTTGTTGATAATTCAACTGACTTTTTGAAAAGTCGTCCCTTTGCTTGAAAATTTAAATATTTATTTGTTTAAGAATTTAACTATTTTCTTGAAAATTCGTCTTTTTGGCTTCAAATTTGAACTATTTGAACCATTGTTCAAGTTGGGCAACTACAAAATAATTTAAAAACGTACATTTTTAAACCTTTTTTGGTTGTTGTATAATTTTTTAGCTTTATTTTTAAACTGCCAAAATTGTATTTCCTTAAATAAAAAATTGTTCAATTTTGAAAATATAAATGTCTTGTTATTTTAAGGTTTTTAAATTCTTTAATTTTCAACGGTATTATGCTCATGGCTTCATATTTGATATTGTAATATTTCAAGCATTTCAAATGCGGAAAATATTCCTCTCAGTTCGAAACTCTATAATTTTAAACGATTTAAATTATGGAAAATGTACAATTATAGTCGTTCGAATTCTAGATGTTTGACTATAAAGACTTTTATTTTTAAGTTAGAAATAATAATATGCTAAATGCTCGTATATTTTCTAAAAAAACGTAGTGGATCGGAAAGAACGAACATTGAATGATTTAAACATGAAGGCTTTCATTATAAAATTATTCTGCAATTTTCAAATTTTCAAGTTTGTAAAATGCAATTTTTAACATTTACAACGTTTCAATTGAAAATTATGTAATTCTCAGCGTTTGAATACACGCCCTCGAGTCGTCACTTCGTAGATTTAATAAAACTTAAAATAGTGATTTTTGACCTATTTAAATCTGATTTCTCATTTACTTTTGATGTGAATTACTTATCAGGTAAAAAATGAAACATTTTATATTTTTACACTAGATTATGAACCTAGAATAAAAAATAAAATTTGTTTGCTTCCTTAGCATCTTGGAAGTATCTTATAATATTGGAATATATTGCCTAGCGAATCAGTCTATTCATTAATTCGTTTTCCTCATTTTCAGTAAACTTGAAAGTCTTCCACGAAATATAAATGGAGTCTGCAACACCCGAAAGCGAAATTATCGAGGAGTACGTTGTAGAATATCACGAAAGAACCGAAGGGCAAGGAAAAAGCTCTAAAAGCAACGGAGACAATACTCCTAGAGAATCTAATGCAGAAACAACTGTAACTTCAGAAATGGAAAAAAGTCCTCAGATTTACACTTGTTACGTCAAAGAAGAACCCAGAACAGTTGATGAAGATGTTCCAAGTACTTCTCATGATGTTGTTGCTGCCAGTAGAATTACAGACGAATCAATTATTCC
The DNA here is from genome assembly GCA_932178445.1 of Andricus quercusramuli. Taxonomy (NCBI): domain Eukaryota; kingdom Metazoa; phylum Arthropoda; class Insecta; order Hymenoptera; family Cynipidae; genus Andricus; species Andricus quercusramuli. The sequence goes on along the minus strand of CAKNXH010001515.1, from coordinate 74,217 downwards.
AGAGCCACTTGCTTCCAATTCAATGGTACCCATGCCGGTAATGCCCGAGTTATATACTCCCGAAGCTATTTTTCCAGAATTTATTTCTTCAGAGACAAATATTACATTAGAACCTCGAAAAAGAGGCAGACCAAAGAAAAAACCAATATCTGTCTTAACACCAATGGAAATATCAAATAATCACGATGCGAGAAGCAGTGGAGAAACTTTGGAGTCTATGAGTGAACATTTATACGCTGGGTTCCTTGGAAGAACGAGAAGAACAACTCGGCAGAATGTGGAAGAAACGGATGGAAAGGGATTAAGTGAAGAAAGCGAACCGGAAGATGATGATGATGATTATTCTGGGAGAAGAGGAAGGCCGTTTGGGAGTGTAAAAAATAGAGGCAGAGGAAGAGGAAGGTCACGAGCTAGAGGAACGGGATCAGGAAGAGGAAGAGGAAGAAGAAGCAAAGTTAGAACAGAAGATGATGATAGTTTGATTGGTGTAGATATTGAAGAACCTGAAATGGAAGAGGAGACAGATAATTTTGCAGGGGCTGAACCTTCTGCTAATTTCACCCCTAAAGTTGTGAGTTTCAATGTTAATTTTCCTTTTTATTCGAAAATAGATTTTTGACCTTTTTTTTGGCCAAAGATTAGATGATCATGTAATTTATTCACTTTATTTTTGAATATAATTCTGTATTATTTAAAATTAGTGTTCCAACGCCCGATGCGGAAAATGCCAAGAAGAATTTCCAAGAAGAGAATGGAGTAGACACAATTTGTTGAGGCACAATGATACTGCATGGCTTGAGGGTCAATCGCCTGTGGTAAGTATTCCAGATTAAAAAAAACAGCGTGTTTACCTGTCCGGGAAAGTGGGAAAAGGCTCGGAATTTAAAAAAAGAGTTATTGCGTTGGAACGGGAAAATTTCCAAAGCAATATTAATCATATAATTCTGAATTGAATCAGAGAATTTTCGAACCAAAATTTTAATTCAGACCTGGAAAGAAGAATTTTCCAAAAGAACTACAATTTTTACTTGTAAAGGGAAATTTTCTGAAAGAATTTTAATTCTGATTTGGAAGAGGAAATTTTCGAGACAAATGATAATTTTGAATTGGAATTGGACATTTTTTGAAACAATGTAATTCTGAAACAAATCAGAGAATTTTCTAAAAAAATAAGATTCTGATTTTGAACATGGAATTTTCGAGAAAAAATGATAATTTTAACTTGGAAAGGGGAACTTTTTTAAAGAATTATGTTTCTGATTTGGAACTGGGAAATTCGAGAAAAATGCTAATTTTTAGTTGGAACAGGAAATTTTCCGAAGCAATATTAAATATGTAATTGTGAATTGGATTAGAGAATTTCCGAGAAAAAAAATATAATTCAGATCCGGAACAAGGGATTTTGCAAATGAATTTAAATTCTGATTTGGAAGAGGACATTTTTGAGAAGAATTATAATTCTGACTTGGGACAGTGAATTTTCCAGAAGAATTACAATTTCCACTTGGGAAAAGGAATTTTCGAAAAGAATTATGGTTCTGTTTTAGAACTGTACATTTTTAAGAAAAATTATAATTTTGAGTTGAAACTAGATATTATCTGTAACAATGTATTATTTAATTCTCAAATGGATCATTCTATTTTCGAAGAAAATTATAATTTAGATTTGGAATAAGGAATGTTCCAAAAGAATTACAATTTAGACTGATTCTGATTTGGAACAGGGATTTTTTTTGTGAAAAATTATAATTTTGGGTTGGAACAGGAAATTTTTCTAAGCAAAATATGTTATTCTGAAGTGGATCCGAGAATTTTCGAACAAAAATTATAATTCAGATCTGCAACAAGAACTTTTTCAAAAGGCTTGATGTCCTAGAAGAATTATAATTCTCACTTGGAACAATGCATTTTCTCAAAGAATTATTTTTCAGATTTGGAATAGGGAATTTTCGAGAACGGTGATCATTTTGAATTGGAACTGAAAATTTTTCGAAATAATATTATATGTAATAAAGAATAATAATAAGAAATTTTCCAAAAGAATTCTAATTTTGACTTGAAAGAGGAAATTTTCGTGAAGAATTATAATTCTGATTTGGAACAGGGAATTTTCGAGAAAAAAATTATTATTCAGATCTCGAGCAAAGCATTTACAAAAAAAAAAAAATAATATAATTCTGACTTGGAACAGTGAATTTTCCAAAAGAATTACAATTTCATTTCCAATAAAATTCCCCTTGGAGTGGGGAATTTTCTAAAAGAATTAAAATTCTGAGTTAGGATAAGGAAATTTAATAAAGAAGTATAATTCTCAGAATGGAAAAATGAAAAATCGACCGGCACAAAATCAGTAAATTACCGGGATTTTAAAATCATCCGGCAGGTACACACTCTGAAAAAGTAATGTTATTAACAAGATTTGTTAGAAATTATGAATTGTTTTATTTACTTTTTAAGGATTATGATGCTGATGAAAAAATGTTAAAGAAAATATTAATGAACGCAATAAAAAAGAGGAAGGGTCAACTTTCTTGTGAACAGTGTGGAACAATAAAACGCAGTGTCGTAGGTTTTTTATCTCATACCCGATTTTGCGGCAAAACAGAATCAGTGAGTTACTATTATTTACTATACTTAATCATAATTAATATCCTTATGCTTAATCCTTAATTAATTAATTAATATAATTATTATACTCTTAATTCTTTGAAATTTTATTATAAATACAGTTTAAAAATATGTTTTTCTGTTTATTTATTATTATTTTTTTAAATAGGAAAGGCAAGACTTGATGGTCCAGTGCCCGAGGTGTATGTCGAGTGTAAAACCGACTTCGATGTACACTCACGAACGCAACTGCCAAAGAGAAAAAGTCCATCCAAGTCTTGAGAGATATTACGAATCGGAAGAAAATCCAGAGCTCAACACAAGCCAAGGAAAATCCAAACGCAGAGCCGCAGCAAAGTGAGAACACATTAGCTTTAACTTTTTTTTTCTTGTAAAACTGTACTAATTAATGGAATACAATTTTACAGAGCGGTCTCGAAAATTTCCGAATTTACAACTGCAGTTAGATCCAATGTGGATGAAGTTACGCCACATACAGTTGTAAGCTTCTTATTCTCTTATAATTACAGATAAATAATAATGTAAGTGTTTCTAATACAGTGATATCCTTTTTTCCTTTTTTTTTTAGAAATACTTTATTCAGAAACCAGCTTTAGAGAGAAAAGTTAGAGGAACTTTAAGAAATGCTTTTTACAATGATTTGGATGTTACGGGCAAAGCCGATTGTCGACAACCAGGATGCCAATTTTCTGGAACAACGCTGGAGAGTATTTGCGAACATTATGCCAAATGCAACTTCGAAGTTCAAGAAGTAGGTCTTTTTATATAATTAACTATAATGAGGTTTATTTGTTATAACGAATTATTATTTAGAATTATTTATTTTTATTTATTATTCACAGGGTTTCATAGTCTTTCCCCTATTCGCCTGCGTTTCCCTCTTCTTTAAGTTTTCCTTTTTTTTTCCCCATTATCGAAAAACCTGGAATTCGCAGGAAATTTTTTTAATAGTCGAACTTTTTTCGAGAGTATGCTTATTTTTTTTTAATTGCAGTATAAAATTGAATTACAGTGATTCTTTATTTTTAAAATTAGCTTTATATTACTATATTCAACTCTTTTTTTGTTTAAAATTAACTTTTAAACTGTAAATTTAACAATTTTATTTTTTGGTTGAAAATTAATAGTTTTTAGTTGAAAAGTCGTATTTTTTAATTCAAATATCAATTACCACATTTCTTGTTTAGAATATTCATTTTTGTAATGCAAATTTAATTATTTGCTTAAAAGTTAAATTTTATTGTTAAAAATTAATTTTATTGGTTGAAGGTTAATAATTTTAATTGAAAAAAACATCAATTTGATTGCAAAATTAGCTATTTTATTGAAAATTTGTTTGTTTTTTTCGCTGAAATTTAATTTTTTCTTTACTGAAAATTTAACTATTCCAGTTAAAACTTTAACTATCTTATTACATTTTTTTTCAAATTAATTTTTTTTAACCATAAATGTAACTATTCTAACTATTCTAGTTGAATATTTCATCATTTTAGTTAAAAATTAATCTCTTTGGCTGAACATTAATAATTTTTTCAACCAAAAATGTAACTATTTAATTTTATGGTTGAAAAATTATCTTTCTTAGTTGAAAATTCGTCTTTTTTGGTAGAAATTAATCTTCTTGGTTGAAAATGAATCTTTTTGGTTGAAAGTTCAATTATTCTTGATAAAAAATCATCATTTTGGTTGAAAATTATTCTTTTCGATTGAAAATTCAATTGTTTCAAGTTGAAGACTTTTCATTTTAGTTGAAAATACATCACTTTGTTTGAAAATGTAACTAGTTTTTTGAAAATTAGTTTTTTTAAACTGAAAATGTAACTTTCCCAACTGAATATTCCATGATTTTAGTTGAATATGCATCTCTTTGGCTGATTATTCATTTTTTTAACTAAAAAATGTAACTATTTAATTTTATGGTTGAAAAATTATCCTTTTTTAGACGAAAATTTATTTTTTTTGTATAAATTAATATTCTTGTTTCAAAATGAATCGTTTTGGTTCAAAATTTAATTATTCTAGTTAAAGATTCATTATGTTAGTTAAAAATTAATTTTTTTCATCTAAAATTAAACTATTGCAATTGAAGATTCATAATTTTAGTTGAAAAATAATTTTTTAAGATTAAAATTTAACTATTTCAGTTGAAGGCTTATCATTTTAGTTAAAAATTCATCAGTTCGGCCGAAAATTAATTTTTTTACTGAAAATTAAAAGATTCCTTTTTTGGTTAAAAATTAATCTTCATGGTTAAAAATTCATCTTGTCGGTTGCAAATAAACCTATTTAGTTGAAAGTTAAACTATTTGATTAAAAATTCATCTTTTTGGTTTAAACTTCATCTATTCCAGTTGAAGATTAATCATTTTAGTCGAAAATTCATTACTTTGATTCAATATTTGTTTTTTCTTTGTGGAAAATCATTTTTTTTTCAACTGACAATTTTACTATTTCGTTATTGGTTGAAAACTGATATTTTTTGTTTGATACTCTCAACTATTTGGTTGAGAATTCATGTTTTTTGTTGAAAAATCGCTTTTTCGATGTAAAATTAATTTTTTTGTTTTGAGATCCTACTATTTCGTTAAAAATTCATATGTATTGCTTAAAATACAATATTTTCAATTATAAAGTTATGAATTTGAAACGGTTTAAATTGAACTCAATATAGTGCCCATATAAATTATACTTGAATATGCATTGAATTTTAAGTATAAGAAGATAAAATAAAAACTTCTTCGAATTATTATTCAAATTCATAGACTTTAGAGACAAATTCAAGAAATTCTTAATTATGTTTTTAGTATTATTTATTTATTTAATTAATTGATGATGCTAATATATTTATTAATATTTCGTAATATTATTCGAAAAAAGCTTTCTAAATTAAAAATTGAAATTAATTGAATCCCTAGAAACTGAAAAAACATTTTTCCGAGTCGATTGTTTGAAAAAATTATAGGATTTGAGTAGACACCCTGAGTATATGAGATTTGAAAATACAATTGTTCGTTTTACATCTAAAAGATTATTCTATTCAAAACTAAAATATGCTACCGCGGGTAGTGGACGTTTTTTTTTAACTTGCAGAATTGTCTATTAAAATTAATTTAACTTTTTTAAATGCGACTAATCTCAAACTAAACTATTTAGGATTTAAATGAAACTTTACAGCTAAAATATTTTGTTGTTGAATTTGTACAAATTAAATATTTCTAAAGTACGATAGTCTCTCTGTCCACATTATACACAATAATTTAAAAAATTATACATATAACAATTATTACTCGACTTTAAGATCATTTAAAGGTAGCTGAAATTGTGTAAAAAGTGCCAAAATTAAAATTAAATTTCGTTTTGTTTTGAAATAATGGAAGAAAAACTCGATTTTCTATCAATCAAAACTGAATTAAAAGGTAAAAGGCGCCTTTTTCCAAAGATTTCGGAACTGAAGAAAGAATTTTGTTTTCAAAAAGTAGCAAAAATAATGTTTTCAAATAGATTAAGCAGTCTAATCGAAGTCTTCAAAAGACATTAAGTATATTTAAAAATTAAAGCCATGACAATAATTAATGTAAATATTTACCAAAATAAAAAAAAGCTTCTTTCTCTTACTCTTTCTTAAGTGAAAAAACTTGTTTTTGACACCAAAATAAAACCAAAAATAGTCATATATTCATAGTTCATAGTTACATCTTCTAGTAAAAAATATTGGCATTCATGAAAATATAAAAATTACGAAAATAAGATCTTTTTCAAACATATCTTAGTAACTCGTATTTGTTTTTTAAATTATTTGACTCGTTTCCAAATTTTTTAGAACTTTTAATATTTAAAAATGTTATATGGATTTTCAAATAGTTTATGTTGTTAATATTAGAAAATAAAAATGCAGGGACGTGAACGCACATTTTGCATGCGTGCATTTTATTTAACCGATTTTAAAGAGAAATTTAATGATTAATTTAAATTTAATTTATATTCATGAAATTTTAAATGATTTATACATAAAAATATTTTAATGGATTTTTCACGATTTCCAAAGATTTCAAAGGATTTTAAGGGATTTCTAGAGAACTTGGAGAATAAATTAAATTCTGTGAGGAATTTCTACAGATTTCCACAATTTTAAGAGATATGAAGGACATGCAATTTTTTTCGTATTTTAAATATTTTAAGTTATTCAAAAATATTCGAAAGACTTCAGAGATTTCATTAAAAAAATTTGTGGAACTATACAATTTCGTATAAAAATATGTTTTTTTTTTCTTTTCCGAATGTAAAAATAAATGTTTAATCTTCCCCCTATTTTTCCTCTTTGCTGTGATCCCTGTATTCATTATTCTATTTATTGAAATTAGTTATATGTATTATTTATTAATTATAAGGGGCTTATAGGTTATAAAATAATGAATTAATTCTATTTTTTAAATAGAATTATATCTGTCGAGTATGCAATTTCCAATCGTTGATACACAAGGAACTTATGGATCACGTCTTAGAAAAACATTCGACCGTAGATGCTTCGGATAATTATGCTGAACCTGATCCTGATCATCAAATGAAGAGTGAAGATAGTTCGGAGGCAAGTGAACCCGAACCCGAGAATCCCGAGAATATCAGGAGGAGAATTGCCTCGAAACTTCGATTTATACCGGAAGCCTCTGAAGATAGATTACGTGAGTTCTAATATTGATTTTTTTTTAATTTAGTATTAAAGTAGAAACTTTTTATTGTTTTGTGAAAGATTTTTGAAGGTTTTATCTGAAATACTATATATTATTTAGTATCCATTATCTAAAATAATAGAAAAAATATGCAAGGACAAGATTTCTTATAATTGATATCATAACTTCAGAATTAATATATATGTAATATTTTGGTGTCTCATGCCAAATTATGTAAATAATAATTTTCAACACCTGTCTTTAATACATAATTCGCTTTTTCTCTTGTGTTTCCAATAGTTCAAAATGGAATTTTCTATTTTCATCATTTTCCAAAGGTTAAATTTTAAAGTGTTGAAAATTGAAGAAAATTAAAAGTTGAATTTACCAATTTGCGATTTAAAATGCCAATGTGACTTGAAATTGTTACAAAATTATGAATCTTCCTTGAAATATAATGATTTTTTAATAAAAATGTAAATTAATAACAAAAACACTATCACAATCCGGAATTGTTCAAGTTTGTAAATTTTATTATTTTAAACAAAAATCATTGGATTTGAATTTAATGATTTTTCTTTAAAAATACCGAATTTGGGTTAAACATACCAAAATAACCTGAAGTGGGTAAAAATTGTAACTATTATTTGAAATGTAATTTTTGTTTAAATATCAGTAATTACCGGCGAAAACATTAACGTAACGTCAGAATTAATTGTTCCAAATGGTCAATATTCTTTGAAAATAAATTATTTTTCTTTAAAACTACCGATTTCAAGTGAAAAACGTTAACATAACCATGAATTGTTCAAAAATTGTTAATAATGTTTGAAATCTATATTGAAAATTGCTAGCCTGTAAATTATATTGTTTTAAATATTAAATCATTAAATTTAAATCTAATAATTTTGGTTTTAAAATGCCAATTTCAGGTGAAACACACCAACATTACCTAAATTTGTTGAAAAATTATCAATATATATTCCGAGAAATCTAATAATTTAGCAAGAAAAATATTAATCAGGTTAAAAAAATAACATAACATAAAATTGCTTATAATTGTAAATAATCTTCAGACTGTGATGATTTTGTTTAATAACCAAATTCATGTGAAAAACGTTAATATAACCTGAATCTGATTAGAAATTGTCAATCTTTTTTTTAATCTATCACAACTTTTTAAACTTTTTGGAAATCTAATGATTTTTTACTAAAAGTTTCTTCTTGTGGTGTAAAACGCAGACATAACCAAAAATGGTTAAAAAGTTGTGAGCCTTCTTTGTCATCTGATTAAAAAGAAATTATAAATATGAATTTCCGACAAAAAACACTAGCTTAATGCAAAATTTGTTTAAAGATTTTAAATCTTGTTCAAATTATAATGATTTTGTTTGAAAATACCAATTAAAAAAATTATGAACCTTTAAAATGTAATGATTTTTGTTTTAAAATGTCAATTTCCTGGAAAGACACTTATAAAATAGAAAAGCGTAAATAGTTAAACAAATTTCATCTTTGAATTCTAATAATTTATTATTTAAAATACCCATTTCTTGGAAAATGGGAAAATTAGGAATTTCTAAATTAAGGAATGTTTAAATAAATGAATAAAAATTTTTTGGAAAATGTTACCATTAAAAAGCTTCCTCTACGAGGAAGCAAAAGCACAAATGTTTTTGAATTCGCATAAGATTTCCTACGATTCTCCTTATTCAACGAGATTATTCGTAGATTTAAGTTAAAAATTAAAAAATTTTATATATAAAACAGCTTCAAGTAATTCTCTATATTAAAAAAAACTAAAACTTTATATTATTTAGGAGCCTACAAAGCAGAATTCTTAGACATGGAGCCGCTGCAGAATCCGAAGAAAAATGTTCCTTATACTGCAGCCTATCGATGGACTCTTAATTTGTGAGTATTGATAAGAAGTTTTTATTTTTTCAGTATGATTACTCAACCGGGAAATCGAAGTGAATATTTTCACGGATAGTTTCTTTAATTATAGTACAAGAATTAATGTAAAACTTTAAATGTAACTTAATATCACATGAAATTATACAACTTTTAATAAGTTTGTTATAAAAAATTGCTCAAATTTCAATTTGAAATCACATAGTTGTAAGAAATTTTTAAAATTAATTTAAATTTGACATTTTAGTTTTTAATAATCAAAAGTGATAGATTTTCCAGTTAAAATCTTAAATAGTTGAAAACCTTTTAAAAATCTATTATTCAGATCTGGATTAAGGAATTTTTTTAAAGAATTATAATTCTAACCTGGAATACGAAATTTCCGAGAAAAATTATAATTTTGAGTTGAAATAGGAAATTTTGCAAGACAATATTATATAATTCTGAATTGGCTGAAAGATTTTTCGAAAATATTATAATTCAGATCAGGAACAGAGAATTTTCCAAAAGAATTACAATTTAGACTTGGAACTGGGAATTAAAAAAAATTATGATTCTGATTGGAACAGGGAATTTTTGAGAAAAATTATAATTTTGAGTTAGAGCAGGAAATTTTCTGATGCAATATTTATTTTCTAATCCTGAATTGGATTAGAAAATTTGCGAAAGAAATTATAATTTAGTTCGGGAACAGGGAATTTTCCAAAAGAATTACAACTCTGACTTGGAAGAGGAAATTTTCGAGAAGAATTATAATTTTGATTTGGAATAGTGACATTTGCAAATGAATTGCAATTTTTATTTTGAAACGGGAAATTTTCTTAAAGAATTATGATTTTGATTTTGAACAAGGCATTTTCGAGAAAAATTATAATTTTGAGTTGGAACTGGAAATTTTTCGAAACAATATTACATGTAATTCTTAAATGGCTTAGACAATTTTCAAAAAAAAAAATATATATATATATATATAATTCAGATCTGAAACAAGAAATTTTCCAAAAGAATGATAATTTTGAGTTGGAAGAGGAAATTTTCGAGAAGAATTATAATTCAGTTTTGGTTTTAAAAATTTTTGTTTCAATTTTGTTTTATAAAATTGCTTGAATTTTTAATTCGAATCACATAGTTCTGAGTAACCTTTCATCTAATTTAAATTTGACCTTTTAATTTTAAATAATTAAAAATGGTACATTTTCAAGTTTAAATTATCAATATAATTTTTTATTGAAAACGTCCAAGAAGGATTTATTTCAAATCTGAATAAATTTTAAATGAAAGAATTTGAAAGTTAAAAGTTTTTCTTAATTTGAAAGCCTCCAAATAAGGTTGCTACAAGACCTGGAAGGCCGGGAAAAGTCATGAAATTGTGAAAAAGTTCTGAAAAACGAGAAAAATGTATTGTTAAAAGTGTCTGGAATTTTTTTTAGCCGTACCTATTTCAAAGTCTTAGCAGTTATTTTAGTACTTCACGTCGAAATTTTAATTTCTGACTTCATACGAATTTATTTTTTTACTTATAAAAATAGTTTTTAAAATATATTTTATATTAATATTAATGAAAATTGTTTAGAATTAAAGAATGGTTGGAAAACTTTTTTACGTTTGCGTTAATTAGTAATTTTATAAGAAATTGTTGATAAATTAAACTGCGATCAGTAGAATGTTTATACATTTTATTCAAATGTACTTTGAAATGTACTTTTGAAAAGGAAAATTTCAATTTATTTTCAGTTGAAAGTGTTGCTACTTCAAAATTTTTTATTCAAAACTTTCTATGTAAAAAATATTCAATTTTGAAGGCTTCCACTTTGAAATTGTACAATTCTCAATTCTTTTCATTAGATTATCTCATTTTAACGGATACTGATTTAAAAGTGTACTATTAAAAATGTTGTTTTGCTATCTAATCTTAAAAGCCTTAGAATCGAACTTATTCAACTGATAGAGCTTCCAATTTTAAATTGTGCAACATTTATGTTTAGAAACTTACTTTAGAATTGTTTTTTCAAGATTTTACTTTGAACATTTAAATGACTGAATTTTTTTTTTGAAAATAGCCACTTTTATTTTTATATATTTTTTCTATTGTCATACTCGATTTTAATAATAGTATTTATTCTTATACTTGATTTATGCTTGGATTCTTTTTTTTCAGTGAACTAAACAATTATCAATTGGAATTGTTTAAAGATTTATTGCCAAACGACTTCGTTCCACTGAGCAAAGAAGAAGGCGAGACCTTTTTGCCCGAGCTCCGGCGATCGATGGCAATGCAAAAGAAAATTTGTGATAATTCAGAGTTTGGTAATTCGGAAACACGCACAGAATGGAGTTATTGGCAGAAATTTGAAGGAAGAGTGGAGGAAGGTCAGTTTAAAGTTTTAGATATGTAAAATCAAAATTTCAAGAAAAAAGTTCATTTTCAACCAAATATTTACTAATTGAATTTTCAAAAAAAAAAAGAAAAAAAAATGAATTCTCAACAAAAAATTTAATAGTAGATATTTCAATCAAAAAATGGGTTTATTTCAAATCAAAAACTGTTAAATTCATTGAAAAAAAAAGAAATCAAAACAGATTAACTTTTAGCCAAAAATTAAAATGTTCAACCAAAAAAACTTATTTTTTGACAAAAGAGGCGAATTTTCAATAAACTAGTTATATTTTCAACCAAAGATATGAATTTTCAACTAAATGGATGACTCTTCAACCAAAAAGACTTATCTTTTAACAAAGTAGTTCAACTTTTAACCAAGTATAGTTGAATTCATAAAAAAAACTTAATTTCTACCAAAAGAGATGAATTCGGAACCAAAAAAGAGTTTTTAGTCAAGTAAGAAAAATTCAAAAACAAATTATAATTTGAGAAAAAAATAATTTTCAATAAAAAATCAAATTTTTGAATAACTATCATTTCTTTAAGTTTATCTATTGTTAAGGTTATATGAATATAATTATTCTAGATTTCTTGCGAAATTTCCGGCAGTTTTAAAAATTTGAGATTTTTAGAAAAAAGATACAGAAACTTTTCAAGCAAATTTTGTTATTATACAGGATTTTATTAAATTTTGAAAATAATCGATTCGGTTTAAAAAATATTTAGAGCTATTTCTACTATTTTATTGAAAATTTGCGCCTTTTTTGGGCCAATTCAACTATTTTCGATTTTAAAGTTCAGGAGAAATACAAAAACAAAAATACATAAATTTTCGTTAATATTTTGAAAAAATCATACATAATCAAGTCTTTAAATCTTTCATTTTTTTCTTTTTGACAATTTTCAATTTTGCTTTAAAATCTTCTGCATTCTTTTTCGAAATTTTAGGAAATCATTTGAAATATTTTAAAATATTTTTCATTTTTTCCCCTTAGAATTCGTTTTTCAAAATAAAAAATCATTTGACATTTTCCCAGGAATCTTAAAAAAATTGGTTTAGTATCTTGAAACATTTAAAAAAAAGATGAATTCTCGACGATAAATATAAAATTCTATATTAAAACTACAAAATATTTTAATTTGAACTCAAAAAGGATTTTAATTTTAAACCAAGCAGTTGCAATTTTAATAAAGAAGATTAAATTTGTACCAAAAGAGATGAATTTTCAAACCAAAAAGATGAATTTACAACATATTTGTTGTATTTTCAACCAAAAAGATTTTTTAGTGAAGAAAATATTTGGTTGGCAAATTATAATTTGAAGGGATAGATCATTATTAACACAAAATAAAAATTTTGAATACCTATATATTTTAAAAGTTTTCTTGTATATTTGCTTTCAGGTTCTGTAAACATAATTTTCTTAAGTTTCTTGAGAAAATTCAAAACGTTTCAGAAGGTTTCAGATATGTCAAAAAATTATCTAGAAAATTTCTAAGTTTTTTTTTATTTTGCAGAATTTTACAAAATTGTAGGAAAAATCTTGAGTCCGTTTTGATATATTTAGGACTTTTTATTGCTTAGAAACAATTTAAACAGATTTGATAAATTTTCGGAAATCTTTCAATTTCCTTAAAATCTTCCAGATGCTTTTTTGAAAATGTTTGAAATATTTTTGAGTGTTTCGAATATCTGTTTGAATATTATCTTAAAATAAATTTTGTAAAATGAAAATAATTTAAATTTTCCCAGAAATCTTAAGACATTTTTTGTATTGTCTTGAAACCTTGACGTTTTATTTGAAAATTTAATTACTCCATGTTTGGTTAAAACTTTATCTTGTATATTGGATAAGTTAGAAATTCATCTTTTTGATAGAAAATTAATCTTCTGGGTCGAAAATTCATTTTTTTGTTGAAAATTTAAAGGTTCTGTTGAAAATTCGTTTTCTCTTGTTCAAAGTTATTTTTTTTTATCAGAGTTTTTATCTGAAAATTTATCTTCTTTACTTTTAGTTGAAACTTTATCCTGTACATTGTATAAGTTAAAAATCCAATTATTTGGTTTAAAATTCATGTATTTTGTTGAAAAGTTGTCTTTTTGGGTAGAAAATGAAGCTTGTTTGTTGAAAATTCAACTTTTTGGTGGAAAATTCAACTATATGGTAGAAAATTTATATATTTGGTTAAAAACTCGTATTTTTGGGTAGAAAATTATTCTTGTTCGTCGAAAGGTCAACTTTTTAGTTGAAAATTCAACTATCGGGTTAAAAATTCATCTTTTCCAATTTAAAATTCCACTCTTTTCTAAAAAATTCGACTTTTTAGCTTAAAAACTTTACTTTTTTTCTTGAAAATTCATCTTTCATCGTAGAAAACTCATTTTTCTTGATTGAAAATGATCATTTTTTATGAAAATTCAACTATCTTCTAGAAAAGTTGTCTGTTCAGAGAATTCAAATATTTTATTTAATTTTAATCTTTTTCATTTGGAAATTCGATCATTTGATTGAAAGTGCATCTTTGTATGCTGAAAATTCAATCATTTTGTTAGAAATTGAACTCTTTTGTTAAAAATCTATATATTTTGGGGAAATTTAACCATTTTGTTAAAGTCATAATTTTTGGTCGAAAATTCAACAATGTTGTTAATAATAAATCCTTTTGGACTGAAAATTCATCTGCTGTGGTAGAAAACTCATCCTTCTTGGTTAAAAATGTATCTTTCTTGGTTGAAAAGTAACTTTAAAAAAAAAATTAAACTGTCTTCGAAAAAATTCGTCTTTTTGGCTTGAAAATTTTACCATTTGTTTAAATATTTAACTTTTTTTTGAAAACTCGTCTCTTTTACTGGAAAGTTAATCTCTTTGGTTGTTAATGCAGCTGTTTGATTGAAAATTATTATTTTTTGTTTCTGAAAATGCGTCTCTTCATGTTGAAAATTCATCTATAGCCAACGGTTACATTAGAAAATGTACCCTGGCGGCCTGGCAAAAATTATATTCATAAAATTATTCATAAAATATTATTTATACATACAAAAATTAAATGTCATTTAACAATAATGCACACTTAAAAATGACGATATAAAAATTGTACAGGCGTCCCAACATTTTTTGTTGGTGGACCAGTGTGGGCTCTTGCTTGGTTACCAATACCAATTCCGCTGTATTCTCATCAGCCAATCCAGTATTTAGCAGTGAGCACTCATCCTACCATGGAGAGTGAATATTCAGTCGGCCAAGCCTACTCTGGCAAAAATGTGATACAGATCTGGAATTTGGGAAGCTTACATCAACAGTTAGTATTTGAAAATAAAATTAAGCTTAAAATTAAGTTTGAAGATACTATTACTGTCTAATTTTAATTTATTTTTTGTTTATTTCATTTTCAGCTATCGCAGTCTTTTTCCTATTTTCCTGCGTTTCCCCTATTCTCCAAAATCGTCTCCCTTTCCTCCTTTTCTCTTTAAATATACGATATTTGAAAATAATATTGTTCATTTTACATCTAAGCAACTGTTCTATTCAGAAGTAGAATAAGCTACCATGAGTAGTGAACGTTTTTTTTAAACTTGCAAAATTGTCGATTATAATTAATTTGGCGTTTCAAGATTTTAATTCAAAATTTCACTAATTAATTTATATAATTGAAATTAAATTTTCAGTTCATCTATGGAAATAATAAAATGATTCTGCATAATATTGACGCACTTGAAAAAATTATCTATAAATAAAAAAGTGCAAAATAAAAGAAAAACAATGTATTCATTAAAAATGAACACATTTAAAGAAAAACTTTAAGCTTAAACATTTTAAAACATGTTGAAAATGTGAAAACTGGAGACAGAAGTCGTTATCCAATATAAAATTGAAAGGCTTAAAAAATAAATAAAAAAATAAAATAGATATTAAAAAAATATATATTCTAAGTTGATCAACTGCAATGTTAAGTTTTATAACTTGAGTCAAATATTCAGACTTGAGCCACTTGGATTTCAAATGTGTGTAGTGGTGTTGAACAGTCTCAGTTTTTATTTTTAAATCTTACTAATAAAAAATTTGCAAACGTTCATATAAAATTTTAAGAAAAAATAGTTTGTCTCTAAATCAATAAAAATTAAGTATTTTCAAGTTGGCCGCTGGACTAAGAAATCGGGAATTGTGTAAGACAAATTTTTAGAAGAAGAATCTATCCTATCACTCAAAATATCAAAATTTTCTATATCATTAATATCTTTAATTATTTAATTAATTAATATCTTTAACTTTCTAAATTATGAAATCATTTAGTTCACAATGTGTAATTATAAAATCTTTTACTTGAACAATTTTCCATTTTAGGCCTTCATTTTTAAACAGTTATGTCCAATTTGAATAATTTCAAAATACTATTTTGAAGACTTGAAAAAGTAAATTAAATAAAAATGAATATATTCCATGTTTAACAACTGCAAAGTTAAATTTCGTAACTTGAACAATTTAAAGTCAAATCTTCAGACTTTAGCCATTTTAATTCTAAGTTTATATAGTAGTGTTGAGTAGTCTGAAATTTTAGTTTTTAACTCTTACCAATACAAAATTTGCAACTCTTTAAATAAAATTTTAAGGCAAAATATTTTTTCTCTAAATCTATAAAAATTAAATATTTTCAGGTGTGCCACTGGACGAAGAAACCGGGAATTTTTTAAGACAAATTTTACAAATTTTTAGAACAAAAATCTGTCCAATCAATTGGTTTATAAAAATTTTTTACCGTATGATATAATTCAATTTAAAATAAGTTCGATTTGAAATTTGTTTGAAAGTTTAATTAAATTTTTAATTTTTTCAACCATGAAATCATTCAATTTAGAATGTGTAATTGTAAAATATTTTACTTCAAAAATTTTCCATTTTAGGCCTACATTTTTAAAAGTATTTTTTCAATCTTAAGAATTTAAAAATTCAGTTTTGAAGATTTAAACAAATAAAAATTAAAAGTATTTGAAATGGAAATTTTTTGGCAAAAAATGTTTTTATCTGACAAACTGTAAATAGAACTTATTTAATGATTTTTTTCAAGTTGAATTGTATTTCGATTATTAAAAATTGAACAATAATTGTGTAATATTTAGAAATATTTTTTCATTAAAAATGGGCAATTATAAATCAAATATTCAAAACTAAACAATTTGAAACTGATCTGTTTGAAATAAAAAACCTTGAATCGTAAAAATTTTAGAGTGCTAAATCTAAACTTCGAACTTTAATATTTTAATTGTTCCATTCATAAGTTTTTTAGTGAAATTGTTTATTTTTGCAAAATTGAACAATTTTAATTTGAAACGACTTAAAATGAAAATAATTTAATGTGCGATTTATGAAGTGTTCAGTTTAAAAAATCTAATCGTTCAATTTTTAATGTTTTTAACTTCAAATTTCTAAAAATGATATAATTTTGAACATTGAACAAGTTTGTTGATTCATTTTTCAATTTAAAGCATTGAAAATAATACCGAGGATTTATATTTTTCAACTAGAGAATTTTAAACTGTTAATTTTATACAAGTTTAAAAATTATTTCAATTATTGAGCGTTTACATTAAAAATTTTGGAATTAATTTTTTTCAAGCTTCAATTTTAAATGTTTAAAATTCAAAAAGGACACATATTTTTTCGAGTTGAGAAAAAAAAGCATTTTCCCACGGAGTTATCAGTATTTAAATTTTCATGTCTAAAAAAAAACATACAGATTCTTTCTTCAAACTCTATAGTTTTTGATATAATTTAGATGTTCTCATTTCCTTTTCAGATTCTGGTGAGTTTTACCGTCCTCTTTCGAAGTCCGTCGGGAAATTTAAAAAAAGTTCAAACCATTTTTGTAGATAGGAGAATTTTTTCTTCGTAAAATTGAATTTTCGCATTTTTCTCGGAAATAACGAAAGATACGAGACAAGTTGAAGATACAAGTTTGCACATCTAGAAAAATTCTATTTACGAAGCAAACTCAAAAATTATATTTGCAGAAAAAACAATTCTTACGGCCACAAAAATAGTTTAGGTCGCAAAAAGCGGATGAGATGCATTCCTTATATGAGCAGAAACTTAAAAAAATATTGCAAAAAATAACAAAGGTGTGGTTTTTTGCAGAAAATATTCTCTTCGTGAATTCAAAATTCCAAGAAAAAATAAAGAAGATTTTCTGCAAAAGCCCACCTTTGTTTATTTTTTGCATTATTAAAAAAAAGCGTCTAAAAGTTGACAACTTTAATACTTTAGAAAGAAATATTTAAAAACGATGGAATCCTTCAAAAGATAATTAGGATATGGACTCTGAATTTCGAAGCTAATTTATTGTAAAATATTTTAAAGTATGTATCCAGAAATTCTTGAAATTTAAAAATACTTCAGAATTAAATCATATTTGGAGGAAATTGATTAATTTGATTAATTTCTGAATGTAAAAAAATTGAATTGAATTTTAGAATTTTAATTTTTGTATTTGAAATGGAATGGAATTTCAAGGACTGATGATTTTAAATTTGCAGTTCATTGCAACTTGAATTGGATATAATAAAAAATAAAATTGGAAGTAATCTGCAATCTGAAAGTCCTAGAGTTTCACGAAATGTTTCTTTATCTCTGAAAATCCTTCAAAATCAGATTTTTAATTTTGAACAAATTTCATCCTATAATTTAAGTTTAGAATTCAAAAATAACTAAGAAATTCCACATTTTATTTTTAAAATTTTCCTAACCACACAAATGGTTTGGTAAGAATATTAGTGTTTTTTGTTGTTGTGAAAATCGAATTTTTTTATATTTTCAAACAAATCTTCGCCACTTTGTTAATTTTAAATGTTTGAAAAATGTTCCGATGGATTTCGAAGAGGATGGTCACAATCACCAGAATTTGGAAAGAAAATTGAAACATCTGAAATAGATAAAAAAAAAACTATAAAATTTTAAATATAGAATTCGTATTTTTTGGAAAAATATACGTCAAAATTTAAATAGTCCTAACGTTGTGAATTTTGTTCAAATCGGAACTTGAACCGTAGAACCTGCCTGATTAGTGATGGATTCAATCTTCTATTTTAAATGTTTTATTTTCAATTCAAATCCTTGATATTAAAAAAGAAATGTTAATTTAAAATGTTAAAAATAAACATTGTTTAATTTTATCACTTCTTCTTTAAAATTGTACAATTTTGTTTTTCCAGAACAGATGTGCTTTTTGTACCGGAACTTTCATACGCTGTTGCTCATAATGGAGGTACTGTTTGGTGCATGGAATGGTGTCCTTCAGGATGTTACCAAGATCAGAGGATTGCCAAATTTGAAAAAGAGCCAAATAAAGCGAAAAGAATGGGATTATTGGCTGCTGCTTGTTCTGATGGATTTGTACATATTTACTCGCTTCCATTCCCAGACGAACTGCAGATTTCGCTAAATGAGACAAATCGGTAAGTAATTTATCAGTTATTTTTGTAAATATTGCTTACATTTTATTTTAATTAATATATGAAAATATCCAATTTATATATTAGTTTAAAAATTAAAAAATTAAAAAAGGAATCCGCATATCATGTGGGATTTACAAAATATATAATCTTTCAATCTCAGACCTATAGTAGTAATTCCTACAAATTATAAAAAAATATTTCTATTTGCCTAATAAGCCATTGGAAACAAAAATTCAAATATATAAAATATCTTATACTTAGGAGGGGAAAAACTTTTTGTAAACAATTTATTCGTTTGAAAGAGAGAAAAATTCAAGAGAAACCAACTTTTAGATATAGAAAGAGGAAAAACTTAAAAAATAAACAATTTTTTGAGTCGAAAAGGGAAAAAATTTAATAAGTTATTAATTTTCCGGCTTCAAAAGGGAAATCTAAAAAGTAAACAATTTTCGGCGTGAAAGGCGGGAAATTTGGCAAGTAAAAAATGTTTTGACTTAAAAGGGAAAAATTTACAAAATAAACTTTTCGGGCTGAGAGTGAACATTTAATTATTATTTTTTTTTAAAGAGGTGAAGTTTAAAAAGTGAACAATTTCTGATTTTAAAAGTAGGGTAATTTGAAATATAAAAAAATTTTTGAGTTAAAAAAGGGACATTATGTAAGTAAATCATTTCTTTACTTCAAAAGGAGAAAATGTACAAACTAAACCATTTTGTCGGTCTGAGAACGAAATTTTTTTCGTTTGAAAGAGGAGAAATTTAACAAGTAAACATTCTTCATTTTAAAGGTAGGTCAAATCAAAAGTAAAACAATTTTTTGACTTAAAGAGGGAAAATTTTAATAAATAATACATTTTTGGGCTGAAAAGGATGACATTTTGCAAGTAAACAATTTTTCAGCTTAAAAGGAGGGAAACTGGACATTAACTGGACAATTGATCACTTGAAAAGGTCAAAATTTACAAACTAAACCATTTTTCGGGCTGAGAGCGAAATTTCTTTTACATCAAGAGGGGAAATTTGAAAAATAAACAATTTTTCATTTTTAAAAGTAGGGCAATTTTAAATATGAACAATTTTTTGAGTTGAAGAGGGTAAATTTTAATAAATAATCCATTTTTTGAGTTTAAAAGTATGACATTTTGTAAGTAAACAATTTTTTAGCTTGAAAAGAGGGAGACTGGGCAATCAAACAATTTTTTGATTTGAAAAGAGAAAATTTACAAAGTAAACATTTTTTCATTTTAGAAGTGGGAAAATTTAGAAAGTAAACAAGTAGAGAAAGAAGAAAAGAATAATTAGTAATTAGTTACTATTACGTTCTAACAAATAATAGGCTGAATATAACTATATGAAAATATTTTAAAAACTGTTCCGTAACTTTTATTTTTAGACTTCCAGTTTATAAAGCAAATCCTGTACAGTTACTTGTTGTAAATATTGCTTTGACTGAGAGGGAAAAGCAAACTTGGCAGTGTACAAAATTAAGCTGGACGAAGGAAAATGGACACAAGTAAGATTTTATTTCCTTTTGTGTTATTATCTTAGGCCTTTGATATATTTATTTTAGAGTTGAAATCATTTAATGTATTCAAGTGTTTTTTAAAATGTAGATTTGTTGATAAAAAATTATATCTTTAAGGCAGACCGATTATTTTGATTATTCAGTTTCGTAATTCAGAAAAATTTTAGGATGTCTATCCTATCTGGAAAACTGGAATTTTCAGGGACATTTTTTTAAGTCTTTGAATTTTTTCGAGAACGTACTTAATGTTTTCTTAACTACAATATAAAATTGAATAACAATGATTCTTCATTTATAAAAGTAGCTTTATATCACTGTATTCAACTATTTTGTTGAGAATTAGTTTTTTGTTTGTTTGTTTGAAATTATTGTTTTTAGCTGAAAATTTAACGATGCCATCTTCTTCAGCAGAAATTAATCTTCTTCGTTTAAAATTCAACTATTCTAGTTGAAGATTCATCAATTTAGTTGAAAATTCATATTTTTGGTTTAAAATTCAACTGTTTCAGCTGAAGATTTATCATTTTAATTGAAAATTCATCACTTTAAGCATTAATTTATTAATTAAGAATTTAACTGTTAAATTTCCGGTAAAAAAATTATCTATTTTATTTGAAAATTCGTCCCTTCCGGTAGAAATTGATCTTCTTGTTCGAAAATTCATCTTTTTGGTTGAAAGTTGAATTATTCTAGTTAAAGATTGATCATTTTAGTTGAAATATATATATATATATATATTTTTTTTTATTCAACTATTGCAGTTGAAGATTCATCATTTTAGTTGAAAATTAATTTTGTAACTGAAAATTTACCTATTCCATTTTTGGTTAGAAATTCGAGTTTTTGGTTGAAAATTTCTCTTTTTTCCTTTTTGGTTGAAAATAAAAATATTTGGTTGAAAGTTAAACTCTTTGGTTAAAAATTCATCTTTTTTGTTTAAAGTTAATCTATTTGAGCTAAAGTTTCATCATTTTAGTTGAACATTTATCTCTTTGGTTGACAATTTTGTTGTGGAAAATTAATTTGTTAACTGAAAGTTTAACTATTTCATTTTTGGTTGAAGACTGATCTATTTTAGTTGAAAATTCAACTATTTATTTGAGAATTCATGTATTTTGTTAAAAAGCCGTATTTTTGGTAGGGAATCGATCTTTTTCGTTGAAAATTGAACTATTTGGTTAAAAATTCATCTATCTTGTTGAAAACGCGATATTTTTTCTCGTAAAGTTAAGAATTTGAAGGGGGTTAAATTTAATTTAATATAGTATTCACATTAGTTTTATTATTTTATTTTATTATATTTTTAGTATTATTCAATTATATAAATGATCCATGGTACTAATATATTTAAGAATATCTTGTAATATAATTCGTCATTGCTTTCTAAATATAATTTTAATTTATTTAAATTTCTAATTATACCTGGAAAAAATTTGGAATTGTCAGAGCATTTTTTTACAGGATTTGAGTAAACACCCTGAACTTCTCCCCTTTTTATATAATTTGTTAAAAAAAAACTATTCTCTTTGTTTAGTATACTAGCTGCCGGGTTTTCAAACGGATATATCGCTCTTTGGAATCTTACAACGCAGTCTTCGCTTTTAAAGAAGAAACAAGGAAGTACAACTCTCCTCAACTCATTTCGTCATTTCTACGCGCATCATCATTCCGTTTCCAGTAAGATTATTTTTTAAATATACTTATACATATATATTTAAAGATGAAAAATTACCAAACAAGAGTGAATTTATTTTTTTATTGGGAATATGTTTAATTTTATTTTCAGTAGAAAAATGTAGGTATAGAATCATTTCAAATATTACTTTGATTTAAAATTCTTGTATATAGCTCCGATGCAAATGAAAAATTATTCAGTTCTGGAAGTATCAATTTAACATTAAAAAATATGGAATTTAAAATCATTCAGTTTTGAATGCAGGCCTCGGACTCATCACACTACTGACACTCTTTGACTCAATTTTTTGTTGACATTTTACCTTTTTTAGATAAAAATTCATGTATTTTGTTGTGAATTCGTATTTTTGGAAGAAATTAATCTTCTTGGTTGAACATGTCATCTTTTTGGTTAAAAATTCAACTATTCCAACTGAAGATTCAGAGTTTTAGTTGAAAATTCATTAGTTTGTTTGAAAATTAATTTTTTTCCAACTGAAAATGTAACTGTTCAATTTTCGGTTGAAAATTTATATTTTTTAGTTCAAAATTCAAGTATTTGGTTGAAAATTTGTCTTTTATAGTAAAAAAAAATTCATCTATTTAATTAAAAGTTAATGTATTCTGTTGAAAAATCATCTCTTTGGTTGCAAATTTTAGCATTCCACTAAAATATTCATCATTTTAATTGAAAATTCATGATTTAGGTTGAGCATAAAATTACTTGATTGGAATTTAAACTCTTTTGTTAAAAATTCATCTATTCCAGTTGAAGATTAATCATTTTAGTTAAAAATTTGTCACTTTGGTTGAAAATTTATTGTTTTTTTTTTAGTTTAAAATTAATTTTTTAACAGAAAATTTAACTATTTCAGTTTTTGTTGGAAACTGATCTTTTTTAGTTCCAAATTAAACTATTTGTTTGATAATTGATCTTTTTTAGTTTAGAATGCAATATGTTTATTTGAAAAGGTAGGAATTTGAAGCGGTTTAAATTGAATTTAATATAGTACCCACATTAATTTTACCTAAATATGCACTGAATTTTAAGTAAGAAGATGAAGTAAACATTTTTTTGAATTATTATAAAAATTCATGGACTTTAGAGACAAATTCAAGAAATGATTATTTATGTTTTTAGTATTATTTAAGCAATCGATGGTGATAATATAATTCAGAATATCTTGTAATATAATTTGTCAAAGTTTTCTAAGTTCAGCATATTAATTGAATCTTTAGAAACTGAAAAAACATTATTTATTATAAACTCGCGAAACTGTATACATATTGCGAGTCGGTTGTTTAAAAAAATGCGAAATATTTTAATGGCTCTGTACTATGATAAATTATACCTGGAAAGAACCTGAGATACCCTTAAAAACCTAGTATTGTCCGGGCATTTTTTCCAGGATTTGAGTAGTCACCCTGGGTACAATTTTCAATTATTTATTGCTGTTAGTTTAAAATTGTACTTTTTTATATAGTTTAATTTGAATTTTTAAGGATTCCAATTTGAAGTTATACAATATTGAAAGTTAAAATTACTAAAATTTGAACAGATTAATGTTTAATTAACCAATTAAATTAATGAAGTACTATTCCATACTTTAAATTTTGTTTTCCAGTGATATCTATGATTCCTTATGGAGAAAAAAGATTTTTGGCGTCTGCAGGGATTGATAGATGCTACAAAGTTTGGGATTTGGAACAACCAAACTGTGTGGAATGTGTGACAACTAGGGGATTGGCAGTTGATGGTGCTTGGATGAATAACTGGCCCTGTTCTGTCCTCAGTTATGATGACGCGTTAGGGTACGCATTTTATTATTTTAATCTCAAATTGATTACAAATTATTATGCAAAGTAAAGTAATAATGAAAGGTTATAATAAGAATAATTAAAAATTCAGTTGTGCAGATTTATAAATGAAAATGGATCCAAGCTAGTTGAAAAAATATGTAGAAATTACCTAGAAAAACCAAGAAATGACAGTGAATTCATCTGTTCACCGGGAACTCTAGAAATTTTGAGAAGAAAAATCTGTCCAATTACTTGATATATCGAAAATTTCCTATCACATGATACATTGCAATTTAAAATAAGTTTGATTTCAACTTTTTTTCAATTTTCAGTTCAGTTGTGAACTTTTTTAATAATGAAATCATTCTGTTTAAAGTGTGTAATTCTAAAGTATTTTACTTGATTATTTTTCAGTCTAGATCTTCATTTTTAAGGGTACATTTTTAATTTAAAGAATTTTGAAATAAAGTTTTGAAGACTTAAACAATTAGAAGGCTTTTGAAATTGAAATTTGTTCACAAAAAAAGAATTTAAGTTGATCAACTGTGAATATTAATTAATTGATGATTTTAAAAATTGAACTGTAGTTCGGGTATGGAAAATCGAACAATAATATTTTACGTGACGATTCTGAATGTATACGTCCGATTGAAACTTTATAAACTATTTTCAATTTTTAATTAATTTCCAATTTTTTATTCAAAATTAAACGCTTTTATTAAATTTCAAATTCTATTTAAATGTTGTTTCAGTATAAAATATTCCATTGTTAACCCATTCAATGTGAAAATTTTTAATTAAGAAAGAGAACAGTTTTTCAATATTTAGTAATATTTGACTGTTTAGTTAAAATGAAGAATTATAAATCAAGTATTTGAATCTAAACAATTTGAAATTGAATTATTTGAAATTAAAAGTCTTGAATCGTTAAAATGTCAGAGTTCTGTTTTAAAAATGTTGTATTTGTGAGTGAAATTATTGAATTTTTATGTATAAATAACAGGTGAACATGTGTTCATTTAGAACAAATTCGAATAAGTTAAGAGATATTTAGAAGTTTTGAAAAGATTAAGACTTAATTTGAAACTTGAAAAGATTTTTAAAAAATTTCAACAAAATATAGATTTTTGAACATTTCGAAATAAAATTTTGAAGTTTTTGATGTATTTTGACAGGTTTTAAGATTTTAAACAAATTTTCTTTAAAGTCTTGGAAAAATTATTTTTTATTTTTGAAAATTAATTTTGACAGAATATTTAAAAAGATTTCAAAACAAAAGCAAATTTTGATGAATGAATAACAATTAAGCATTGAATAATTTAGAAAAATATCGAGTAAGTGTAATAGATATTTAGAAGTTTTGAAAATATTACAAGATAATTGAAAACTTCAACAGATTTCAAAAAATTTTTAACAAAATGTAGATTTTTTAAGATTTCGAACAAAAATTTAGATGATTTTTAAGCATTTTGAAAGGTTTCGAAAGAATAAAACAATTTATTAAGATTACTAGGAAATTTAAAGTGATTTCTTATTTAGAAAAAATAATTGTAAGAAAATATTTAAGAAGATATCAAAACAAATGTTCATGCATAAATAACAATTCAATAATTAGAAATATATAACGACTTAAAATTGAAGTAATTTAATAATAATTTTGTAGTTCATCGGCATTTTTTTTATTGTACAATTGAAAAGTGTTAAAAGCTTCCATTTTATATGCGTACATTATTGAACGTTTGAATTACAAAAATTTTAAGCTTTAAAAAAATTTTTTTAAATTCAGTTTAGTTTTTATAACTTTAAATTAAAAAGTTTTTTGTTTCAAATCTTTAAATATCAATTACCGCGAAAAATGCTTGTGAACCTGGAAATGACTGGGAATTCTTTTCCTCGATTATAATGGTCACCCTGAAATGCCAAATGAAATTGCCAAATTAATCATATTTTTATCTTTTCAGCTTGAGTCACACGAATTCGCAACTCATTCCATTGAGGGAGCACTCCTACAAATATTTTCCTGTTTTGGCCACCAATTCTGCCACATACGTAAGATATTTTAAATACTTTCCAAAAATTCATGTATTATCTAGAAATTTTTTTAGACTGAAAGATTTCATTGACAACCCCAAGAGAAAATCTCTAGCATTGCCTCTAAAAATTGAAGCTACTTTAAACAAACTTTTTGCAAATATCTAATAACTTTGTAGTTTTTTTATCCAATTTGTAAATAATATTTTTATTTTTGATTTTCAATCAGGCAATTAGTGTGAGCGATCATGCAAATGCGATCGCGCAAGGAAATCAGGCGGGCGAAATTGTCACGATTTTCCCTCATCAAGTTCTGTACAAGGATATAGAAAACTATCTAAACAAAAAGCGATGGGTAAGAATTTTATTTCAAACTGCTGACAAATTTTCATCCGATTTAATGCTATATTCTTTGATGAATGGATCATTTTTATTTAGTGATTATAATTAATTTTATCTAATAATAGCTGTGCTCCTACGTCCAAGTAACCGATTTTAAATCCTCTGAAGCTCTTGAGGAAGATCCAAGCAAAAAAGAGAAGAAAGAATATCGTTATAAACCGGCGACTTACTCAGAATGCTCGGAACGATTCGGAATTTCTTTTTCTGACGATTTTAAAGTGAGTTTTACAAATTTTAAGTGAAGTTTTGAAGCTTGAAACATATTAAAATTAAAAATATTAATTTCCAGACCTTTAGAACCTGCAAAGCGAAACAACTGAAAGAAAAAATTATGCCTACGGATCAACTTGAAACTGTTTCAATTGAACAGTATCCATTTGCATCAGTTAATCGCGTAAGTTTAATTTATTTCTGATTATCTAAAAATAATTAAAACTAATATGAAAATTAAGAATATTTTTTATTTGCAATAGATCTCGTGGAATCCAAATGCGTGGAGTTATTTGTGGTTCGCTGCAGGATATCAAAATGGCTTTATAAGAATCCTTAATTTCAATTCTACGGTAAATACAGAGCTGCTTAAAAAAGCTTTGCCTCGATTTGCGAATCAAATGCGTGATAAACATAAGAAATTGAATGAGAATAATAGACCAGAAGGAAACAATACGAATAGCGAAGGGAATGAAGAAGTCCTTAGGTAAAATGAAATATTTATACTGAATTTTATAAATGACACCTCGGCGATTAAAGCATTAAGATTTGTAATTTTGCATTGAATTTGCAAAGTTTTATTAAAAATCTTTTGTGTAATTTCTTGCTTCTCACTTTCACATCTCCTATTTTCTATCCCAAGAAAGTGTTAAAATTTTAAGTTATTCTTCAGAGAACCTGGAAACTTTTCTAGAACTTTTAGAATTTCTAAAATACCTTCAAGCGAAAACACTTAAATGGATCCGAAAAAAATCCTTTTTCTATATATTGTAATAATAGAAAATTTAAAATACATAAATTTAATTTAATTTATAAAGATTTTGAATCTTCTGCACCGATGCCGGCAATAAGATTCCTGGGAAACCTTAAAATGATTTAGGTATTAGTTTTAAGGATTAATGTTAAGTTTCGAAGATTTCAAAATATGTCAAAAAATAAACTGGAACATTTGAAGACAATTTTTTGTATTTTACAGGATTACAATTTTTTTTATAAAAACTGAATTATTGCAAAAGATGTTTAGAAGTTTTGAAAAGATTCGGAAATAATTTTACTCTTGAGAATATTTCAAAACATATCAAACAATACACGTATATTTTTGAAAATTTCGGACAAATAAGTTTTTTAAGAACTGTTTTTAGAGAAAATTGATAAAGTTTTCAAAACATTTCAAATGATTGCCTAAAATTTCGAAAAAGAATGTAGAAGTTTTTTCAGCAAAAATGTTCAATTTTCCAAGATTACAAAATTTTAGAACAAATTTGAATAAGTTTATTAGAAATATTGCAGTTTTAAAAATATTCATAAATAATTTAAAACTTGAAAAGGTTTTTAAAATATTTTTTAATGATTTTTTATTTAAAAAAATTAATTTCAACAGAATATTTAAAGACATTTGAAAATTTTTCCAAAATGGTAAAAAAAAGTACAGAAGACTTTTGAGGTAATTTTTCTAATTATGCAGAATTTTGACAAAATTTGAGGAAAAATACCAACAATTTTGAAAGATATTTAGAAAGTTGAAAGATGTATGCAATTTTTTCTAATTTCACGAAAAATTTAAATCATTTTAATAGACAATTAGAAGATTTCGAAGTTTTAAAATATTGTTAATTTGTTTGAAATGTATTTTTATTATATAATTTATGTTATTTTATTTATTTATATATTTTTATTCCAAATTTATTATAATTATTATATAATTATATTTGAAATATAATTTAAATCAATTTTTTAGAACTATGTTAAAAATGTGAAACAAATAACATTTTTTTGAAGTATTTGAA
This sequence comes from Andricus quercusramuli, assembly GCA_932178445.1. Lineage (NCBI taxonomy): Eukaryota > Metazoa > Arthropoda > Insecta > Hymenoptera > Cynipidae > Andricus > Andricus quercusramuli. The sequence goes on along the minus strand of CAKNXH010001515.1, from coordinate 45,753 downwards.
AAAAACAACTTTTTAAGGTTTCAAGAAAACAAAAAAAATCATTAAGATTCCTGGGAAAATTATAAATGATTTTTTGCTTAAAAAAATTAATTGTTAAAGAAAATTTCAAAAAGTTTCAAAGCACTTCTAAAAATGCCGAATAAACTCTGGAAGATCCAAAAGAATTTTTATTATTTTAAAATTTTTTTTTTAATTTTACGAATAATTCGAGTAATTTTAAAAAATATTTGAAAATTTTTCTCTGCGTCGAAATTTTACTTTTTGGTTAAAAATTCAATTTTTGTGTTAGAAATAATTTGTTTTGGTTGAAAATTTAACTATCCCATTTTTTGTTTGAAAATTGATCTTTTTAGATGAAAATTCATATATTTGGTTAAAAATTCCTCTTTCTTGATTGACAATTAATTTTCTTGCTTAAAACTTCATCTTTTTCGTAGAAAAGTCAATTACTTGGTTAAAAATGATTTTTGTTGTTGTTGAAATTCAACTATTTAGTTGAAAATTCGTATCTTTTTGTGAAATGAACTCTTTTTGATTTAAAATAAAAATATTTTTTAGTGGAAATATCAACTATTAAATTTCTCGTTTAGAATTTAGTTTGTTGAAAATTCATTTACTTGGTCAAGAGTTGAATTAATTGGTTTCAAATTCATTTTCTTGGATGAAGAATTATTATTTTTATTGAAAATTCGTCTTTTTGGTAGAAAATTGATCTATTTGGTTGAAAATGAACTTTTTTTGTTGAAAATTCATATTTTCGGCATAAACAAACCACTTCGTAGAAAACTCGTGTGTTTTCGAAAAAATGTCATCTTTCGTTATTAAAAATAGTTGAAGTTTCAAATATTTTGTTTATAATTCGTATTTTCGGGTTTAATACAACCGTATTTTGTTAAAAATGTAAAAATAGTTGAAGATTCAACTTGAGTTGAAAATTCGTCATTTTTAAATTAAATTTTGAGAAGATTAAAATGTTGTTAACAAAATGTGGATTTTTTAAGATGTAGAAAGAAAATTTAGAAGCGTTTTATAGTTTTTTTATTTCTTTGGCATTAGTGATAAATTATTGATTTATTATTATTAGAGAGTTATTACAATAAAACATTATAAAAATGATTCATTTTATTATTATGTGAATTTTACATTAAATATGATATAAACACATGTAATTATAATTAAACTGCTATAGTAAAAACCTTAATTTCTTGAAAGAAATCTTTTTATTACAAATTTTTGTAAGAAGAATGCATTAAATATCAGCAATTTTAGTAATACATGAAAATTTTTGGATTGTTTCTTTTTCCTATTTGGAAAATGTAATAATCTAAATAGATTGGTTCAGAATCACACACAAAGATTAAAAATAGTATTTTAGTAATTATTCTTCAACAATTGATTATTAATTAATTGCAAATGCCAGATAATTTAAACAATATATCTAAGACTTATTTAACAATTAGAATACAAGAAATAAGATATTAAAAAATATATAAAATTTTGAACTTTTAATTTTTCTGCATAGAAAGAAATTAAATAGAATACAGCATACATATTTTTTTCGTACAGACTTTATTTTCGTGCTAACAAATAGCCATAAAATGAGTAATGCAATGTAGGCTAAGCATTACAATGTACACTTTAGACACAAATCGAATATAATTTACAGTTTTCATTTCACATGAAATTCTCTAATGAAATAACATAAGCAATTGTATTTTTCAATCATTTACAAATAGTTTTACTAATTCTTCATAGTACCACTTTTTAAAAATTGTTTACAAAATTCTCCGCTCAAGAATTCCGGTGTAAATTTTTGTTCAAAAAGTGTTGTCATATTCAAAGTATTTCACTTATATATTAAAAAAGTTTGAATAGATTTTATATTAAAGCGAATTTGATAAAAATCTTTTCTTTTTGTAATTAAAGAGTGATTTTATTTCAATAGATTTCAGTTTGCAGTTTTTGACTTATATAGAAATATATATATTTTTTTTTACAATGATCTGAAATAAATTAGTCAATATAAAATTTTCTCAAACTTAAAAAATGAGAGATTAGAGTATATAAGGCAATAAGATTGAGCTGTTATTTCATAGTTTTATAAAATCATGCACATAAGAAATCATGTCTTTATGACTTGTAAAGTTCTTCGAAGTTTGTACAAATTATTTATTTAAATATTTTTGCACCATATTGAGTGTTGCTTTTTCCCTGCCGATACAGTTTAAGAGGCAAAATATTTGTACAGAGAAGGCAACATATTACTTAAAATTACATCATTCGCTTCAAAAAGACATGTCTTGTTTCATTTCTTCGTTAATTTTTATGAAATGTAATTCATTCTTTCGTAGTAACAACAATAGCATCAGTAACAGCAACAATAATTATAAATATCATTACAGTATACATTGGTTTTCGGATTTCCTTCTTCTAGAGTGACTTCGCGAACAATAAAAATGGTCGCAACTTAATTTTGTGTTAAAATAAACCATACAGAAAAACGCGAATGAATGATTGAATTTCGAATTTTTAACCATTTCTTGCCTTTCGATCAATAATTAATTTTAAACTTTTTGGTAAAATTATGCAAAAGGCTCAATCCCCGTCTTCACAATTTTTTAATACAAGCAATTTTTCGCATGTAAAAAAACATACAACAATTTATTATACAATTAAAATTGATTACAATTAAACACAAAGAAAGAAATAAAAACATTTTTAACAACCGGTACAATTTTAAAAAGAGAAAAAATATGGAATATCTCTGCGGTTTAAAAATAATTTTCCGATATCGTCAATATTAACAGAATAGTATTAGTTTAAAAATATTTTTAAATTTATTGAATGACGAAGAAACTGTTTTTAAATTAGTTAAGTTCTAAAAAAACTTTAAAAAATCACATAACAATTAGGGGTCGTCCATATATTACTTAACGCTTTTTTCAACGATTTTAATGCCCTCCCTCCCCTCATCTAACGCTGATGTGACAATAGACTGCATTTTCTTTTCAAATTTTTTAGATATCACTTTTAGCCACCAAATAAGGGTTAAAAGTTTTTTCATTTTGAAAAATTAGCAATTTTTGTTCTATTTGTTGAAAAATTGTTGCGAGTTTTCTATGTTTACAATTTTCGATACCAAATAATAATATAAAATCATGTTTTTGAACAAATAATTTTTTAACAAGTTAGAATTTTTTGCAATTTCAAAACAATAAATTATTATTTTTTTTATTTGGTTAAATGAATACCTATTTCAACTTATCCTTGTATATTATTTTATGACTAGCTATTATCAAAATAAAATGTATCCTTTAATTTAAAGTGCTATAAAATAAAATTAATAATCATATAGTAAAGTAAATAATAAAATAGCTGAACATAATTTTTATTAAATTTAATTTTAATTTTAATCGGCAATCAGTAATCTGTAATTTGTATTCAAATATAAAATGTCATCCCAGCAGCAATCAGAAGTAAAGTCATAAATTAATAAGTTAATTTAGGATTTTACATTATTTTGAGTCTACATTGAGACATTTTGAAAAATTTTACAATTAAAAATTCGCTAACTTGTTTAATTTTGAATGTTTACAGTTTAAAATGATGAAATTTTGAACACTTGTTTGAAATATGTCTATTTTGAAGATTTTCAATTGAAGATTCTTCAATTTTTAATGCTTATAAATTGAAATAAGGCATAATTTGAATGTTTCTTTAATAGTTCAATTTTGAAAATTTTAAAAACTTTCATTTTAAGGATGTATAATTTAAAATTCTTAAATTTCCAAATTGAAGAAATTTCGAATGTGAATCGTCAAAATGACAGAATTTTTTATTGTAAAACTTCAAACTTGCATAATTTTTATTCGCTTATTTTCAATATTAAAACCTCTTCAATTTTAAACATTTAAAATTCAATGTTCTACAATTTTCAAGAGTTACAATTTATTGAAAATTCTTGAATTCTAAAAAAACAGAATTGTAAATTACTCAATTTTCAAGATTTATATTTTAAAGATATGTTGAAGATTCTTTAATTTGGAATATTTCTAGTATAAAATTATGTAATTTTAAACGCTTTTTGGAATATGCAGTTCAATTTTGCAGATTTAAAATTGAAAATTATGCAATTTTGAAGATTAAAAATGGAAATCTATTCAATTTTATAGATTTGCAATTGAAAATTCTTCAATTGTGAAAATTTAAGTCACTTCAATTCGTGATTGGAAATGTAACAAATTACTATTTTCACGAAATAACTGCAGCTGAAATTAATTCCGTTTTTTTAAAAAAACTTTCCAACCCTGCATCTAAATTTAAATGATCCAAAAGTTAGATAAAAATTATCGTTCTGTCGATCTAAGACGATGAGATCTTGATATTCCAATCCAAACTATGTAAATAATTTCCATTTAGTCGAAATAACTTCAAGCGTTATGAAATATATTTGGAAATCGAGGCAGCAATAAATACATGCTCAAACCTTGTTATATTCAATTCTAATATTTCTGATTTCTTGGCATTTTTTCCAAAAAGTATATTCTAATCGCAATTTTAATTTAAAATTTAAAATTCAAAAGTATCGTACAAATATTGACTGTTCGTAGCTTTTTAAAGGTTCAGGGAATTTTGTTTTGTATATCGAGGCTTTTATAATTATTTTTGAATAACCGCAGTCGGCTAAAATTTCATCTTAGAATATATTTATATAATTACATGTATATACTTTGCAAAATTTGTTTTAAAAGCTTATTGTGCAAAAGATTGTGTATATTTACTATTATTATTTGATTTGCAATTCGTAGTCGTACGTATAATCATTGTGAGCGAATGGACAGATATAAAACGAAAGTTGGGATTGAGTTTGTTTAAATATAAAAAACTTTTTTTTTGTAGATTTGTAATAATTTAAATAAATGCAAGTCTTTAAAGGCTTACACTAAAAATAATCGAAATAAGTTGTTTCCTTTTCCAACTGTCGTTTTATTGTAAATATTTTTTACCACTGTGTGCGAATTCCTATAATTTGTACAGCCTGCTTTGTGTAAAAAAGATCATATATAAATAATGTGAGTAGGTGAATAAAGAGAGTTTTAAATAAAAATTCCTACCTTACCGACATCGAGACTGTTCTACAGCTCAAGTGGTTGGTGTCCGTGCTAAATCTGGAAGCGCCATGACGTAATCTGTTTATTTAATTAAGGTATGATTTAATCACAATGGAAAGTTGTTTTTCAATTTGACAATTGCATTATAATTAAGTCATACCTTAATTACATAAAGGGATTATGTCATAATTAACTTTTTTTTGCAATCAATCCTCAAAAAATCGATTACGTCATCATTGCCTTATCTATCTAGACGCTTTCAAATTTAGCGTGGACACGAACCACTTGAGCTGTAGAACGGTCTCGATGTCGGTAAGGTAGGAATTTGTATTTGGAACTCCCCTTACTCATCTACTAATGTGCTCACAGATAGTCCTATATACATTAAATATATTAACTTTTTGCAAAGAATTTTGTCATTAACTCTAAGTAATTGTATTCTAATACGTTTTAAGGCCAGGTAAACTTCTTTTTACAATATTCAAAAAAGTAGCTCCTTTCAAATCCACTAGGCTTTCGAAAAGGAACGCACCTACATATAGTCTTTTTTGTAATCTACTAAATTTATCTGTGTAAAAACGGGCCTGTAAAAAAACGAAAAAAATTACGTCACGATTTGCAATCGTAAAGTCTTACGCGCCTTATTATAAGATTTTTTTTGCGGAGGTAATTATAAACTTGTAAAATTCGAAAGCACACTCACTAGTCATTCATTCTTTCAGATACACTCATCTTGCACAGTTTCTATCACGTATTCTCATAATCTGAGAAAAAAGCGTCTTATACTGATCTTTCTTGTAATTCTTTCTAAAAAAACAAAACGATTGAAAAAGTAAAAGGAACATTTTCAGGGTGGCCGCTGGACTAAGAAACCGGGATACGAACGGGAATTTTTCGAGACTGGGAAAAACCGGGAAATTACATTTTTTTTTTCCTGAAATTTTACAAATTATTAGAAGAAAAATGTATCCAATCACTTGAAATATCACTAATTTCACTAAAGTTCTCGAAGAAGTCTTTAACAATTAAAAATTAAAAGCGTTTGAAATTTAACGTTTTTGATAAAAAAACGTTTTGAGTTGATCACCTGTGAATATAATATTATTAATTATTTTTAAAATTGGACTGTATTTCCAGTATTAAAAATTAAACAATAATTGATTTTACAAAATCGTTCTGAATCTGTTTAAAATTAAACAATTTACAAATTTATTGTTAAAAATTGAACAGTGAAAATAGTTAAATTTTTAACCACAGAGATGAATTTTCTACTAAAATGGTAAATTTTCAAGCAGAAAAATAAATTTTTAGTAAAGAAGTTCGACTTTTAACTAAGTAATTCAGTTTCAACCAAAAAAGATTAATTCTCAATGAAAAAATATAATATTTCAAATAAAAAAATATAAAAAGAACAGTTGAATTCTTCCAAAAAAACGAATAACAATAAAATAGTTAAACCCTCAATAAAAAAAGATTAATTTTTATCCAAACAGTTGCGTACTTAACAAAAAAATTTAATTTCTACAAAAAACAGATGAATTTTTAAACAAAAATATGTATTTTCAACAAAAAATCAATTTTTAACCAAAGATGGAAAAATTTTAAATTTCCGTTAAAAAATTAACTTGGAAAAAAACGAGTTTCCAAAAAAATAGTTAAATTTTCAAACAAAGAGATCAATTTTCAACTAAAGTGATGAATCTGCAAGCAATCTAATGTATTTTTAACAAAATAGTTTTACTTTAAATTAAGTAGTTCTATTTTTAACCAAAAAATATTTTAATTTTTAATAAAAAATAGTTGAATTCTACCAAAACGACGAATTTTCAACATAAAAGTTAAATTTTCAACCAAAGAGGTAAATTTTTAAATAAACTAAAATTATGAATCTGCAACCACAAAAATGAATTTTTAACAAAGCATTGAATTAAATAAATAAACTTTCAACCAAGTGGTTGAATTTTCAACCAAAAAAGTTGAATGCTCAATGAAAAATTTAATAGTTGATATTTCAACTAAAAAACAACAGTTAAATTTGACTAAAAATACAAATTTACAACAAAACAGTAGGATTCTCAACCAAAAAATATTGATTTTCAAACCAAAAATTCACATTTTTAACCAAATAGTTGATTTTTCAAGTAAAAAAATATCAATTTTCAACCAAGAATGAAATACTTAAATTTTCAGTTAAAAATTAATTTTAAACTTAAAAAAAAACGAATTTTCAACAAAGTAGTTAAATTTTCAACCAAAGAAATGAATTTTCAACTATATAATGATGAATATTTAACCGGAAAAATGAGTTTTGAACAAAATAGTTCAACTTTCATTAATTTGTTATTTTATTTATTATTCATCTATTATTAAAACCATTTTTTAATTGTTTAGATTCACGAATTTTATAATTCGAAAGTTTTCCTGTTTCGGCAATTTTATAGTGTCGGATATTTTATGTCGGTAATTGTATTTTTCGAGATTTTTCAGTCGTTCCACTAAATTTAGTAATTTAACTTCTGACTAAATTCATTTCAAATCAGGCGATACGTATTCTTCCGTTTCACAACAAAAATTTCTAGAAAGTTTTGCGTATTTGAATTTTGTGCTTTGTTTTCAAAAAACTTAAATTTTTATCTTTAAACCTCTATAACTTTTGACCCAATTGAGATTTTTATTTTTTTTTTATTTTTGTACATTGATAATGAAGATATCTTGTAAGTTTGATGCTTGCTAAATAACTTTTGTAGCCAGGAGAATTATTTTTTCTTACAATCAAATTTTCTACTTTTTCTTGAAAAAAAAAATTTAGCCTGCATGATGCTGATAAGATGCCTTTCTTCTATTAGTAGAAACCTTTCAAAAATATATTGAAAACATGAAAAACAAATATTTTTTGGAAAAACCCACCTTTTTTATTCTTCTAAATAAAATAATAAAATCTTTATTAACAAAAATTTCAGTTGTCTGATTTTTAATGTTTTTAACTAAAAATTGCTTAAAATTATATAATTATGAACATTTACAAATTTATTGATTGATTCATCATTTTAGAGCATTAAAAATAATAGCGTGGATTTATATTTTTTAACTAAAAATCGGTGAACTGTTCAATGTATTGAAGTTTAAAATTTAATAAAAATTTTTAGCTTAAAAAGTGTTAAAAGCCTCCAAAGCTTCCATTTGATACATGCAAATTATTGAGCGCTTGGGTTAAAAATATTTGAATAAAAAATGTTTGAAGCTTCAATTATAAAAGTTTAAAATTGAAGAAATTCATTTTGAATGTTTTGATTTGCAGTTCAGTTTGCATTTTTTGATTTGAATAGCCGTGACAAATTTGTTCGAATCGGAAAAAACCGGAAAACCCTTGGGAATTTTTTTCCTTGGTTGAAACGGCCACCCTGAATTTGGTTTCGATTGTGCTTTATCAAGTTCAATCGTTTTTTTTAAGGGATGGATTTTTAGTAGATTCAATTCCTATTTTCGTCACGAGACGCATCTTGTTTGTCTTTTGCGTTGCGGCGACCTAATTTTCTGTTCTACACAATGTAAAAGATGAGATAAAAAATATGACTAAGAATTTTCTCTTTTATAATAATTCTCACGAACGCTTTTGCGCCCATTTCATGTCGTCCGCTCTGGGCCTACAACCTGTTGTTTTTTCAATAATTATTTCTAGAGTGCACCAAAATTGAAGCTTTTCCAGTGGCCAGTTTAACCACCCGGTGGTGATACAAAAGTAAGTCTCGTGTGGTGCCACATGATGAACTCGATGATGTCTTCTGGGCAAAATTACTCGATGTTCCTGCAGCCAAACGACCCATCCGGGAAGTCCGAAATAAGTGTGGGACCATTTGTGTATCTGTGACATAACAATAAATTTAATTTAAATTAATTCGTTCAATTCGTGACACTTTCTTATTTTAGTTCTAATTCAGGGTGGCCGTTTTAATTGAGAAAAATGCCCGGGTTTTCCCCGATTCGTAAAAATTGTTCATAGTCATTGAAATTAAAAAATTTGAATTATTAAAACTGTAATTTTTTTCATTCTTCTTCAGTTTTGACCTCTTATTTGGTGTATAAATAAATTTTCTTCTTAATAAATTATTTCTTTTGTAATAAATTTTTTAAATTTTAAATAAATTTAAAATTAATTAAATAAATTAATTAAAATAAATTTTAAATAAATTTTTTTCTTTTGTAATAATCAAAACTGAACAGAAAATTAAGGACCTCAAAGTGGAACCGTTTAGAATTTTGAACTTTTAACACAGAAGTTTAAAAATTTTAAATTCAAACGCATTTAAAATTTTTGTGAACTGAACAGTTCAATGCTCTAAATTCAAACTAATCTTCCCTTTCAATTCATATTATTAAAAATGTTAAAAATAACAAATGTCCCTCTTCCAGTTGAGTACAAATAAAATTAAAAAATATATAAATCTTAAGAGTAAAAAAATTCTCTTCCAATTCAGAACAAAATTAAGAACCAAAATTTCCCTCCTTCGACCTGAATAAAAATGAAAAAAAGATCGTTCTTCCAATTCAGAAAAAGATTATAAATAAAAAATTCATCACTTAAACTCAATAAAAGTGTTAGAAAGAAAAAATTGGCTTCTTCCAGTTCAGAAAAACTATACATTAATAACAAAATTTCACTTCCTTCCAAATCAATAAAAAAGTTTGAAATAAAAAACTCTTCCAGTTTAGAAAAAATTGAAAACTAAAATTTCCTCCCTTCTAACGCGATAAAAATCTGAAAAATAAAAAAAGGTTACTCTTTCAATTAAGAAAAAGTCAAAACCAAAAACCTCCCTTCGAACTTAATAAAAAATTCTAAAATAACAAAACGTAACTCTCCCAATTCAGAAAAACTATTAATAACCAAACTTTCCTTCCTTCCAACTCAATAAAAATGTTAAAAAAAAAGAAATATCTCTTCCTCTTTACAAAAATTTCACAAACTAAATTTCCTCCTTTCCAACTCGATAAAAGCCGTAAAAAATGTTCCTCTTCAAATTGACAAAAATAATTTAATCCAAAACTTCATCCCTTCCAACTTTATAAAAATCGAAGAAAATTTTCCTCTTCCAATCTAAAACGAAACGAAAACCAAATTCCTTCGCTACGAACTCAATAAAAATGTTAAGAATAAAAAATTTCCCTCTTCTAATTCAGAATGAAATTGAAAATAAAAAATTCTTCCATTAAACTAAAAAAAGACTACTAGAAAGAAAAAAATTGCCTCTTCCAATTAAGAAAGAAAAATAACCTGAATTTCATCCCTTCTAATTCATAAAATATTAAAAACTAAAGTTTCCTCACTTCCAACTCAATAAAAATGTTGGAAATAAAAAATCATTCATCTTCCAATTCGTAAAATATTTAAAACAAAAATTTCCTCCTTTCCAACTCGATAACAAACATAACAACAAAAGAATGGTTTCTTCCAGTTTAGAAGATCTTAAAAACCAAAATTTCCTCCCTTTCAACTCGATAAAAATCTTTAAAATAAACGTAATATTCCTCTTTCAATTCAGATAAAATTAAAACCAAAATGTTGTCCCCTTCAACTCTATAAAAATCTAAAAAATAAAAAAAAAATCCTCTTTCAGTTCAAAAAAACTTTAAACCAAAAATTTGGCCCTTAGAACACAATGAAAATGTTAAAAATGAAAAATTTTCCTGTTCTAATTCAGAATAAAATTGAAAATGAAAAATTCTCTCTTCCAACTCAATCAAAATGATAAAAACAAAAATATCCAAAACTCTTCCAATTCATACAAAATTAAAAAAAAAATCCTTTCTAGCAGCTCAATAAAAATGTGTAAAATGTTAAAAATAAAAAATTATCGTTATTCCTATTCGTAAAATATTGAAAACCAAAATTCCCTCCTTTCAAACTGGATAAAAATCATAAAAATCTAAAAAATATCATACATACAAAAATTGTAAAACATTCAGTTTTAAATTGTTTCGTTTTGAATAACTGATTTATATTTGCTTATTTTGAATAAAAAATATTGCTAAATATTACAAAATTGGACTTTTTTTAATTCAAAAATTTCATATTGAATGGGTTAACAATGAAACATTTTAGGCTGAAAAAATCTTTAAATATGATATATGAAATTGAATAAAAGCGTTTAATCCTGAATCTATGAATTTGAAATTATATGAAATTCAGAATCGTCTTGTAAAATAACGATTGTTCAAGTTTCAATACTCGTTCAATTTAAAAAAACATTAAATAATTTATATTTTGAATTCAGCAACCTCAAACTTTTTTGTGCAAAATTTTCACATTCAAACGCTTTCAATTTTTAATTGTTTGAGCCTTCAAAACTGCTTTACGCAATTTTTTAAATTGAAAATCTACGTTTAAAAATGAAGATCTAACATGGAAAATTTTTTAGGTAAAAGATTTTAGAATTACGTATTGTAAACTGAATGATTTCATTATTGAAAAAGTTAGCAAGTGAACTTGAGTTGAAAAAAAATTGAAATCGAACTGATTTAAAATTGTATTATATGTCAGTGTTATGTCACAGTTATAGAACTAATTAGATCGAATGTTATATAAGTGTGACACTATAGTTATGTAACAGTTATATAGCAATTTTTACATTACAGTTCGTATATAGAGTTCTTGAACAATTGTATAATTCAATTGTAACAATGTTACCTTCATGTTATATAACAGTTATGCCACAAATATGTAACAACTGTTATCGAACGGCGGTAACTGTTTGTTGCTGGACTCGAGTATATTATAATTAACTAAAATGATAATTAAAAATTCTAATAAATTAATACCTAATGTAAATAATTAAAAAAATTAACCTGATTCGTCATCGCCACGAAGATTGCGAGTTGAAACCAATAACAAGTCCAAACGAATCGTACTTGTATTTCAGACTCTGAGAGGGTGAGAAAATCCCACGTTAGCTTACAAAGAAACGGTATGGTCACCATAAAATTGTCACCGTTTGTCTCTATAAAATCGTGACGTGTAATACTTGTAGGATCAATATGATGCTCCCGAAAAGGCCTTATGAAGTTCTGTAATAAATAAAAAATTTATAAGGTAAGTATTTAAAATAAATTATTATAAATTATTTATTATTTTATAAATAAACCAATTTAAAATTTTTTGTAAATTTTTTATTTACTGGCCTATTTGAACCGAAAAAGTGACTAATTTCTAACCTAAACAGTAACTAAAAGTGACTAATTAGTAATTAATTTGACTAATGTTCTTTTGAATTTAAAAGAATTGAAGAAAATGTTAAAAATCCAAAAAATTAACAAAATCTAAAAAATCTGAAAAAACCATTGAGTTTAGTAAAATTAAAGTGAATTCCGAGAAATTTAAGGGAAATGAAAAGAGTTTTATCAAATGCACAATAATTCATGATGAATTAAAAAGAATGCAAAAATATGAAAAAAAAAAAATTAAATTCAGTAAGTTTAAAATAAATTAAGAAAAATCTAAGGGAATTCAAAAGAATTTGTTGCAATGCCAAAGAATTCAAGATGAGTTAAATTATTTGCAATCCATTAAAATATTACATGAAATTGTATGAAATATAGTGATATTTCCTGAAATCCTGAAAAATATATTAAAATACCTTGATAGTTTTTAAAATCCCTTAAAATCATTGGAATCCTCAACAATATTATAAAATCCCTTGGAATATTTTTAAATATCCTAAGACCTCATGGACTCTAAAAAACCGGTAATTATCTTCCGAAATTCTAGTAGCTTTTTCAAACCCCCATGAAAATTTGGTTAAATCCTTTAAAATCATTCAAATCCTTAGAAATTCCTTGGAAATTTTGTTGAATCTGAATTTTGTTAGGCATCAATGGTCAAAGGTGAGAGTTCAGAGTTTAAAGTTCAATGATCAAAGGTGAAGACAATCACATAAAAGACTGGAAAGGTCTGGGGTCATAGAACAGAGTTCAAAGGTGAACTGAAGTCTTATGGGTAAAGGGTCAGAGGTCGAGTGTTATAGGTCAGAAGTGAAAGGTTAGGTTCGTGATCAAAGTTTAAGGGTCAAATGTTTTCTCTCAAAGGTCAGAGGTCAAACATTAGGGATCCTAGGTCAGAGGTCACGTTAATTTTTTATTAAAAATTGCTCTGCTTCTTCTGATTGTAATTTTATTTAAAAATTTATTATTTAAAAATATATTAATAATAAATATAAAACAATAATATTATTTAAAAAATCTTACTTTTCCCAGAATTGGTAGCTCGACGGATCCCCACGTGTCAGCTGCCCAATGACCGAATCCAGAAGCAAAATCTGCGGTAACAATTCCACACAGTGCGGCTATCGCGATTGAACTCAAATTTTCCAGCCTTAATCGAACGAGAATACAAAACGAATTCACTGCCATCAGGGTAATACAAATCCCAACACAAATGCATTCCTGCGTTCTTTTTCCTGTTGAAGAAATAAAAATCGTATTAAGTTATCTTAATAACTTATCTTAATATTATTTATATTAGTAACTTATTTCTAGAGAAATAATTATTCTGATACACACCAGTAAAAAAATTGGAATAAAAAACGTTTTGAGGCTTTTGCCAGATTTTATTACGTTTTTTACGCTATAACAAACCGAATATTTTGGTAGAATAAAATAAATATAAGACTTTGTTTTTTGTGGTCGGAAGATTAAGTATTTTTCCGAGTATAACAAACATCGACAAATTTGGATGGGAGAAAATATTAGCCACTATTAAATATTATCTAAAATACGACAAAAGAAATACGCGTATAAAACTATTGCAATTCATAGTATCTATAATCTAAAATAATAGAAAAGAAAGGACAATACTTTTGATGATTGATGAAAATTTGATGTCTTAGCTTCAGAATTAAAATATGTAATATTTTTTTTTGTAAAATATGTAGACAATCGAACCGATTTATTTTTGATAAAAAATATCAATTCCCGACAAAAAATATTAACATAATATATTATTATTCAAATGCCTTATTCAAATTATAATATTTTTATTTTAAAATGTCAGATTTTGGTGCAGAATGCCTAAAATCTAAAATGGTTACAATTTCTGAATCTTTGAAATATGATTTTTTAAATTAAAAATGCCACTTTCAGACGAAAAACACTAACATAGTCCAAATTTGTTGAAAACATTCTAAATCTTGTTCAAATAATAATGATTTTCTTTTTCAATTGCATATTTTCGGTGAAAGATATTATATAACCTAAATCCTGTTCAAATAATAATGATTTTCGTTTTCAATTACACGTTTTCGGTGAAAAATATAATAACATAACCACAAATTGTTAAAATTTGTGAATCTTCTTTGAGATCTAATTTTTAAAATTAAAAATATCAATTTCGAACGAAAAAAACTAACATGATCTAAAATTGTTAAATGATTCCAAATCTTGTTCAGAATATAATGATTTTTATTTTAAATTACCACTTTCTGGTGTAAAACACTATAACGTAACCTAGAATTGTTTAAAAAACGAATCTTTAAAATTTAGTGATTTACGTTTTGAAAAGCTTGATTTCCTGTGAAGAACGTTAATATAACATGAAAATGTTCAAAAATTGCACATTTTCTTCATACTATATTTATCTTGGTTTCGAAATACGTATTTTTAGTTTAAAACGCTAACATAACTTAAAATTGTTTAAAGTTTTGAATCTTCTTTAAAATCTAATATTTTATAATTGAAAATACCAATTTCCGATGATAAACACTAACATAATCCAAAATTGTTAAAAGATTCTAAATCTCGTTCAAATTATAATGATTTTCGTTTTATAATACCAGTTTTTGGTGTAAAACGCTAACGTAACCTGAAATTGTTCAAAAATTATAAAACTTTAAAATCTATTTTTGTTTAAAAAGCGCTAAACGGTAAAAAACGCTAAAAAACCCGGAAAATGTAATTTGTTAACAAATTTTTTATGTTTGAAATCTAATTTCCTGGTCCATTTAAATAATAAATAAAGGCTGGTCCATTTAAGTCCCGTAGCACTGTAGTTAAAAACCTATTGCACTATGCAGTAATAACCCAGTAATAACCCGCGCCTGCATCCAACTTTATTAGAAGTACTCGCAATTGCCTGGACATTTTGTCAGGGGAGAGGAAAACTGCAGAAAACCACCTCCTGAGTCCAGGCGGTTTTTTCGACAGTCAGATTAGACGAAATTCGGTCCAAAAAACGTAATTACTATTATACATTCTTAGACCTCTTTTTTTTAACAGAGGTGCTCTTTTATAATGTCCCCAGTTATCTTTAAGATTTAATCTAAAAACGAAATTAATTTTTTTCACTTTCAAATCATAGCGATATCTCATCAGTCATAATTTTAGCACGCTTAAGTGATTGACTCACGCCTGACTACACGGCTCTGACTTAATATATATTTATACTGGAATAGTGTCTTATGCGCTTTTATTTTATCGCTGTCGCAATTACTACTTATCTATAGCAACAAAAAATGTACTGCATATTTGCTTTTCGATTATTGTGATTAGATAATTGTATTATAATTTTATACTTTTAAAAAGATTGTAATATTGTCATCACTCGGGATATAAATTTTTAAAAATTGTCAACGCAATTTTTATTTTTATTATAAATAATTAAAAAGGAATGCATGTTGTGAAATTCTATTTAAAGCATTCAGGAAATAATATATCTTCTGAATTATAAGAAAAACCGAATCTTTTTACAAGTTATAAATACTTTTCTATAAGATTCTATTATTAGTTTATTATTCACTCTAGAAAAGAATCTTGAAATTATTTAAAGTAGTTAAAAATGACAATATACTACAATGAAATTTAAATAGGACTAAAAGTTACTAATAGTGAATGGTCAGGAACGAGTAGAAAAATAACATTGTCGTCAGACATTGCGTGAATGACCGGGAGTAGAAAACCCATTTTTGGTAAGACAACCCATTACAAAATTTTCCGCTAGGATTCTATCTTCGTAGAATATTATACAAAAAGAAAAGGAATTTTGTATTGAAAGAAATTAATTGAAAACATGCAATCTTTCAACTGAACAAAAAATATTTAGAAAAAATAGTTTTGATTTCTTACATTGATTAATGTAGCAACATAATTGATTTTTTTATATATTAAGTTTCATAAATATTTATATATATATAAAATATCACAGTGTTACAATAGAAAATAAAAATATAGTTAAAGCTGTAAATTTTTTTTACAATTATTGATGGATGTTCCGTCAATTTGTGTGACCTCGAGCAAAAATTCTTGACAGAAAAAAGCTAGTTGAGTTTACTTAACCCACTAACGCCCACGGTTTCATGTTTGCGTGTCTTTTAGTGTTCACAGAAAATATATATCATTTGTTTTTATGAAAATTGCAGAAATTAGAAAAAAATAATTTAAATTTTTTAAACACCGAAAATCGTTCAAGTTCTATACAGACTATTGAGAATCTATAAATTGATTTTATTTTATCTTTACGTTTTCTAGATTCAAGGAAAGATGTGATTATTTATATTAGTTGAAGTATATATTTCATGAATAAAAATGCATGGCTAAAAAATGTTCATTTCATTTTAGGTCAGCTCTAAAATAGCAAAGATTTGTACTTGAAATAAAATATAAGTTTCATAAGCTAAAATGTAAAAGAGAAAAGTACAATAATGAAATTAGACTAATGTAGCAAAGAGGAGTACGTGTTTCACTCAATTTTTTCATTAACGAGGTAAACATAAAAATGACCTATTTTCGCTAATGTTATTTGTTCACTAGAAAGGTCAGAGACATATTGTCATTTATGGTCATGAGAGGACTTCATAAAACATTTTTTATAACAAAAATCTTGAATATGTTCAGTAATAATTTGTATTTTAGATAAATTAGATTTACAATACTTTGTTAAATTTTTCTTTGCAGAATGAAATGAAACAAAAAATTATTATTTTCTAATAAAGAATTTAATTTTTAACAAAATAGTTGAATTTTCAAGCAAATAGTTGAATTTTTAATCAAATAGTTGAATTTGTAAGCCAAGAAATAAATCTTTTACAAGGCTGTTGAATTTTCAATCCAAAAGGACGAATGTACAGCAAAATAGCTAAATTGTCAACAAAATAATTGAATTATAACCAAAACAATTAACATTTTAATAATATAATTAGATTCTCAACAAAATAGTTGAATTTTTAACCTAATCGTAGAATTTTCAAGCCAAAAAGACAAATTTCTTAGACGACAGTTGAATTTTCAATCCAGAAAGACAACTTTTCTATCCAAAAAGACGAATTTTCAGCAAAATAGTTAAATTGTCAACAAAATAATTGAATTTTCACCAAAACAATTGACGTTTTAACAAAATAATTATATTTTCAACAAAATAGTTGAATTTTTAACACAATAGTTGAATTTTTAAGTCAAAAAGACAACTTCTCTATCCGAAAAAAACGAATGTTCAACAATACAGTTCTATTTTCAACGAACTAATTACATTTTCAACGAAACAGTTCATTTTTGACAAAATAAATAAATTTTCAACAGAATATTTGAATTTTCAATCAAAAAGACTAATTCTCAACAGAAAATATTATAGTCGATATTTCAACCGACAAAAGAATTTAATTTTAAATCAAAAAAAGTCAAACTTAGCTAAAAAGAAGAATTTCCAGCGGAACTAGAGAGAATTTGTTCATACACTGAAAAACATATTAATACTTTATTAGTATTAATACATACGAGTAGACTAGGAAAAATAACATCGACAACAAAAAATGTAATAGTTGTTATTCAAACAAAAAATATTTTTATTTTAAATCAGAAACGGTTGAATTCAACAAAAAAGGCGAATTTTTATGAAAATTGTTCAATCGTTGACCAAAAAGGATTCATTTTTAACCAAACAGTTGCATTTTCAATCAAATTTCTAACAAAAGGCAAGAGTTTTTAAAACAAAAAGGCGAATTTTCAAGGAAAAAATTGAATTTTCAACCGGGAAAGACTTGTCAGTCAACAGAGAAAAAAATTTTAACAAAGAAATAATTAATTTTCAAACCAAAAAAGCAAATTTTCTAGAAAATTTTTAACTCGAAAATATGAGTTTTCAACTAAAAAGTTAATTTTGCACGAAATAGTTTAATTTTATACGAAAATAATAGAATTTGCAACAAAACAGTTGAATTATCAACAACAAAAAATAATTTTCAACCGAATATTTCAATTTTGAAATAAAAAGCGATCAATTTAAGAAAAAATGGAATAGTTTAGTTTGCAGTTGAAAAAATTGATTTTGAACCGAAAAATACTAATTTTCAACAAAAAAGTTGATTTCTTAACGAAAAAGTTAATTTTCAACCGAATAGTTGAATTTTTGAAATAAAAACTATAATTGTCAACTAAAAGTCGAATAGTTAAATTTGCAGCTGAAAAAATTGATTTTTAACTAAAAAAATACGAATTTTCAATAAAGGAGTTGAATTTTCAAACTAAGAGATGGATCTTCAACTAATAAACAGAATTTGTAACCAAGAGTTTAACTCTTAATCAAGTAGTTGAATTATAAATCAAGAAGATTAATTTTTTACCAAAAAAGACGACTTCAAAATAAAATACATACATACATTCTTAACCAAATTGTTCAATTGTGAATTAGAAATGATAAATTTTCAACCAATAATGGAATAGTTAAATTTTCTTTGAAAAATGTTTATTTTCAAACAAAGAGAAGAATAAACTTTCAACAAAATAATTAAGTCTTCAACCAAGTAGAAGAATTTGTAACCAAAAGAGATGAATTCTTATCCAGAAATATAATGATAGAAATTTCAGTTGGAAAGAATTGACTTTCGACGAAAAATAGTTAAATTTTCTTATCAGGTTCTTCTATTAATTCGGTTCGCATTTAAACGAAAAAGTGGAAAATACGTTTCTTGCAAACAGGGGAAAAAGAGGAATTAAAATTCCTTATTTGCCCCTTATTTAAAAATAATTATTTTTAAATGAGGGGCAAAGAGGAGAATGGGTGTAAGAGTGTGAATTCTGAAGCCTGACGTACTCAATCACATAAATATTTGGTCAGAGATGTGGAAAACTGCATATAACCAAAAATCCCGAGCAGAGCCGGGCTAACCGCGCCCGTCTGTGCAATTTATATAGAATTTCCCATTTTTGCGATTTATTTCAGATTATTTATTAGTTTCTAGATCTAGTTTAAATCTCTAAATTTGGAGAAATTCCAAATGTTGATCTCTCATAATCTCAAGAGTTGGAATTTATAGAAAAAGTAAAATTCCATCAAGATTCCAACTTAAAATTTTCGGGTAAATTGCAGATCTTTGAAAATGCGATGGAACCGGAACAAAGTTTTATGCAGTTTTTTCCAAATTTGATTAAGGAAAATTACTGAATATTAATAAGCAAAACTCGAGCACAAATACAAAATTTGAACCAGGTTTAAAAATCGTGCACAGAAGAAGGAGATTAATATTCGTTGTTCTTCCTAAACTCTACAGGCAAAAAGTTTTTTTTACCTATTTTCATTTCAAAATGGGCCCCCAAATTAACATTTTCAATGCTATAGATTTTCCTCATTTCTAAAATTCAACTACACTCAACTCCCGATATAAGAACTGTTTCAGGCATAGCTTGCAAATTTGTCTGCTGAGGGTGAGGCCCTCTTGCTATTTGTCACGCTTGACTGAGTACAGCTTCTCTCTCGATCCCGCGACTCCCCTCATCACGAAACTGCCGAGGACATCAATTCTAGAAATACCGTAAACCGGGGGTTCTTATATCGGGAGTTGAGTGTATTTCAAAAAAATTTTAACTGCAGAATAAAATCTCACCTGTACTGTACAAGTTGGCCAATTCTTGAGCACCCTTATGATTAGGGCCCCATCTGGGCACAATTCTGTCTTCCGTGGAAGTGGGAATGACCGAGTTGGCATTGGGGTCATCCTCCAGCATGGAATTTTCATAAATCTGCCGATCAGTTTTCACAGGAGCCAGAAAAGTTGTTGCCATAGAACATGCGGCTGAAGCCGCTTGTCCCAAATGGGGTACAGCAGAGGCTTCCATAATATTTTGAAAAAATCCCAATTATTAGAAATCACTTTCCTAATATTAATAATAATAAAACCAATAATATCAATTGAATATGAATTTTGGACTTAAAATCTGTTCTCATGATCTTCTCAAATAGGGAAATTTGACCTTCTTCTTAAAAGGTGATGTGAAAATTCCTCCTACCAGTTACTGAGCTATGTCCCAAAAAATTATTCTTCTTATTGCGAATTTCTGTCCAGGTCGACGGCTTTTGAATCTTCGCCATACGAACAAAGAAATACGCGCTTTCGGGCGCGTATTTTTCAATGTTGGGCTATAGCTCAAATCTGATTCTCCTTTTGAGAATGCTACTTGATGTCGAGTTTTTCCAGAAATGTAGGGGTCTAGATATCTGAGAAAAATTAAGACCCTTCATAAGTGTTTTCAGCTGAAATATAGGCGATTTCATCCTGAGGTGTGTCTAATGTTCTAATTTTTTGAGACCATGAGGATGTTTCTAGTCATTGGGGAAACCTGACTTAACTAAAATTGTCCCAGTTTGGTACTTCGATCTTCACTGCAATCAATGATCCCGTTTTGAATTTCTGCAAAAGAATTAAAAAGAAGCGTTTTAAAAATGTTAAAAAAAAACTATTTTATACCATTAACTTAGTAGAGAAAATAAAAAATCAACAATATCCTGTCGCGAGAAATGTATTGGCTTCCATTCACCTAAACAAATGGGGTCGTTGCATGAATTTTAGGTAATATATTTTTTAAATAATGCATAACATTCTGAACATTTTAGTGCACTTGAAATTTTTTTTGAATACTTCATTGACGAGATAAAAATTTTTTAAGAAAAGTATCCAAATCCCTGTTCAAAAACTCTGTGACCTTAAAAAGTCACTTCCAAAAAAGCGCGTAACCAATTAGGTATTTTCAGTTCAACCATCAGCTAACTTCACTTCGTTGAGTGCTGAGGGGAAAACAATAGAGCAAATGCATGGGACAAAACTTTATTTTGATAATATCTTCATAATGAATAATAATTATTGCTACTTTATTATGTCATTGAATAGTTCTTAAAAAATAAAAACTATTTTTCAAATACATTTATATAGAAAAAATTAGTTTTTACGAAGATATTAACAAAATAGGGCAAAAATGGACCGAATCCCATGCATTTGATCCATTGTTTTCCCCTCAGCAGCTAACGAAGTGAAGTTAGCTGATTATGAAGTGAAAATACCTAATCAGCATAATGATACATTGACTAACGAAGTATCTAGCAGACAGCTTGCGAAAATTCAATTTATAATTTCTAATAGAGATATTTGTTTACTTAAAATAATCGAAAAGCAGCAGCCAGTCGTAACCTAATCTCACTGAAAAAATACAATTTTGCTTGAAATATAAAACCTAGATAAAGATAGTCATGAATAATATCAGTCAAGTGTGTGAGAATGAGATGTTTCCAGAGATAACCTCAAATTTTAGTCAATCATATATTCGGAACATATACATTTCACAAGTAAGTATATAATAATGGCAGCCTTTAAAAAAAATGTTTTGTACCTGATTGCAACTGCAATAGCAAAGATAATCCAAACAAAATATTTATAAGGTTGCCCATGGGCACAGAAGTTAAAAAGAAATGGGCAGAAGCCGTTGAAAGAACCGGTAAAGATACCAAGTTTCATTTAAATTTTTCGCACTTTCACACTTTATAAAGCCGTGTTTTAGTGAAATTCTAGGCATTTAAAAAATCTTTTAGGCCCTTTTTTTACTTTTAAAACATTATGTTCCGTCACCAACCGGACAACCACGCTAATCAGAATGAAGTACTTCCTGCAAACTACTTAACTACTTCCCGCAAAAATTCAAAAAGTATACTTTTCAAACATTAAAAAAAATTTTAAACTTAATTGAAAAAAACTTTCCTTTCGTAGTTACATTATTTTTTTGATGTTCTTTTAATTTAACTAGGAAAAAAAAAATATCTGAAAATATGCAACAACCCCATTTTAATTATAGGATCTAATAGTGCTTGACTCATTGTATAATATCTTGTGCACTAATTATTTAGACATAATCTGGAAATATTTTTTCTGCAAAAAGATCTTCTTTCAGAAAAGAAGATCTTTTTCCAGAAAAAAAATAATTAAAATAATTTTTAATTCATATGTCCATCTAGCCTGAAAAGACGTTAGAAATTTTTGTTATTCTCTAATGATAATACAGATTCCTTGTTAAATTTTAAGTTGTAAAACTAATTTTCAACTCAAGATAAACGAATTTCGAACCAGTTGAGTTTAAGTAAGAAAGACGAATTTTCAACCAAATAGTTTAACCCTTATTCAAAAGGAAACATTTTTGACCAAAAATGAAATAATTACATTTTTAGATAAAAAAATTAATTTTTCAAACTAAAATTCAAAAAATAATTAATTTTTTTAATGAATAGTTTAATTTAAAAAAAACTCGAATGTTCCCGAAAAAAGATAAATTTTCTGCCATAAATGACGAATTTTTTAATAAATAGTTAAATCCTATTGGAGAATCTAGAAAATATGTAAATAAACATTTTAAAAAATTGATGATAAAAAAAAATTTAATTTGGGTCTTTTTTTTGTAGAAGATTAATCTTCCTTGGTTAAGAAATTAATTTTTTTGGTTGAAAAATTAACCCTTTG
>CAKNXH010001515.1:5703-22789 GCA_932178445.1 Andricus quercusramuli | reverse complement strand
TTATGTCCTTCTTCCTTTTGACTAAGGGTTAAACTATTTGGTTGAAAATTCGTCTTTCTTACTTAAACTTAACTGGTTGAAAATTCGCTTTTCATTAGTTGAAAATTAGTTTTAGAACTCAAAATTTAACAAGGGATCTGTATTATCATCAGAGAATAACACAAATTTCTAACGTCTTTTCAGTCTAGATGGACATATATGAATTAAAAATGATTTTAATCATTTATTTTTTCTGAAAAAAGATCATCTTTCAGAAAAGAAGATCTTTTTCCAGAAAAAAAAGAATTAAAACAATTTTTAATTCATATGTTCATCTAGACTGAAAAGACGAATCAACATTCAAATTTACATTTTATTATTATTTTGAAAATATTTTATTTATATTGATCAGCATGAAAATTTAAAACTTAATCTATTAATTGATAAACTGGCCAAGTTCTGAGTTCAATTCCGAATTTCAGAAAATAATAATGAACAAAGCATTGCCTAGCTTTTGCAGTAGCCGGACTACTTTAAGTGCACGTAAGAACTGGAGGGTTAATTATTATCTGATCTCTGTTATGCGTATTTATCACTATGTAATTATATGGGGTTAAGTGCAGGTTTTGGCATACACATGCAATGCAGTCTCTATTTTTCAAACGACTCTTCCTTCCATAAAAATGAACTAAAAAATCAAAGAAAATATTATTTTGCCTTTCCGTTTTTATTTTTTATTTGTATTCTAATATCCTCATCAGGAAACACAAACTTTAATTAAATCCTTATGAAAATATATACTTTTTATATCACTTAATGAAAAATGATAAGCTCGAAAAAAACTTCCATCTCATAATGTCTATTTATATTGTTAAATTAAAATATGAAAATAAGAATTCCTCGATTTTGACTCTTTTTAAGTTAATTACAGCATAAATTGTACAATTTTTAATAATCAAAATTTTTTTTAATGAAGTCACTTTTATGTGTATGACTACAATAATATAAATTACTATAAAGCCAATTTTAATTAATTCTAAGAATACTTTGCTATAATTCCCAGAAATACAATATGTGTAATTTTTGTAGAGAATCATTTAAAAGCATTAAATTTACATATATGGTAATGCGCTATACGTTGCATCTCATTAAAAATAAGGATCTCGTGCTCTAAATTGTACATTTGTGCTGTTATTTCAAAAATTGTTTTTTTTCTTCTCGAATACGAAAGCACGAGACAAATTTTACAGAAGAAATTAATTTACATCATTATAGTTTTTTTAAGTACGGGTTGCTTGACGATTTTTCAATTTATATACAAAAGATAATTTAGAAAAGATAATACAAAAAGTTTTATTTCTAATTGAACAGGTACAAGTGAAAATTGAAAACTACAAATATTTTTCACTATTTCATACTGGGCATATTCTAAACAGATAGTGTTAACCAAAAGGGCGCAGTGTTAAAAGAAAGACGGGAAGTATTGAATATTCATTTCGGCCAGTCTTAAATTTCATAATTAAAGACAATATTTTCTGACGCAGGAAATGTCTGGAATTTTGCTCAAAAACTCAATAGATTACAGAAAATTTGAAAAGATTTCAAAAGATTTTACAAAGATTTCAAAAGATTTCATGAAGATTTTAAATATGTCACAGATTTTAGAAAATTTCACAAAGATTTCAAATATTTTACAGATTTCAGAAAATTTCACAAATAATTCGGAAGATTTCACAAATATTTCAAAAGATTTTACAAAGATTTCAAAACATATCGCAATGATTTCATAACAGTTCAAAAGAGTTCAAAAGATTTCAAAAGATTGTATAAAGATTTCAAATATTTCAGAAGATTTTACAAAGATTTCACAAAGATCTCAAAACATTCCAAAGGAGTTCAAACGATTTCTAAAGATTTCACAAAGATTTTAAATATTTTACAGATTTTAGAAGATTTCACAAATAATTCCGAAGATTTTACAAATATTTCAGAAGATTTTACCAAGATTTGAAAACACATCGCAATGATTCCATAACAGTTCAAAAGAGTTCAAAAGATTTCAAAAGACTTTAAAAGATTGTATAAAGATTTTAAATATTTCACAGATTTAAGAAGATTTTAGAAAGATTTCACAAAGATTTCAAAACATTTCAAAGGAATTAAAAATATTTCAAAATATTAAAAATATTTCACAGATTTCAGAAGATTTTACAAAAATTTCAAAAGATACAATGATTTCAAAACAGTTTAAAAGAATTCAAAAGATTTCAAAAAACTTTAGAATATTTTGTAAAGATGTCAAATATTTCACAGATTTAAGAAGATTTCACAAATATTTCAGCAGATTTTACAAAGATTTCAAGAGATTCCGCAGATTTCAAAGGATTTCAAAAGAGTTCAAAAGATTTCAAAAAATTTCGCAAAGATTTCGCAAGATTTCAAAAGTCCAAAAGACTTCAAAACGTTTTAGAAGATTTCGCAAAAAATTCATAGATTTCATATATTTAACAAATTTCACAAATTTCAGAAGATTTTACAAAGATTTCAAAAGATTTAAAAATATTTCAAAAGAGTTCAAATAATTTCAAATATTTCACAGATTTCAGAAGATTTCACAAAGATCTCAAAAGATTATCAACATGAATTTTCAACAAAATAATTGAGTTTTTTTTCACACGAAACGATCAATTTTCAATGAAAATGGAAATAGTTAAAGTTTCTGTTAAGAAAATTAATTTTTAAATACTAATTCAAACTTTCAACAACATAGTTAAATCTTAAACCCAGAATATGAATTTTAAACAAAAAAGTTAATTTTCAACCAATCAGTTGAGTCTTCATCAGACTAGTTAAATTTCTGTCATAAAAATTAATTGAAAAAAAAAGAACTTTTAAGAAAGTAGTTCAACATTCAATCAAAGAATTTCCAACAATAAAAAATGAACTTTCTACCAAAAAGATTAATTTTCTACTAAACAAAATGAATTTTCAACCAAATTTATACATTTTAAACCAAAAAGTTGAATTTTCCACCACGAAGATTATTTTTTAAATTAGAAAAAAAAAATTTCAATAAAAATAGACGAATTCTCAATAAACCAGTTTAATCTTCAACTGGAACCGATTATTTTCTTACCAAACTGCTGCAGTTTTAACAAAAAAGATTAAATTTCTACCTTCAACCTTCAACTTTCTACTTTCAACAAAAAAAAAAAAAAAAAAAAAAAATTATCAACAACCAAATAGTTGAATTTCAAACCAAGAGGATTAACTTTTCACAAAAAAATGAATTTTCAATCAAATTGATGAATTTTAAACTAAAAAAAATAAATTTTCCACCAAAAATGGAATTGTTAATTTTTTGACCAAAGAAAAAAAATTTATAACAAACCCCCTATGTAATATAGTAGAGAAAAATCGCGAATCTCCCCCCCCCCCGAAAAAAAAAAATACGTAACTCTGTTTCCTGATATTTTTGACCCCCCCCCCCATACTTTTTCTTTTTTTTATAGCTGTTTCTATAGTAAGTGTGTATAAGTTTAACATTGGCGTAACGCTCACGCCCCCCCACTAAAGCTCCTTATTAAAAAAAACGATTGGTTTTAGTATTGGTTTTAGAATTTTTTCAATGTAAACAAAATTTCACTTAGGAATCATTTTCCTTACAATATGTCAGATATGATTCTCTTGATAGCAAGAAGTGACGAATTAAAATCGATGGCTGCGTTGAGGCGTAGCCGCCAGCTGACGCGATAAGTATAAACTAAAATTATGATTGTATTACTACGATCGTTACGCGCGCACCTGCTCGTCTTCAAAGGACAATCGAGTTTTCGTTATGCATTATATCTTCGCAACTTTATTTGCGATCTAAATTATTTAATAGCTCTCATAATCAATCATTTTTATTACCCATTTTCCAAATAACTGCAGCAAACCAGTAAAAATTCTTTACATTCAACTGGTTTTTTAAATCAACTAATATTTTTGGTTTTAATAATATTTATGGATTATATCGTTTGTCGTTTTTAATTTCACGAGAATAGAAGACATTAAAAGGGGTGAAATGAAATATTGTTAGGAGACATTACACATAGGGTAGATACACCGATTAGCGGCATATAGCAAGGCCATTTTCACATTTGACATATTGATACTCATCACTGATAAGGTTTCATACACATTATAATTCCACATTTCATGCGGTAGAAAATTTGAATAATGTCATGTTTCACTCATTTTTATCGGAAAAAGTTGATAAAGAGATTGACTATTAATCAATTTGGCTTGAATAATTAGGGGATACTGTTTTTTCTTATCAGTGATTCAAACCCAAAAATTGTTTAAATTTAAAGCATAATTTTATACCTTATCATTTGTTACGCTATGAAGAATATTTTGTGTTGATTTTAAAGAAGAAATTATTGAATTTACAAATAAAGTATTGATTCAAACGCATTTTTCTTTGACTTGAAGCAAAATGGGTTTAAATTAACTTTTTCGGTTTTCCCCGTGTTTAATCGGATCAATTCAATTTTGAATACTAGCACATTTTCGTCATTTTGTACTTATTGGGAATAATTAAATCAAGTTTTGTTTGTTTCTTTTATCAAGACTGGATATTAACTATTTGATGATTTGATATGTCACGGTGATAGATTATTTTAAAAGGAAATAAAAGAAAGATTAAATAAATGGAATATCTATAATAAATAGTGTTGAGTAATACAGAAAGAAACAACTTCCTTTATATCTTGCATTTTTTAAGTTCAAATGCCAACAATTCAATGGTGGTTTTTTTGAACTGATAGTTATAATATTCTGAACTTGGTATTAATCTGATTTTATTCTTAATAATTGACGATCTTAAATGATTTTAGAAGTTGCATGTATATTATTCTTTTATTATTTATTGATATCAAACTCAGAAATAGAATTTTCATGGAATCAGAAAATAATCTTCATCATTCCAATGTCGGGAATTTTCTATTTCAGTATTTTTTTGGAGAATTTTACAGTGTTAAGAATTTTCTCTTTTGGAATTTTTTAGTCATCCCAATGAATCATGTTCTAAGTTTAAAAGTCTGCAACATCGACTAAAATTAACACCATTATTACCTAGCTTCAATAATTGCGAAAACAATACTTCCTTTCAATAAAAATGATAAAAAAATTTTTTTCGTTTTTTGATTCTTTTAACTTCTAAAAAATGAGAAAAAGTGTAACCATTTTCTAAGAGTAAAGATGGGTGTACTTGAAAAATAAATCCCAAAATTTGGCATTTGAGTAACTTGAAAAAATTAACAATTTTTGTCCGCAATAAAATATATTTAAAAAATATTCACTCTTTACATTAATCTCTGAGGCCATCATTCAGAAAATTCCATCAATTCGTGATATTTTGTGAAAAGTAATTAGTTTAAACAAATATAAATTATATAGATAAATTAAATTTAACTTATTCAATTATCAATTTTGAATAATTGTAAATTCAACACAATTTTTTAAACAAATCTGTTATGTCAAAATTTGTAGGTCATTTCATCTCATGTATTAAGTGTTAGTAATTTAAATTAATTAATTTAAGTTTATTAGAATTTTGTTTGTTATTTTTTCACAGCAATATGTATATTAACGAAATCAAAAATAATTTTCCAAATTCTTTTACAGATGTAAAAAAGTTCATCAATTTGAACAAGAGAATTAATAATTTAAAAACTAGAGAATCATTTCTTGTTAATTGTAGGTTTCAAAATGTATTACCAAAGAATATTACTAATGCTACTAGGAATGTTAGAAATTTACAATTTTTTAGTCACAGAGCAAAAAACCATGTTAATTTCATGTTAGAATCTTTAGATGATGATGATGAAATTAAAGACTTAAATATCCATTTAGAATATTTAAAACAAAATTTTAATAATATCAAAATAAATTTAAGAAATTCATTACCTACTAATATATATACGAACATTTTAGAAATGCAATTAAATGCCTCAAAAAATAATTTAAAGGATAAACAAAGATTAGAAAAAAAACTTAAAAATTTAAAAATGAAAAGTAAAGTTCAAGCACCTATCATTATAAATAAACATAAAGATACTAATAACTGTGATTCTAAAGATCCTTGGATAATAAATTTCAGTAATGTTGATATTCCAGACAAAGTTAGCGACATTTTAAGGTTAGGAAATAAATTTAGTTCTTCATTTTTAACGAACAAAAGCAAAATAATCATGGATATTGTTAAAGATATAGAGTCAAATATTGGTTTAATTGAAAATATTGAACATCGAGATTTATTAAGACACAGAATTATTAATACAGCACATAATTTTTTACAGAATGATAAAATTACACATGTTGATAGAGTCTTAGCACAAAACATTAAAAAGCACAGACATTTATCAAAACTAATAAACAATTACTAATAACTCATGCAGATAAAAGTAACATTACAGTAATACTAAAAAAGGAATCTTATAATAAAAAAATGCAAGAATTATTAAATGATACTACAACTTATGAAAAATTAAATGAAAACCCTGAAAAAGAATTAAAAAATAAAACATTTAAAATGTTAAGTTCTTGGCGAATTAATGGATATTTAGGTGAAGAATTATTACGCAAAGATATTTTAGTTCATGATACTAACATTCCTAGAATTTATGGATTACCTAAAGTTCATAAACAAAATTGTCCACTTCGACCTGTAGTTTCATTAATAAACTCACCTACTTATAAAATGGCTAATATGTTTAATAGCATACTTAAAAAAGCATTATTAATTCCAGAATATCAAGTAAAAAATTCTTTTGAATTTAAAAATAACATAATTAATAAAACAATACCATCTGATCATATCATGGTTTCTTTAGATGTATCTTCATTATTTACAAATGTACCAATTGATTTAGTTATCAATAGTATTCTAAGTAGATGGATTCATATAAAAAACTATACAGATTTACCTATTGAAGAATTTGAAGAAGGAATAAAATTTTTAATGGAACAAACAGTATTTAAATTTAATAACAATTTTTACAGACAAATATTTGGAACACCTATGGGTTCTCCAATTTCTCCAACATTAGCTGATTTAGTTATGCAAGACTTAGAATCAAATGTCATAAAAAATTTAAATTTTTCTTTACACACATATTTTAGATACGTTGATGATACTTTCATTATATTACCTGAAGAACAACTTCTTTACGTTATAAATCAATTTAATTCTTATCATCCAAGACTTAAATTTACACATGAAATTGAAAGTAATAATTCTATTTCTTTTTTAAATGTTAAAGTTATAAAAACTGATTCAGGTAATATTATTACAGATTGGTTTCGTAAAAATACTTATTCTGGTAGATATTTAAATTTTCTTTCAAACCATCCTATACAACATCAAATTTCAATAGTACAAAATCTTATTGACACAACTTTAAAATTATCAGATGAATCATTTTACAATTCAAATATTGAATTTATTTAAAAAACTTTATATTTAAATAATTACCCAACAGAATTCATTCAAACTCATATTAATAATAAAATTAAATCAATTACAGATTCTTTAACCAACCAAAATAATATAAATATAGTTAGAAATTTAAATTTTAAACCAATAGTATCAATTTCTTATCATGGAAAGTTATCTTTTGAAATTAAAAGAATTTTAAATGATTTTAATATTACAGCAAATTTTAGAATTGACTCTAAACTTGATAAATTCATAAAATTAGGAAAAGATATATTAGATAAATTGCAACTCACTGATGTAGTATATAAAATTCAATGTTTGAATTGTGAAAAATGTTATGTGGGTCAAACTAGTAGATTACTTGCTACAAGAATAAAAGAACATCATGATAATTTCAGGCAAAATCCTAAAAACCATAAAGTCATAGCAAAACATCAGGTTGAAACTGGACATTTGATTGATTGGGATAATGTTACAGTTTTACATCATGAACCTAATGAATATAAAAGATTAATAGCAGAAATGTTTTTTATAAAGAAAAACAGCAATAATTTTTGAATATAATTTCAGATCTTAATAATTATAGTCCAATATATAATATAATTATGGATTCTCTAATTTAATTTAAAAATAAAAAATAATTTGAATTTTCAAAATTCCAAATTGATGGATTTTTCAATAAAATTTTTTTTTTTTTTTTCACTTTACTGGTATATACATTTAACTAATCATCAATAACAATTTCAAAACGATTTATAAAGTTGTTAATAATGTTTAATTTTCTATCTCTTTCAATTTTAATATAGTAATTAGATTTACTTAGAAACTATAGCACCTTATAATTTAAGTTGATGATACGGCAATGCTAATTCTGTCTTTGTTAAGATTTCTCTTCCTCTCTTTTCTCTATTTCTTCTCGCAAAAATGGAGCATAACGATTGTTATGTCTCTGATTCAATTTTAACTAAATTAACGAAACTATTATTTATGAAAGCTTGAATTTTAGAAGATACTCAGAATTTAAATGACATCAATTATTATAAACCAAATTTAACTGGAAAATGAAGACTTTCAAGGTAAATACTTCAATTAAAATTTTTAACCTCAAAAATTATAAAAAAAAAAATAAATAAAAAAATAAATAAATTTACTTAAATATTAACTAAAACTAAAATTATTTCATATATTCACATAGCAATGAAGAACTGGAATAGAAATCTACCGATTTTTTATTTAAGATGTTGATGAACTTCAAAAAATTTTTCGTCCTGATGAGGAAAACATTTTGTTTTCGAAACGTTGGCTACTGACAGTGTGCAATAAAGGATTCAACAACTTATCTCCTTTTATTTGGTCTGAAGTATGTCATAAAAATACCTATTATATTATTATAAATTTTATATCACTCAGACAAACAACATCGCTCGAAACACCATCATTAATCTAACAAATATAAATCGTTTAAACAATTGTCAAAGAGTGGAAACAAAAAATTAAGAGAGACTAATGGAAATTAAAAAATTTGCAGAAAACTATGATTCTGAAAATTTCCCGGTTAAAGGTTACACGTCAACAATTATAAATTGTTTGAACAATATAAAAAAAACTCGTGCGAAAAATCAACATTTCGCAAAACACGCTTTAGCCTTTTTTTGGGTGACTTTTGTGACAAAATGAAAGGGATTTCAGGGGAAGAATTTGAAAATTAATTATGGATTCTTGTTCCTGAAAGAGTCTTGATTAGGTAAAACACCCAGCAACATTTATTTTAACAATGTGTTTTGCAATTAAATTTTTCTTATTATCGCTTCTTACAAATTTTTGAAAAATAGTTGAATTTCAAAGTGATGGCTTATTTGTTCGAGGGAAACATTCTATACAACTCATACAGTTTTCAATTTGAAAAGTTTATTGTACGCCTGAAATCGTTCAAACAATTTATTTTCAAGGGAAAATTTTTCGAACAAATAAAAATATTTAAATATTATTTACTTATTTCCAAATTAGAAACAGTAGAGTTGTAAGGAATAGTTCCCCAAAAATAAGCCACTGTTTATTAAAATTAAACCATTCAAAAAAAAATGTTAAGAATCGATAGTAAGAAAAGATTTTATTACAAAAAGTAATTGTTTAAATAATTTTGTTTTGTCAGTCTTGAACTTTTTTTTTGTATTAAAAAGAATTCATTCTGACTATTTTTGAGAACCTTAAAAAACTGTATAGGAAGTAGGCAAAATTTTAATGTTATTTGTCACTTGTTACTTTGAGCTACTCTAATTGAATTAAGTGAAATCTAGTTTATTTATTATAACAAAAAAAAAACATATGTGATCCCCATTTGAATAAAAATTCAAAAACTTACAAACCCAGGAAATCTGCAGGCACGAAAAAACAGGTGCCAAGAAAAAATATCTAATTATACATGTGAAAATTACAATATTATTACTGATGGTCCGTTTAAAGGGGAAAAGATGATTTCTGATGAACAAATTTGAAACATGAAAAACTGTTTTCGATTGAAGTTTTTTATCGCTTCTAACGGAAATTTTTCAAGTGCTACAATTTTAATGAATGATATCTTACTTTCTAGGGAAGAAGATTCTCTACAACTTGACGTCTCTCAATTTTTATTAATAAATACACTAATATCAAATTTACCTATTTGCTTTTGAAAATTTTTCTTTGAAAAATGTTTTTTTTTTTAATTATGTCAGTTGTTTTCCAATATTTATTATACATTGTACATTTAAAAATGATCTATTTTAACAATTAACAACTAAGTTAAAAATTCCTACTGGTTTTTCCTCAGGAAAAAATATGTAATTATACTTTTGAAATTTGCAATAGTATTCCGGATGATTTCGTTTGAAGGATAAAATACCATTTCTCATGGAAAAATTTTTAACATAAAATATAAATTCGACCGAAAGTTCTTTCTTATTGCTTCTTACGAATTTTTTAAGTGATACAATTGTAATGAATAATAGCTTATTTTCTTGGCAAAAAGATTCCATGTAACTTGACCTCATTCAATTACTTGAAATTAAATTTATCAAAATGGAAAATACTAATTTGTTTTAAAAATTTTTGCTTTAAAAAATTGGTCTTCAATTATGTCAATAATTTTTCAATATTTAATACACATTGTATATTTAAAAAATGATCCATTGTAACAATGAACAATCAAGTTAAAAATTCCTACTGTTTATTCACAATGTATGTATGTACTTTAAAAAATTTCAATATTATTACTGATTATGGCGTATCCAAAAAAATGAAGTTCTCTATTCGTTGATTCAATAGGGATGAAAACTTTCTGTTTGGAATCAAAAACACTCCCCTAAAGTTTATTTAAAAAAAATGTCTTATGTCTTCGCATCGTAGATATACCCAGAAACCTGTTTAGCAATAATGCCATTCAAATATTTTTTACCCTGCCTAAGCCACCTTGAATTATAAACAAATCTTAGAAAGTCGACTTTTTTGCTATTTTCTTAGAGTTATATCAATTTTCTCGACTACTTGACCATTAAATGTGTGATGTATGTTACCGGAAATGCATCTGTAATACACTGTAACAATAATATATATAAATAAGGTTGACATTGAAATAATTTTTATTTACTTTTAATTATAATAAAATGTCTAAAAGTGACATATTGTTTTTTATTTCTCGATAAAATACATTTTAAATGTGTGAATGAAGTACAATAGAATTTTGTTTACTGAATTCAGTTGTTCCAATTGAAAAAATCTGAAAAAAGTCCCTTAGCACTTTTCTCTATGTTGCGTTTTTCCGGAATTTTCGCTAAAATATTAATATAGTCGGCTCCGGGAGTGCTGAATTTAATGAAAGTTTCAAGTAAATGGATTTTTGTATTTTTTGTGGTAATGTGACATCCCATGAATATTTTAAGATGAAAACGAAAATAATTGGTTGACCGCTTTATTAAAAAAGGCGATTTTTGTATTAAATTACTGAAAAATGAAGAAATTTTTATCAGATTATATGGTAAATATTAGTGAACATTTTTTAAACACATTTTTTATTTAATATGCTTGTCTGTTACAGCAAGAATATTTTAAGGTAAAAAAATAATCGGAGGGGATTTAAAAAAAAAACTATTTTTGTATTCAGTTATCAAGAAATGAAAGATTATATGGTAAATATTGGTCAAAATATTTTTAATAGATGTGTTCAATTGATTATGGCTGTCTGCCACCCCATGAATATTTCATGATGAAAACGAAAATAATCGGTAGAGCGCTTTCTGAGCAGATAAGGTTTACGTCTTTAATTAATGTGGAATGACAAAATTTGAGTAAGACAGAATATTTTATTGTAGTAGTGTATAATTTCATTGTGACTCACAACTAAATAATCAGAATGGTTTAATTTTAATTAAATACAAAAATCGACTTTTCAAAAACCACCTTTCTGATTATTTTCATTTTTCATCTTTAAATGTTCTTAGGGTTACATGCAATCACAATTAATAAAAAAATCAATTAAAAAGAATGTTATCCAATACTTACCATATCATTTTATGAATATTTCTCAGCGATTTAATACAAAAAAACAAGTTAAAAAAAACGAACACCTTTGATTATTTTCATTTTCATCTGGACACATTTGTGAGATGACATACAACCACACTGAACAAAAATCCTATTTTTGATCAAAAATAGGGGTTACCGTTTAAGAAAATCAATTTGACCTTGATATAACCATGAAGGTCAAGGTCGCCTTTCGATCGTGCGTCAAAAATGCTACAACTCTTGCGTTGGACATTTTCTTCAAATATGCATGTCAGTCGAGTCATCTTGCTGTACGTTGTTTGATCTTACCGTGACCTTCCCAGGTCAAATTTTCGATTGGTCAAGGTCATATCTGGACGTAAAATTTTTCGCTCCCTCAGTTCCCGGGATCAAAAATAGGGGTGCCCATTAAAAAAATTAATTTGACCTTGAAATGACCGTGAAGGTCTTGGTCAAGGTGACCATTCGATCAGGCGTAAAAAATGCGACAGCTTTTGCGTTGGTCATATTCTCTGAAAATGGTTCCTTCCCTTATTGAAATTATACATTCATCAGGGTAGCTGAGAATAAAATTTAATGCAAAATAAGGAACAAATATTAAAGTAATCATGATAAATAAAATTTGCACTTTGTTTTGCAATATCTGAATAAGCAATCGCAGGAAACGAAAGTTTAAGATTGGGACAAAACGAGTGCGAAGCATGAGATACGTGATGAGAATGCGTTCGTTAAGGCCGAAAGAGCTTTAACGAAAGAGAATTCACAAGGACCAAGATACAGTTGTTGATGCTTTACCTTTTATTTTAAAAGGTCTGTGCACCACAAATGGGAGGGAAATACAATGACCGACAAGGTTGCGAGCGAAGCGAGCCGCACAACTTTTCTTCAAATAATAATTAATTTTTCCCCTCAAATCGAAAAATAAAATTCCTGACACGTTGAATTCCGAATTGGAGAATTCTTGAATAATAAAATTTCCGAATAATAACATTTCCGAATAATAAAATTCCCGAACAGTTTATAATATTACCGAATTTGAAAATTCTCGAATAATAAAATTCCCGACAGTTTATAATATTATCGAATTTTTAAAATTCCTGAATAATAAAATTCCAGAATTATTAAATATCTGAACTAGAAAATTCTTAATTTTAAACAATTAAATTTTTTATCATAAATATTATTCATTTATTAAAAATACAATAAACAAATATTTCATTGAAAAAAATATGTTTAATGTTTAAAGTTTCTAAAAGTATTGTTTGAATTTAAAATAACAAAAATTTAAGAAAATAAATTTTCATCCAGAAATATATTTTTTTCAATTATTGTTCTTTCAAATTCGAACAATAATTTAAAAAAATATTTTAATTATAAAAATATTTGATTATTGTATTTTTAATAAATAATATTTCTTAAAAATTTTAACTGTTAAATTCGGGAATTTTCTAGTTCGGATATTTGATAATTCATTAATTTTCTGAGGACGATTAAAAAATCCTCAAAAACCAAATTCCAAACACTGCAAAATTCTTGAATTGAAAAATTCCCGAATAATAAAATTCCCACACAATAAAATTCTCAAATACTAAAATTCCCGAATAATAAAATACCCAAACCGTTTATAATATTACCGAATTGGAAAATTCCTGAATAAAAAAATTCCCGACAGTTTATGATGTTATCTAATTTTGAAAATTTCCAAATAATAAAATTCCCGACAGAAAATTGCCGGATCATTAAATATTTGAACTAGAAAATTACCGAATTTTCAATGTTTGAAGTTTCTAAATGTATTGTTTGAATTTATTACAACAATAATTTAGGAAAATGAATTTTCATTCAGGAATATATTTTTTCAATTATTGTTATTTTAAATTCAAACAACAAATTTAAAAATTCTAAACATTAAGACAATATTTTAATTATAAAAATATTTTATTATTTTATTCTTAATAAATAAATACTATTTCTTAAACATTTTAATTGTTAAATTCGGGAATTTTCTAGTTCGGATATTTTATAATTCGTTAATTTTCTGAGGATGACTAAAAAATCCTCAAAAATTAAATTACCGACACTGTAAAATTCCCAAATAATGAAATTTCCGAATAATAAAATTCCAACATAATAAAATTCCCAAATAATAAAATTCCGGAATAATAAAGTATGCAAACCGTTTATAGCATTACCGAATTGAAAAATTTCCGAATAATTAGATTCCTGACAGTTTATAATATTATCGAATTTTGAAAATTTCCGAATAATAAAATTCCCGACAGAAAATTGCCGGATTATTAGATATCTGAACTAGAAAATTCCCGAATTGAAACAATAACAATTTTGATTGTTTTATTTATTGAAAATACAATAATCAAATATTTTTAATGTTTTTTAAGAAAATAAATTTCCATCCAGAAATATATTTTTTTCAATTATTGTAATTTTAAATTCAAAAAACAAATTTAAAAATTCTAAACATTAAAAAAATATTTGAATTATAAAAATATTTTATTATTATATTTTCAATAAATAAATAATATTTCTTAAAAAATTTTAATCGTTGAATTCGGGAATTTTCTAATTCGTTTATTTTATAATGCATTAATTTTCTGAGGATGACTCAAAAATCCTCAAATATCAAATTCCCGAAATTGTGAAATTCTCGAATTGGAAAATTCCCGAACAATGGAATTTCCGAAATAATAAAATTCCCGAAAAGTAAAATATCCGAACCATTTGTAATATTATCGAATTGGAAAATTCTTGAAAGTTTATAATATTATAGAATTTAAAAATTCCTAACAATTATAAAATATCCGAACCAGAAAATTTCCAAATTATTCAATTTTTCGAATATAAACAATACATTTTTTTATCTATAAAATTAATTAAATTATTGCAATTAAAATTATATTACAATTAAAATTTATTCTTATTTATGAAATTAATTAAATTACTACAATTAAAATTACATTACAGTTTAAAAAAATTGATTTATAAAAAAATTGTTAATTGTTCACATTCGAGAATTTTATTATTTGGGAATTTCATTATTCGAGAATTTTCCAATTCAGGAATTTCATTATTCGGGAATTTTTATATTTGCTAATTTTTCAATTCGGGAATTTTATTTTTCGGGATTTTGCAGTCATCCCAAAAAAAAAGATAAATTCTAACAATAAGCAACTAATGAAAAAATTCCCATTATTTTGTTTATCATTGCATTACTACATCATGTTTTCATTTCTTTAATACCTGGCATTTACTGTCATCTTAAATGACACAACTGGCCCTCCTTATTATCTCTTCTAAATTGTTCTTTCAACAAAATTTCTTCAATATCTATATATTTATACACGATATTGCTCAAAATACATACTAGAAAAGCGAGAGTACATTGAGACAGAGAAGCACTCAAACTATATATGATCACAAACAGATAAGTACCAACCAGTATGAAAAATCAGCCTTTCCGCGGTATCACCTTGATAAAATCTTGGAACGCAGTCGAGTTGAGACTACAATTCATTGATGCAAAAAAAGGCGAGAATATCTGATTGAGGCGATGACGCCTGTTACGAGACTCAAGAAACACTGAATCGACACTGTAGAACTCTAGTCTGTAATAGCACCTCTCTCTACCACTGATGCGACTGTAGTAAGGCACGTTTTATACCCGCGCGAAAAAGACACAACCAGGAGGCGTAAAAAGTATAAAAAGAGGGGTAAAAAATTTCATTCAAGATAAAAGAAGCCGGAATCCCCCAAAGAAAAACTCTTTTTCTTCACTAAAAACATAGGCCTATTCGCATGCGTACGCATAGGCATACATCTGCAAGCGGCACTTACGTATTTCGGTCATGTGCAGAGTAGAAATAGTATAAGAATAAGGATAGAGTTGTACAAGTAAAAGAATAAAAAAGGGTGGCCAATAGAATTGGACTGCACCGGTTTTTGGCAGAATCTGATGTGATTTCTGTCAAATTGGCCTGATCATAATCATTCAAGGGAGCTAGTGGAAACGGTATGTATGAGTCAGACGAGCGAAGGAGAGAGGGATAGAAAATAGAGGGTACGATTGTGGGTGGATGGTCGAGTGACTAAGGAAAGGGAGAGGGAAAGTTGAGGAGTGGGAGGTGAGAAAGAGAATGAGAATGAGAAAGAGAATGAGAAAGAGAATGAGAAAGGGAATGAGAATGAGAATTGCTAAAGGAGAAGATACACATTGAAATGAGAAGTATCTATGGGGTATCAAAAGCGCGGGTGCTTACGAGTGACGAGAATGTCTCTTATTTCGCGAACGAGGAGCGAGTCACTGAGTATAAAGAGAAAGAGTATCGTGGTCACATCGTGGCCGTAGAAGTGAAGAGGCGCTAGCCTCGCCTTCGAAGCCTCGTTACGATGGTTACACCCAGTTACGTAGGAGCAAAAAGTAAACTGGATTTAACTTGATTTTTGAATGAGAAATAAAAAAGGAGGGATTGCAAGAGAAAAGAGTATAGATTTTTAATAAAATGTTGTGTTACTCTCATGTAACCAAGTTACGTGTATGTTATGTAACACTGTTATATATCTGTTATATAACACTGTTATATACACGCCTGAAGTTGTCAAAAAATAAGTGGGTAGGCCCTAAGTCATTGACTATTATATTATTATTAATAATATATAGTATTTAAAAAATGTAACAAATAGATAGTAACCCTTACGAAAAAATATTATAGGAAAATCAGTATAGGTATATAACGATTTTCCTATAATAAATTTCCCATAATGCTTTTGCGATTAGAAGAAATATCATTATATAAAATCGTTATATTGATAGAGATTATAGGATAATCAGTATTAGAATAAATAATAGACAAATATTGGAGGAATTAATGTAAACGGTAGACAAACGACAAACGAACGATTTATTTTAGACCACTCATACGAAAGTACATAAAAATAAATATCTCTTAATTCTTGTGATTTTTTTTTAAATTTTAGTTTTTCAATTCCTTTATATCCCTAGAAATCGTTGAGATCCCTTAAAATAAAACTTGTTTCATTAGGGTGGTCCAGAAAACGCTTTTCGAGCTA
>CAKNXH010001514.1:99668-115225 GCA_932178445.1 Andricus quercusramuli | reverse complement strand
AATTGATCCAATCACTTGAAAGATGAAAAATTTCGTGAAACATAATATAGTGCAATTTAAACTAAGTTTGATTTCACATTTTTGTAAAGGTCAAGTTTAATTGTTAAAATTTTCAATTATGAAATTATTCAGTATACAATTTCGAAAATTTTCCATTTTGAATCTTTATTTTTAAGCGTGCGTTTTCAATTTTAATAATTTTACACTGCATTTTTAAAGAACTTAAGAAATTGTAAATTAAAAATTAATTATCTTTCATGCGAATTTCTTTTTAGCAACTGAACTTATGTCAATATTTAAATTTTGATTGTTATTCATAAGTTGTGAAAAAATTATTTCAAATCATTTTAAAATTTTCATTTGAAAAAAGACAATTTTCCATTATTGATTAATATTTATTAAAAAATAACAATTCAAGCTGGATTGATTTAGAAAAAGTTCAATTTTTAACTAAGATTTTTGAAGATTTCTAACAAAAGATTGAGAAGGTTCTTAAGAATTTTGAAAGGTTTCGAGAGTTTTTTCTCAAGATTCATAGGAAAATTCCTAATGATTTTTTATTTTGAAAAATAAATTTGAGATAATATTAAAAAAAATTTCACAACATTTCATAAGATTTCCGAAATTGCCAAACAACAGTCTAGAAGATTTAAAGACAGTTGTTTTCAGTTTGCAGGAATAATACAAAATTAGGAAAAATTCGAAACATTTTGAAACATATTTGAAAGTTTTTTGAAGTTTCAATAATAATTTAGAATTTGAAAATAAATAAATGGCATAGAAAAAATGTAGATTTTTAAAGATTTTGAAATAAAATATTTAACCTTTTTAAAGATTTTTGAAAGGATTTAAGATGATACCAACATTTTTTAAAGATTACTGGGAAAGTATGAAATGATTTTTTTTTTATTAAAAGAGAATGTTTGAAGATATTTCAAAACCATTTGTATCCTGAAATTGACAAATTTATTGATTAATTCTTCAATTAAAAGCATTAAAATGAGTTTTCATTTTATACGTGGAATTGAGCGTTTGAATGGAAAATTTCGGAATAAAAATTTTGTTAAGCTTGAATATCTGAAGTTTAAAATTGAAAAGAGCTCTAAGAGCTTCAATTTGCAGTTCAGTTTTGATTTCTTCCAATGGAAAAGTGTCAGCTTTTTGATTTCCAATTTTTTAATTTCAATGTTGCTGACAAATTTTTGTGAACCGGGAAATAGACAGGAATTTTTTCCTCGATTAAAGCGATCACCCGGATTTCGTTATTTTCGTGAATGATATTTTTAAATAATTTTTTCAAATTTGTTATTTTTCGCCCTATAATGTTTTTTTAGCTAGTATTAAAAAAGTTTTTCAAAAACCTGCCAGTTTTCAACTGATAAATATACATTAGCGAAAAAAAGTTGAAGTCCCAAGAAAAACGCAAAAGTAGAAAGTTTTTCAAGCGGTAATTTTTGTGTTTTTTAAAATAATTTGTTTCTAGCTTATTTGGAAAAATATTTTGAATAATTTAGGGGGGGGGGGTGACAATGATAGGAGAAAATGTAAAACTGTATAAGATTTTTCTATATTTGAAACTTGCTATATCAAATAATATAAAAATAATAAAAAATGTTTCCTTAAATAATTGAACATCCCTGGAAGATATTAAGAAATATACTTTTGTAGGCTTATATGCAAGTTTTAAGAAATTTTATATCCAGTCCACTAAGTTGTTAGAGATTTGGAATATTTTTAATATTTCAAATTATACTGTCTTCTTAAATCCTTGAAAAAATTGCCTTGAAAATTCCATGAAACATGAATACAGTTTCTCGAGTTTATTATAAATAATTTTTTTTTTCAGTTTCTATGAAATCAAATTAGTTTTTTTATTTCGAAAGTTTTGACAGCTTCTATTATAGGATATTCTAAAATATATTTTACCATCGAATAATTAAACAATCAAATAATACAGAGAATATAATTAATCATTTCTCCAATTTGTTCTTGAAGTCCATAAATTTAAAAAATAATTTTAACAAATTTTTGTTCTATCTTCTTAGACTTAAAATTTAGTGCACATTTAGTTAAAATTAATGTGGTGTCATAATAAATTCAATTGAAACCAATTCAAATCCCTAAATCTTCAAGTAAAATATTGCAGTTTTAACAAAATGAATTTTTGATCAAATAGTGGAATTTTCAACCAAAAAGAAGATTAATTTTATACCAAAAAATACGTTTTTTTTTAGTAAGATACTTGCAGTCTCAAACAAATGGTTGAATTTTCATCTAAAAGAAGATCAATTTTCAACGAAAATGTTGAGTTTTAAAC
This sequence comes from Andricus quercusramuli, assembly GCA_932178445.1. NCBI lineage: Eukaryota > Metazoa > Arthropoda > Insecta > Hymenoptera > Cynipidae > Andricus > Andricus quercusramuli. Next base: position 112,908 of record CAKNXH010001514.1, on the reverse strand, counting down.
TACAAATATCAGTTTCTAACCAAAAATGGAGTAGGACATTTTTCGCTCAAAAAAACTTATTTTCAACAGATAAAAAAAAAAGAATTATACATCAAATCTGATGAATTTTGAACTAAAATGATGAATCTTCATTTGGAATGGATGAATTCTTAAATAAAAAGATGTATTTTTAACAAGAGAGTTTAATTTTCAACCGATTTATCCCCTACCAAAATAGACGATTTTTCAACAATACGCATTATTTTTCAACTGAAAAACACCATTTTTCTACACAAATATGGAATTTTGAACTAAAAAAGATCAGTTTTCTACACTGAGAAACTGTAGGTTAGAAAAATTACTAAAACGGATAGCAAATGGGGGCAAAATGCTTAAATTTTGAGATTTTAATACATAAATAATAAGTTATACTATTTTTATAAGAAGATTTCCTATTTGGTAATAGCAATCCTTACTATTCTCTGTAGTAAAATCCGATGTAGGAAAAATTAGTAGAGAAATTAATAAATTGTACAAAAAAAATAAAAGTAATAAGTATTTTAAATAACATAATATACTAAATATGTAGAAGAAATTACTATTGTCTGTAGGAGCACGATGTGAATTATGGACATTTCCTACTTTTTGTAACAAAGGTTAATACCAATTATTAAATTTGGTCCTAAATATTACTAACTGATTTAGCAGAAAGTATCGAGCCTTGGACCGATTGCGGCCGAGTGCATCTGACGTTTGTCGATCGCCGATCATATTTTTAGGTTGCGAAAATGACATCTAATTTATGTTTCAATGCAAAATCCGCAAAAAAACATAATTTAAAAAAAATATTTACTTATTTTAATTACATTAAAAATTTTGTTGTTTAAAATTATAAAAATATCATGAATATTAATCAATTAAGGATTAAATGAATTAGAACCAATAAACTTTCTATCATTTAGGTCATATGGAAGTTTTCATTCTGAGTCCCACAATGTCTTATAGGTAGATGGATCATCGCCCGACTGCTGTCCCGGAGACGCGTGTTCGATTCCCGCCAGCCTTCGTTTTCTTCTAACCCGATTTTTCTGTTTCAGCTTTATAATATAAAATACTATCTTTTAAGAATGTATACTTATATGTAATTTCTAATGTTGTCAATTCTTAATTTAAATAAATGTGAATTATGCGTTAAATGTAGAACATGTGTGTAGGTAGGCTTGTGTGAAAGTTAGCAACACGTATTTATTTTTTTTACTATTCCCACTGTAGCAGATTTTGCTAACCAGTTAGTAATTCGGTGCGCACGGTCCCTGCGCATCATTTTACTACAGCACTTTGTAAATACTGTTATCTTCTACAGATATTAATCCAACAAATTTACTATTTTCTCCTACCAAAATTAGTAAATAGTGCAGACTTGCAGTTTTACTACAGAGGTTAATAAATAATTCTAATGTCTTTTAAAATAAATGCAATTGTTTTAACTTTCATTCCAATATATTTTATAATTCTTTAAGTAGCTACGAGTTACTATTGAGGTTAGTAAATATTATTAAAATTTGCTTTTTGCCTCTCATTGCAAAGTTCAGATAGTGAAATCTAGTGTGATTTTTAACAAGAAATACAAACAAGGGTTTCTCAGTGTACCAAAAAAACTGGCGAATTTTAACGAAAATGAGGATTCTTCAATTAAAATATTTGAATTTACAACGAAAAAGATTAATTTCCAACTAAAATGATGCACCTTCAACTGAAATAGTTGAATATTCAACCAAAAAGATTAATTTTCACCAAAAAAGTGCCAAAAATTGAATAGTTAAATTTTCAGTTGAATTTTTTTTTGTTTAACCAAAGAGATGAATTTTCAATTAAAAGGATGAAATATTCAATTAAAATGATTTTCATTTTCAATTTTAAAAAAATCCATACAAAAAATTCATTTCCAAAAGAATAATTGCATTTTCAAAGAGAGTAATGAATTTTCAACTAAAATGATGAAACATTAACTGGAATAGTTTAATTTTTAACCTTTTTAACAAAGAATCTTCAACTTGAATAATTGAATTTACAACCAAAAGGATTAATTTTGATATAAAAAATAAAATTTGGACAGAGGACAATACTTTGAATAGAATGAAAAGAAATTGAGAATTGGTATATTGGTATAATTTGTATATTGAAAAAAAAGCCAAGGAATATAACAAGACTAAAAATTTCGTGGAGGCTCTCACAGAATTTCGTAGGATTTCAGAAAATTTTGTAGGATTTTAGAAAATTTCAAAGGATTTTAAAAAGAAATCGAGGATATTAGTGATCTTGAGAAGATTTCAAGGGATTCCAACGAATTTCTAGAGAACTTTAGAGATATCAAAAGAGAAATGAAATTTCAAAAAACTTTTGCTGATTTTCATGACTGTTAAGGGATGTAAAAAGATTGACGAATTTTCCAGGAATCTTGAAAATCTCAAAAACAGATTTTAGGGTTTTCTGGAAGGATTTAAACGGATTTCAAAGCTTTTGGGTATGCCTTAAAAGATTTGAAAGCATTTCACGTGATTTTATGGGAGATGTATATTGTATATCAGATATAAAAATCAGTTGAATCCTCAATGTAATATTTGAAAAATTGTAATGTTTTTATAATAGGGAGAATAATTATAATAAAATTCTGCGACAAATAATCCAAGGAATTATAAATTTATCCAATTTTGCAAGAAGATTCTGAAAAATAGACGATAATTTGAATATTTCTAGTCTTGCGGATATTTCAATAATCTGGACGTTATTTAAAACTGTCTGCATATTGACTGTAACTTAAATTGATCCTTTTTCGTCATCAAATTGAAGAAAAAGACGATTCGTTACAATAATTTATGTTTTTGTAACGAAATTTCTCGTTCTAGCTACAAATTCTTGTATTAAATTCTCGAAATAGATGTAATTTTCTACTTTTATTGTAAAATAATTTTCTTTTGCGTAAAGAAAGCATCAGATTCACATCTTTTTTTAGAGTATTATTAAATCACAAATTATAGCGGTTTGTAATTGTGGAGTGGAGTTTCTCCTAGCAGTCTTGCAGAAAAAATGAACTAATTAGGCTTTAGTGCATGTAGATATGAAGAAATTATCTATTTATTTTTCTGAATTAGAAACCCAAATCCTGATAAAATTGCAGTTAGATTGCATTGTTTTTTAGACTCAACAGTGGCATGACTCTTGTATATAAAATTATAAGATAGTGGACTGCTGTTAGTAATAACTTTTTATTTCACACTACATAGTTTTGGTATAATAATAATAATAACAGATTTGAAAAAATGCGGCTGCGCCCGTCTTTCAAAACGCTGCACTAGTATTCACCTACAATAGTCAATATTTGATTTTTGTAGCATACAAGGAAAATCGCAGTAAAACCCGTGTATAGTACAGTGGATAATTAGATAATCAGATTCATAATTAGATTGAAATATTCCAAGTCGTCATATATATATTGGCTTTTGGTTCTCTTACTCTTTCCACTTTCTTGACCCGCTTTGATCTTCTTGCTTGGCCCTGAAAATAAAATAATATTCAGTTTAAACAATATTTATAGCTAATATGAAATATAAAAAAAGTGCTGTGCGTTGAAACATTCAAAATTGAAACCAAACAAGTATTTCGAATATTTAAATCTGAAAAAATTAAATTTATGAATTTCTGAAATTGAAATAAAATAATTCAGAATATTTATATCTGAAATGAGAAATTGAAAACTAAGTATCAAGGCTTTCAATATGGTATTTTGCATTTTTGACAAAGTTAATAGTGAAATTGTCTGATGATTTTCTAACTTACGTTTTTGAAGTAAACGAAATTTTGTTTCAAGGCCTCCAAAATTAAACTGTTATAGAAATGCGTACGCAAAAGAATAATTTTTACTTAAAGTATCATAGAAATTTCAAAGATGATAAAAATATGTTTAATAAATATCATGTCATGACAGATAGGATTACGTTTTTTTACTACAAAATGTGATTTCTGTAAAAAAAATATCACTGTCATTTTCACTCTTCATGATTGAAGAATTTTAAATATTGCGAACCTCTCAAGTCTAATAATTCTAAAACCTTGAAAAATTATATGTTTTCTGATTGGAAACTTAAAAAATTAATGAACTGAAACTGTAAGCTGAAAATTCATCCATTCTATTTTAAGTTTGAAATTCTTCTTTTTTAGTTGAATATTCAAATATTTGGATCAAAACTCCAACGTTTTGTAGGAAATTCGTATTTTTGGTTGAAGATTCATCTCCTTTGTTGAAAGTTTAACTATTTTCTTGAAAATTCTACTATTTAGTTGAAAATTCGTCATTTTTTATTACGAATTCAACTATTTACTTGAAAATTCATCTTTCCAGTAGAAATTCAATCTTCTTCGTTGAAAGTTAATCTGTTTGTTAAAAAATTTGACTATTATGTTAAACAGGCATTCTTTTGGGGTTGAAAAATTAATTTTTTGAACTGAAAATTCAACTATTCCATTTGACTATTCCATTGTTTTATCTGAAGATTTGATTTTTCCATTTTTTGTTCCAAATTTGTCTTTTTGAGTTAAAAACTCAACTTATAGTTTAAAATTCGTTTATTTTGTTCAAAATGTGTCGTTTTTGTAAGAAAATTGATCTTTCTGGTTGAAAATTCATTGCTCTGGTTGAAAATTTAACTATTTTGCTGAAAAAAAGTTTTCTTTTGGTTCCGAATAATTTTTGAAAATAAAATTGATCTTTTATAGGTGATATTTTACGTATTTCATAGAAGATCAATCTTTCTTGGTAGAAAATTCATCTTTTTGGTTCAAAATATCATCCGGTATTTTTAATTGAAAATAAAAGTATTTTTGGTTGTAGATTTATCTGCTTTGTTAAAATTTTTAGTATTTTGTTGAAAATTACTCTTTCTTGAAAATTAATTGTTTTATATGAAAATTTAATTTCTTTCCTTTTTGGTTCCAAATTTACCTTTTTGAGTTGAAAACTCAATTAATGTTGGAAATTCACATATTTTGTTGAAAATTCGTCTTTTTTGGTATAAAATTAATCTTCATATTTCAAAATTAATTGATTTCGGTGAGAATGTAAGTATTTAAAAAGAAAAATGTTATATCAGAATAATTTTATAAAATCAATTTTTTTTGTAGGTGAAACTTCACGTATTCTATTGAAGATTCAGTCTTCATGGTAAAAAATTCATGTTCTTGGTTGAAAACTGTCTTTTTATCACATTCATATTTTCGGTTTAGAAATTCAACTGTTCTCTAAAAAATTCGTTTTTTTTCATGAAAATTCGACATTTTGCGTAACATTTGTTTCTTAATTTACTGAAATATGTTTTTCTTGGTTTAAGATTCGTCTTTTTTTTGAAAAAATATCATCTGTCATCGTTTAACTATATAACTATTCTATTTTTTGATTAGAATTTATTTTTTTTTATTTGAAAATTTTACTATTTGATTGAACATACATCTTTTTTGGTAGGAACTTAATCGTCTTTGTTAAAAATTAATCAGCCCAATTGAAAATTTAACTATTTTATTAAAAAATCATTTTTTTGGTTGAAATTTTTGTACGAGCTGAAAATTCAACTATTCTACTTAAAGTTAAGAATTTATCTTTTTTAGTTTAACACACAACTGTTTGGTTGAACTCAACTGTTTTTAATTGAAAATAAATATATTTAGGTAGTAGATTCATCTCCTTTTTTTTTTAAATTCTAGTATTTTGCTGAAAATTACTTTATTTAAAAATTAATTGTTTTATCTGAAAATTTAATTTTTCCATTTTTGATTCCAAATTTACCTTTTTCAGTTGGAGGCTCAATTAATTATTTGAAAATTCATGTATTTTGTTGAAAAATTGGTCTCTTTTGGTAGAAAATTAATCTAATTGTTTCACAATTCATAGATTTGGTTGAAAATTTAAATACTGTGCTAAAAAAATTGTTGTGTACAGGATAATTTTATAAAATAAAATTTATTTTCTGTAGGTGAAACTTCATGTATTTTATTAAAGATTCAGCTTTCGTGGTAGAAAATTCATCTCCTTGATTATGAAAATCATAAGTCTTAAGAAATAAATGCCATTATCTTAAAATTTTCTAAATCCTAAAAAGCTTCAAAAATGTATTTCAAAATCTTCCTAAATCTACCTTTTGTTTAAAATTTTTCGGTACCGTACATTTACGATTTTCAGAAAACGTTTACAATTTTTATTTAATCAAAATTTTTCATTGAAAGAAATCTCGTAAAATAAGGAGGCTTGAAAATAAACTAAATATTTAGAGAATGTCAACAGTAGTGAGAATGGCCTTATCATTATTAGTTCAGAGGTGGCAAGCACGTTTTCAAGGTTCGGCGCAAATATAAATAATATATTCATTATTATTATTATATATAGAACAAAAAATTTAAAAAGAAAAATATCAACATATTTTAGATGTTACTTTTTCTAAAAATGAGGTAAAAATAATGATTTTAATTAGATATTTGTATAGATAAAAGATGGCATAATTAATTATTCCTTTAATCAATTATTAAAAAACGGAGATTCCTCCATGTACTTCACGGAGATTAAAAGAAATTGAAATAATTAAAATAAAGTTTAATTATAAAATTATAAAGTATGAAAATCTGTCTACAGTTCGATGTTTTCATGATACAAATACGAAGTAGAAGAGAAAACAAGGAAATATTTTTTTTATTTTCATCATTATTTGTTGCAAAGAAAGAACAATGCAAAAAATTGAAGAACTTTTTTTTTAATTCGAATTAAATATTTGACATTTGTTAAGATACCCAAAGAAGGAAATGTAAAACTGTATCAGAATGACGATTTAATATTCAAGGTTATTAAGCATGAAAAAGTCTGGGTTTGAACTGATTACAGAAATTTTTTAAAACAAGTTCATCAATTTTTCCATTTTTGAAACCTGCGGCTGAAAAATGTTTTTCTTGGTTTCAAATTCGTCTTTTTGGTTCAAAATATCAACTATCGTTTAAATATTTAACTATTCCATTTATTGTTGGAAATTCATCTCTTTCATTTGAAAATTCTACTAATTGGTTGAAAATTCATCTTTTTTGGTAGAAATGTAATCTTCTTGGTGGAAAATTAATCTGTTTAGTTGAAAATTTAACTATTTTGTTGAGAATACATTTTTTGTTCAAATTTTTTTATTTCTTTATTTAAAATTACTTTTTTGAACAGAAAAATCAACTATTTTATTCAAAGCTGAACATTGATATTCTTTAGTTGAAAATTACTTTCTTTTAAATTAATTGTTTTATCTCAAAATTTAATTTTCCCATTTTTAGTTCCAAATTTAGCTTGTGTGTTAAAAACTCAATTACCAATTGAAAATTCCTTTTTTTCCTCAAAATTCTCCTTTTATAGAAAATTAATCTTCATGTTTGAAAATTCATTGATTTGATTGAAAATTTTACTATTGTTTTAGACAAATTTTTTTGGTTCAGAATAATTTTTTGAAATAAAATTTATTCTTGTCTAGATGAAACTTCAGGTGTGTTATTGAAGATTCAGCTTTTAAGGTAGAAAATTGATATTCTGGGTTGAAAAGTAACTTTTCTTTTTTGAAAATTCATATTTTCGGTTTTGAAATTTAACTGTTTTGTAATTTTTTTAAATGAAAATTTGACATTTTGCTTGGCATTTTTTTCATTATTGACTAATAAATATTTTTATTGCTTGAAAATTGATCTTTTTTATTGGAAATATATACTATTTGTTTGAAAATTATTCTTTTTTGGTACAAATTTAATCTTCGAAGTAATCTTCTTGGTTGAAAATTAATCTTTTTAATTGAAAATTTAACTATTTTGTTGAAAATGATTTTTTTTTAAATTTATTTTTTGAACTGAAAATTCAACTATTCTATTTAAAGTTGAAAACTTATCTTTTTAGTTGAAAACTCAACTGTTTGGTCGAACTTAACTGTTTTTCATTGAAAATAAAAGTATTTTCAGGTCGTACATTCATCTCCGTTGTTAAAAATTTTAGTATTTTGCTGGAAACAATTTTTTGGTAAAATTAATCGTTTTCTCTGAAAATTTAATTTTTCCATTTTTAGTTCCAAATTTAGCTTTTTGTGTTAAAAACTCAATTAATATTTGGAAATTCTTTTTTTCTGAAAATTCTCTTTTGGTAGAATATTAATCTTCATGTTTGAAAATTCATTGATTTGGTTGAAAATTTTACTATTTTTTAGAAAATTTTTGTTTTGTTCAGAATAATTTTTTGAAATAAAATTCATTTTTTTCTAGGTGAAATTTGATGTATGTTATTGAGGATTCAGCTTTTAAGGTAGAAAATTGATATTTTGAGTTGAAAAGTAACTTTTTTTTTTGAAAATTCATATTTTCGGTTTTGAAATTTAACTGTTTTGTAATTGTTTAAAATGAAAATTCGACATTTTGCTTGGCATTTTTTTCATTATTGACTAATAAATATTGTTATCGCTTGAAAATTCATCTTTTTCATTGGAAACATATACTATTTGTTTGAAAATTATTCTTTTTTGGTACAAATTTAATCTTCGAGGTAATCTTCTTGGTTGAAAATTAATCGTTTTAATTGAAAATTTAACTATTTTGTTAAAAATGATTTTTTTGTTTGAAAATTACTTTTTTGAACTGAAAATTCAACTATTCTATTTAGAGTTGAAATCTTATCTTTTTAGTTGAAAACTCAACTGTTTGGTCGAACTTAACTGTTTTTCATTGACAATAAAAGTATTTTTAGGTCGCACATTCATCTCCGTTGTTAAAAATTTTAGTATTTTTCTGGAAATACTTTTTTTTGAAATTATTCGTTTTATTTGAAAATTTAATTCATCCGTTTGGTACCAAATTTACCTTTTTGAGTTTTCAACGCAATTATCGATTGAAAATTCATATATTTTGATAAAAATTCGTCTTTTTTGGTAGAAAATTAATCCTGATGTTTTAAAATTCATTGATTTGTTTGAAAATTTGAATATTTCATTAAAAGAAATTTTTTTCAGAATAATTTTGTAATGAAAATTTATTTTTTGTAGGTGAAACTCAATGTATTTTATTGAAGATTCAGCTTTCATGGTAGAAAATTCACGTTATTTGAGTAAAAGTAACTTTCTATCAATTCATATTTTCGGTTTAGACATTTAACTGTTTTGTAAAAAATTAGTTTTAAAAAAATGAAAATTTGATATTTTGCATAACATTTTTTTTTCTTTGTTGACTGAGAAATGTTTTTATTGTTTAAAAATTCGTCTTTTTTGGTTTAAAATATCATCCGTTATCGTTTAAATATTTGACTGTTTCATTATGATTAAAATTTATTTATAATTAATTTGAAAATTCTACTATTTGGCTGAAAATTCATTTTTTTTAGTAGAAATTTAATTGTCTTTGTTTTTTTGGTGCTTCAATGTGCTTCAATGTAGACAGAATGAAGGAATAATAGATTATTAAATACATATAATCAGGAAGCGTATTAGAGACACTGTGAAGTTAGCTGACGAGCGCAGCTCGGCTCTCACACGCGGAGAGGTGTCGACGCGGTAGAGGGGCGGTCACCAATCACCGTGCATGTCCGGCGTGCGCGCGCATGTTTGCCACTGGTCCAACAGGGGTTCTCCGCATATGAGAGCCGAGCTGCGCTCGTCAGCTAAATTTACAGTGGCTCTAATCCGCTCTCTGTACATAATTTCCGCACTCCAGTTAATTCATTTTCTTACCGATTTTTGTATTGTTTATTTGTTTTAGCTGTTCAATTGGCATTTGTTTAACGATTAATTGTTTGAAACACACAGCAAAAAAAAACTGTTATCAAAACCGTAACATCGAAATAATATAAAACATTAAAGGAACTTACAGTGCTAAATTTCGCACAAGTTTTAGCAGCCGTGAGCCTTAGAGTAATTTTGATTGAAATCCATAACTTGGGCCACTCTCTCATCGTTGGCGCATGTTAGGGCTTTTTTGACGACATTCCTTTTTGCATCCGCTAGGTCCTTACTGTTCTGGCATTTAGTCTTGAGCGTTTCTCGTTGTTCAGGAGTTGTATTTTCGCCTGGTTTAACTACTTGTGAAATTAATTGATCGCCAAGTGTTTGAACTGTTTCAAGAGCTTTTTCAATGTCGGGCAACTTCTCTTGGAAGTTAACTCCACATTCGGTCTTCAATTGATCCGGCGTCAAATTATACATAGTTTTCAGTTGAGTTTCTACTTGACTTTGGTCAAACATTGGGGATTTCGCCGCTTTCGATAAACCTTAAAATTTTTAATACATATATTATTGTATAAAACGTGAAAAATTCATAGTTTTGTTGGAGAAAAACTGAAAAATCCAATCAATAAAACTAAAATATATAATAATGTTTGAGTAATCTCTGTTTTAATATCTAATATAAATTGTTCTAATATCAACTGATTAATTTCACTTATTTTCATTTCAATAAGGCCTCTATAATCTCAATAATTTTAAAGGAAGCTTTAAAATCAATAATAAATTTCAAACCTCTGTCAAAATTATTCCTATTCAATTAGCGCTGTATTCAGACTTCCAATTTTTTTCATTCCAGCTAGATAATATAAATATCGCCCCAATTTTTTTGTTTGAATAAAAAAAATGATATTTAGAGGTTTCGTAAGCCCCATGAAGTTTTTGGCGTCAATTATGATTTTTTTCAGTTTTTTTTTCATAAAAGTTGTTTTCTATAGATAAAATACTCCTTTTGACTCATCATTAGGTGTTTACATACTTGGTTTTTTTTTTCAACTTGACACATCGAAATATCTCAAAAAATACGCATCCTATGAAAAAAAATATCCGGGATAAAAACTTTCTATTCTCGAGGGGGAAAAGCGATTTTGAAAAAATTTACCGCACCCAACCCCTCCCCAGGAGGCAGGGGGTGGTTTTTTTTCGTGAATCGAAACAAATTTGTCGAAAAAAAACGTACGTATTTCATGAAGGAGAATTTGAATCTGTGATGAAATATTGGGGTTCTCTTCTGAAATTACAAAGTTACCCCCACTATTGCCTCCTGGGGGTTAGGTAAAATTTTTTACATTCGCTTTTCCCCCTCGAAAATAAAAAGTTTTCATTAAGGATATTTTTTTCATAGGATGCGTATTTTTTGGGATATTTCGATGTCTCAAGTTAAAAAAACACCCAGTATATATTTTAAACAATGTGTTATTGCTTTTAGCATTTTTCTCCGAATAGAGTTAGAAAGGCAAAGCAATAATCAATTAAATAAACCAGAAATAATAGTTTAAACCATTTATTATTATTTATAATTGCAGTTATCTCAACTACTTTCCACTTTTTGTCGACTTTTTGATTAGAGTGAGATAATGACCAATTAAAGTTAACGAAGCATTGTTTATACGAATCATTTTTATTTTTATTAATATTTTCTCTGGATAATATTAGATAGTTTCATTTTTTTCTAAAATTTTACACTTTTTGTCGACTTTTTACTTGAAGCGAGGCAATAATTAATGTAAACTAACAAACATAATATTTTAAACAATTTATTATTGCTCATGATTATTTTCTCTTAGATACTTGCTAGAAAGTTTCGGCTTTTCTTGAATTTTTTTAATTTGCTTTGGTTTTTTAGTTATGAATGAATACTAAATAAACAGCAGGGACAATAAGTTTTAAAAAAATCTCTTTCTTTTTATGATTTATGAACAAACATTTTACGAAGTTGTGCTTATTTGATTTTTTTGCTTTGCTTTTCAAAAAAATCCCAATTTTTTCTTTACGCTCATCAAAGTTTTGACCTAATTGAGATTCAAATTGAGATTTCTTCTCAGATTCTAATAGAGTCTAAAAAAAAACAAAAATTTGATTTTCTATAAAAATCCGCACTTATATTTTTTGCCAATTTTTTTTTTTAATTTGTACTATCAGAAGAAAAATACCTTGTGAGTTTTATGCGGGGTAAATAACTCTTGTGGCCAGGAGATTTTTTTCATAAATTCGAATTTTTGTATTTTTCTTGCAAACAACAACATATACAAAAAAAATGTGTAAAAAATGTCATGCAAATGTAATGTAAAAAAATGTAATTGCAATGTAAATGTAAGTGTAAAAAATAAAAAATAAATAAATAATTTTTTTTTTAAATAAATATAAATAAAATAAAAAATAAAAATGTAAATGTGAAAAAATGTAATGCAAAAATGTGTACAGTTTAAAAAGTTCTACAAAAAGTTTCTCCACTCATTTATGATATCTTGTACCATTTACGAGAAAAATAAAAAAAGTCAATATTTTTTTCGTAAACTGTAAAAACTATTTTTCTGATATTTTTTCGTATCTGTTGTTTACAAGAGAAATGCGAAAATTCTATTTTATGAAAAAAATCCTCCCGGCCACAAAAAGTTATTTAGCCTGCAAAAAAAAATCACAAATTATTTTCCTCATGATAGTACTTTAAAAAAAAATTGACAAAAGATATAAGTGCGGGTTTTTTGATAAAATTGAATTTTATATTTTCAGAAAAACCATCACCATTTGGTTAATTTTGAACATTTTCGAAATTTTCTTGTGGATTTTGAATGAAGTCGATAAACTCTACTAGAATCTTGAAAGAAATCCTAAATATCTCCATTGAGTTGAAAGTGATATAAGCTTAAAGAAAAAATTTGCGTTTTTTTGAAAAACAAAGAAAAAATGTCAAATACGCGTAACTTAACAAAATTTTGTTTTCAGAAATCGTAGAAGTACGTATCGCCTAAATCCTTCTAAAAAACAACATATTTTGTCCCCAATAGATTCTGCGACTCCAAGTGTAGAATCTGCCTGATTTGAAATTCAGTCTCAATATTAATATTTATTATTGGTTCCTAACTAAAAATTGAAAAAGAATTTAAAAATTGTGGAAAACCCGCAATATTCTATCATTAATTCAAGGGAAGATTGTTATAATTAATAACAAAATGTTTAAACAATTATGTTTCCTAATTTGCATGAATTACTATATCACTTAGTAAAAAGTCCTCCGGTCCGCTGTTCATTTTTCCAAGGAGGGGAAGTGAGAGGAAAATAGGGTAAGGGCAATAGGGGAAGTGAGATAAAATGAGAAGAAATGAGGAGAGAGAAAGTAGGAGAAATGAGTGTAAATGAGTGGAGGGGGAAGTATGTTAAGTAGGATAAATGAGGGAGAGGAAGTGAGGAATGGGTGAGTGAGGGAAAATTATGGGAAATTA
>CAKNXH010001514.1:29890-94343 GCA_932178445.1 Andricus quercusramuli | reverse complement strand
AGAATTCATCTTTTTTGGCTGGAACTTAAACTACCTAATTGAAAATGGAACTACTTTATTAAATGTTGTTGTTAATGATTCGTCATTTTGGTTGAAAAATCTTTTTGTTTTGTTCAAAATTTAACTATTCAGTGAAACATTTTTTTTTGCTATCAAATCTATTTTTTTATCTGGAAATTTAACTATTCCACGTTTGGTCGAAAACGAATTTTCTTTAGTTGAAAAATTCAACTTTCTGGTTGAAAAATCTTTTTCTGTGGAAAACCCTCAATCTTCTTTTGGCTAATTCACCAAGAAGAAGATAATTAATCTTTTTGGTTGAAAATTTATTTATCTTTTTGTTTAACAGTGATTAGTTTTTAAATAAAAAATTAAATTTTTAGGTTGAAACTTTGGTTTTAACTTGATTAAAAATCCATCTGTGTGGTTAAAAATTGAAAATATTTTGTTAAAAATGTATTCTATTCTGTTGAAAATGTATCTTTCCACTAAACATTTTAGTATTATATTTTAAGTTAAAAATTCATTTCTTTGGCTGAAAAGTGAATTATTTTTTTGGAAATTCGTTTTTGTTTTGGTAGAAAATTTCAATATTCTATTTTTATTTGCGTTTTTTTAGTTAAAAATTCGTCTAAATGGAACTATTCCATTTTCTATCGAAAATTTATCTTTTTTGGTGGAAATTCAAAATTCTTGGTAAAAAATTCATCTGTTTGGTTCAAAATTTACTTCTATATTGAAAATTGAAGTATTATATTTTTGGTTAACAATTGAACTTTTTTCCAATTTATTTTTGTTTTTGTTAAAAATTGATCTTTTTTATTCAAAAAATCATGAATTTTTGGTAGAAAATTCATCCTTTGATCAAATATCTCACTATTTGGTGAGAAATTAATTTTTCTTAATCGAAGATTCATTACTTTAGTTAAGAAATCATTATTTAAACTCTGTTTTGTTCAATTTAATTTGAAATTTTCATTTAAAAAAATTTAATTTGTGAGTGAATATTCTAAAGTTTGGTTTATAAATAACAACCGAGTATTGACTAATTAAGAAAAAATTCTATTTCTTAATTCAGATTTTTGAAGATTTCGAACAAAAACTTTAGAAGGTTCTTAAGAATTTTGAAAGATTTTAAGAGAATAAATGCAAAAGTTTTTAAAGATTTAAAGAAAAATTTTAAGTGAATTTTTATTACAATTGAACTGATTACAAATTTTTTGTTTCAAAGTTCATCCATTTTTCTATTTTTGAAACCTACTATATCGACTAATGTATAAATAATAACAAAATTTCTAAAACAGTATAAAATATTAAAAACTGTGCATTTTTAGGCGTACATATTTTAGAGATGTATTGTTTTATTTTTCAAAAGATGCTAATTTGATCAATTTTCAAAAAAATAGTTGAATTATTCAACTAAAAAAGACAAAATTTCAACCAAATAGTTTAATTTTGAATCTAAAAAATTTATTTTTAACGAAAAATGGAATAGTTCAATTCTCACTTTAAACAATTAATTTTTCACCAAACTGATGAATTGTCAACTGAAACAGTTGAATTTTTAACCAAAAAGATGCATTTTTTTAACCAAGGAGAATAATTTCTTAAAAAAAAAAGACTTTACAACATGATTTGAAGTTTCAGCTAAGATATAGATTGAATAAAAAAAGATAAATTTTCCACCAAGCAAATTAATTTTCTACCAAAAAGAACGTATTTTCAACAACATACAAGAACTTTCAACCAGAGTTTTATCTAAAATTGATCAATTTTCAATCAGAAATAGAATAATTAAACTTTTAGTTGAAGAAATTAGTTTCAAACCAAAAAAATTGAATTTTCAACAAAACAGTAGTCTTCAATGATGATTTGATACTTTTGAAATTTTTTGATACTTTTTAAACCTTTCAAAATTTCTTACATGTACATTCACTCGAAACCCTTATCATCCTGCTGAAGTCTTTTAAAATATATTTTCCAGTTTCTATAATTCCTCTGAAATTCCTTAAAATGTTTAAAAATCACTTCAAATCCTGCAAAACCCCTCAAAAACTTCAGAAATAACTTAAAATCTTCAAAATTCCTTGAAATATTTTGAAATACTTCAACAACCCTTACAATGTTTTTAAATCCTTTAGGATTTCTAGAAAGCTTTTGTAATCCCTTGAAAAATGTTGAAACCACTTGAAAACTTTTACTTTTAGCTGAAATCCATCAAAATCCCTTGCAATTCGTTTCAAATAAAAATTGTATAAAATGAAATAATTTAAATTTCAAATTGTACAAATTGACGCACTTCAAATCAAAAAAGTTTTAATTTGTACGCTTTGACTTTGAAATTGACTCGGGGGCCTAGAAACTAAAATTTTTTAATTTGGAAAACCTAATTTTGAAAATATTTTATCATAAGGTATTGAAATTTAAATTTTACACCTAAATTTGTAATTGTTTAATATTAAGCTCTTTAAATTGAAAACTGTTAAATAAAAAGCTTTTAGTTTGAAATTTGGCACTTTTTAAATTATGAGATTAATTAATTTTCTGTTTGAAATACTGAGCACTGAAATTATTGAAGTTTTTTTTTATTCTTTTAGGCCTTCTAGCTTTCATTTGGAAAGTTTAGAATTTTCTAGTAATTGTGCATTTATTAAGGCTATTAATTTACTATTCAAAACTATTTAAATAAGAGACGATACAATATTGGATGTTTCAATTTGAAATTGATTATTACTTTAAACTTGTAAAATCTTGAAAGACGTGATAAGAAAAAAAAATACTTTCAATTCAAAATTGTTTATTGGAACCATTTGAAATTTATATTACCTTATTTTAAACAAATTAAAAAATTTGAATTTCTAGCACTTGAAATTATAAAATTACATGACTTTTTATTTTTTTGTTTTAGTTTTCATCTGCAGCTAAAATTGTTATTCAACTTAGAATATTATTCAACGAAATAGTTGAATCCTCCACAAAAAAGATCAATTTTCAACCAGTTGTATTTTTAACCATAAAATATTAGATATTTTACAAAAGAGATGAATTTTCTATGAAATTGTTCAATTTTTGACCCGAAAACATAAATTTTCAACAAAAAAGTTAATTTTTTATCGAGAAAAACGAATTCCCAATAAAAAATTTATTAGTTGATATTTCAATTAAAAAATAATTTTCTTTTAAATAAAAAACACTTGAATTCATACAAAAGTAAATGAACCAAAGAGATCAATTTTAAACTAAAATGATAAAACTTCAATCAAAAAAGTACATTTTTAACAAAGTAGTTTAACTTTCAACCAAGAATCCTCAGCCAGAAAATATTTTAATTTTAAACCAAACAGTTGCAATTTCAATCAAAAGAGATAAAATTTTTACAACAAAAGAAGATGAATTTCCAAACAAAAAGGACGAATTTTCAAATACAAAAATTTTAGACGGATTATAATTTAAAGCAAAGAATAATTTGTAATAAAAAACACATTTGTTTAGGTGTATTTGCTTTAAGATTACTTAAATAATCATCTAGAAAATTTCGAAGGATTTTTTTTCAAATTTTACAGGATCTTACAAAATTTAAAGAAGATGAGTACCAAAGATTTAGGAGTGTTTTTGTCTTGGAAAACATTAGAAAATATTTGAGAAATTCTCGGAAATCTTTCGAAGTTGTACAATATTTTAAATCCCTCAAAACCTTCTGAAATTCCTGAATATCTTTTAAACTCACTCGAATTATTCCTGAAATTGTCTGAAAATCTTCCGGATTCATGTTGTTAATTTTGGAAAATTGTTGCCATCTCTTAAAATATTTTTGATAGTTCTCTTTGCATTAATTTTTTAAAATGAAAAAACACCTTAGATGTTTTAAAAAACTTTAAAATTGTACTTAGAAATCATCAAAGATCTACATTTTGTTTCAAGTTTTTTGAAATCTTTTGGAACTTTTCCTAAAGTTTGTTAAGAATTCTGCAAAATTAAAAAAATTGCCTAAAAACCAGTTGTATTCATCCAAAAAAGACATTTTTAACAATATACTTTAATCCCCAAACAAAAAGATCAATTTTCAACCAATTGTATTTTTAACTGATAGACATTAAATATTTTCCAAAAGAGACGAATTTTCTACGATAAAAAAAGTGTGAACCCGAAAATATGAATTCTTTTCCAAAAAGTTAATTTTCAACTCAGTGATTGAATTTTTAACCAAATAAATTAATTTTCTTTTCAGAAGATTAGTTTTCTACCATATAAGATACATTTTCAACTAAAAAAAAAAAGAATCTTTAACGAAACAAGTGAATTTTTAAGAAAGCGGGCTAACTTTTATCCAAGTAATTGAATTTTTAACCAAAAAAACATAAATTCTCACTAAAAAAGATAACAGTTGATAATTAAAACAAATTGTTCTAATTTTATATTACAAAGATTTGAATTCATCCTAAAAGCCGAATTTTCAACAAAATAATTGAATCCACAGCAAAAAAAGATTTTATTTTTAAATCAAACATTTGCAATTTCAATGAAAAAGAGATGAAATTTCTAGCGAAAGAGATTAATTGTCAAACCAAAAATGCAAAGTTTTATTAAAATTGTTGATTTTCAAACCAAAAAATATTTTTCAGTTAAGAACAAAAAAAAACATATAGGCAAATTACAATTTGATGAAAAAAATAATTTTCAATACAAATTAAAAATTTCGAATGACTGCCTATTCATTTTTCACTTTTCTTTATTTATTTGCTTTAAGGTTATATAAATATAATTTTCCTAGGTTTCTTGAGAAAATTCAAAGAGATTTGTAAAAATGTCAAAATTGTCGAAAAAGTATCTATTAATATCTTAAGAAATATTTCAAGAATTTTTTTTTTATTTGAAAGAATATTATAAAATTTCAGGAAAAATGTAAGTGCTTTTAAAGATATTTAAAACGTTTCAAACCTTGAAAAAAAATTTGAGAATATTTTATATATTTTTGAAAATCTTAAAGTTTAACCATTTTTTTTATCTTTTCAAAATTCCAAAAATTCCGAAATATCTTTGGGATTTGAAATTCATTCCTGACAATTTTTCAAATCTTCTGTAATGTATTATAATATTTTTGAATATTGTCTTAAAATTACTGTTTAAAAATAAACAATCACTTTAAATATTCCCAGGAATCTTAAGAACTTTTCTTTACTATCTTGAAACCATTCGAAATTAAAAAAAAAATAACAAATTCTATGTTTAACCTTCAAAGATCTACATTTTGTTCTTAAGTTTTTTTAAAATTTTTTATTATTTACATTTTTTTTTTCAAATCTTCTAATATCTTTTCAAATGGTGCGAAATTTTCATAAAATTTTTTTATAATTGTGGAAAGTGAACAAAATTGCCCTTAAATTTTCCAGATTCTTTTCTGATTATTTTGTCAATGTTTTGGAAATCTTCTGGAATGTTTTGAAATATTTTGAAATATTCTCTTAAAATAGTTCCTAAATCCTAAACTGCTGCTTAATGTTTTGTTCAATATCTTAAAAAAATCTAAATTTCATTCTAAATAAAATTATTTTTGTATTCTTACAGAAATTCTGAATATCTGTTAAACTTATTGGAATTTTTTCTAACAATTTTTAAACTTGCAAAATTGAAAATTTTTTCTTTGAAATATTCTACATTCTTTTCTGAAATTTTAGGAAAATGTTTTCAATGTTTTCAAATATTTCTGAATATTTCCTTTGAAATAAGTTTTCAATATTTCCTTTTAAATAATTTTTCAAACAAAACGAAAAATTATTTTTGTTTAAAATTGCTGGGTATCGGTAATAATTTTATTCCCAGAAGCCACAATTCTACCAGGTAAGATATTTAAAAATCGTAAATTTACGATTTTTAGAAAACGTTCAAAATTTGTTTAAATCAAAATTTTTCATTAAAAGAAATCTCGTAAAATAACGAGGTATGAGAACAGTAGTTACAATGGCCTCATTAGTATCAGCGTAGAGGTGAAGAGCACGTTTTCAAGGTTCGGCGCAAATATAAATAATTTTAAGTTCTCGCTATAGCCTTAGAACAAAATCTTTGAAAGAAAAGAATATAAAAATATTTTAGCTTGTACATTTTCTAAAAATTGTAAATTTCGGTATTAAAAAAATCCTACTCCATGTAATTGTGTAGATTCTAGAAAAAAATTATCCCACAATTTTTTTTTTATAAGAATCCTGAAAAGTATAATTCGTTTAAAAACGATTAATTCATATTTTCATCAATCCATATGAGATAGCTCATATCTAGTCAACTCATGATCTCGACAAACAATCATTTTAAAACATGCAAAATGAGAACAGAATTTTTCATTCTTGAAGTCTTATACAGTCAAATAGTGTTAAATTTTAAAGAGTATTTTTTGAATTCGAATATATTTTATAGAAATATTTTAAAAATAACATTAATTAATAAAACAATTTATTTTCAGCATTTTATAATATCAAAAGAATTTGCAATTGATTTAATTCAATATAAAATGAAGAAAGTTGATATCACGTTTACTGGGATCTTTACCTTATTACTGATATGCATTTCAAACTAATTTGAAATCGTTTCATTTCAAATAGTTCAAAATTAGACACTGTTTTAAAGTAAAATATTTAAAATTGTAAAAATTTTAAAGCAACAACCTTAAAAATCCGCATTTTTCAGTGGTAATAGTTGAACCTAGAAAAGGCTGGATTTGTACCGAATTTTCGGTACAAATAGCGGATTTCTTCGGTTAGAAAATCTCTGAATGAGAATCACTCAAAATTTTAGTTTATTTCAAATTGAACAATTTGTATTTAGATGCTTTCAATCTTGAAAAATGTAACTCCGAAGCATGAAAAACTCATTTTTCAAACTTTCTAAATGCTCATAGTCCTAAAAATTGAATAAGTATTTTTGAATTTCAAGTTCTTACAATTTTAAACTGTTGAAATTGAACTTTTATTAATTTTATTTGTTAATTAAATTAAATTTTTTCAGTCTATTAAAATAAAAACTTTTAATTTTTAACTTCTTCTAAACTGAAGAGACAAATTTTGAAGAAAATAGTTGAATATTGAACTAAAAAAGATTCATTTTCAACTAAAAATGCAACAGTTCAATTTTCATTTATAAAAATTAATTTTTCATCAAAATGATCAATTAATGATGAATTTTCAACTGATATAGATAAATTTTAAACTGAGCAGTTGCATTTTCGAACAAAAAGATTGATTTCTACAAAAATGACAAATTTTTCAGCTGAAAAATATAATTTTGCAAACAAAGAATTGAATAGTTGAAGATTCATATTAAAAAATTGACATTCAACTAAGAAAGATAATTTTTCAACCAAAATGATGGAATATTTAACTGGAATAGTTACATTTTTAGTTGAAAAAAAATTTTCAATTGAAAAAAAAGAACAAATTTTCAACAGAATAGTTAAAGGGTCCACTAAAATAGTTACATTTTCAGTTAGAAAATAGTATATTGTGCTACAAGTGCGGAAAGTAGGCAGTTCCACACGAGTGTGAAGTTTGCTGTACGAGCCAGAGGCGAGTCGAAGGGGAGTTGTAGGCGAGTCGTAGGCGAGTTGGAAGCGAGCCGAAGGCGAGCTGTAAACGAGCCGAAGACAAGCCGGAAACGACCCGAAGATGAGCCGATGGCAAGTACTGTAAACTTCACAAGAGTTGCAACTGTTTACTTTCAGCACCTGTTGCACACGATATTTTTTGTAACAAATGCAGGAAATTTTCGATTTGAGAAACAATAAGAAT
Source organism: Andricus quercusramuli (assembly GCA_932178445.1). NCBI lineage: Eukaryota > Metazoa > Arthropoda > Insecta > Hymenoptera > Cynipidae > Andricus > Andricus quercusramuli. The sequence continues at coordinate 86,568 of CAKNXH010001514.1, read as the reverse complement.
AATTTTTTTGGAAATTTATGGTAATTTTTGGAAATTTATGGTAAAATTACCACAAATTTCGGGAAATTTTCGGTGTATATGTATATTATCGAAAATTTCCAGAAACTCAAGGTATCCAAAGCTTTTTGGAAAAAATCCAAAAATTTCATAAATTTCCGGAAAATGCTAAATTTCCAAAATTTCCAGAAATTTATGAAAAGTTGCTAAATTTTTTGAAATTTCTGGTTTCGAAAGCTTTTTGGAAAGATTCCAAAAATTTCCAGAAATTTATGGAAAATTGCTGAATTTCCGGTAATTTATGAAAAATTGCTAAATTACCGGAAATTTCAGGTAGCCAAAGCTTTTTGGAAAAAATTTCCAAAATTTCCGGAAATTTATGGAAAATTGCTAAATTTCCCAAATTTCTGGAAATTTATGGAAAATTTATAAATTTTCGGAAATTTCAGTTATCCAGAAATTTCTGAAATTTTCGGTAATTTATCGGTAATTTATGGTAATTTATCAGTCATTTATGGTAACTTATCACTTCGAGTTTGTCCAATCCCTATTCACTACTCACAATCAGTCTCTCAATCGTCAAATCATAATGAAGTGAGGTTATTATTTCGGCAGTCCTGGAAAGTAAATCTGAATCGAAATGCGCAAGCGCAACAGCAAGAAAAAGTAATCTGGCTGGAAGTGCGCAAGCGCAGCAGCTAGAAAAAGTAATCTTGCTCAAAGAGCGCAAGCGCAGCAGCTAGAAAAAGTCTTTTTATAACTGCTTTTTACCATGGCTTTGGAATTGGTCACTTCCCGCACGCAATACATGCCTCGAAAAGCGAACATTTCGTGCGTGCGTTACAAAAAATAAATTTTCAAACAGACAAAAAACGATTTTTTAAGAAAATGGCTCATTCATAAACCAGAGAGATGAGAGATGAATTTCGTTTTAAAAAAGATGAGTTCTGACACAAAAATGTAGTAATTGGTATTTCAATTTTAAAAATTCTTAATTTTCAAACAAAAACAATTGAATTCATTCAAACAAAACGACTTTTAAACATGAGTTGAATTTTCAGTCAAGAAGGATTTTTTAATCAAGAGAAAGATGAAATTGCAGAGAAAATATTGCATTTTGAAGCAGAAAAGATCAATTTTCAAAAAAGGAAATTAATTTCCTACCAAAAAGAACGTATTTTTAACAAAATACATGAATTTTCAACCAGATTTCCATTTTAAATATATTAATTTTAACCGGAAATAGAATAGTCAAATTTTCAGTTCAATACATTAATTCCAAACAAAAGGAAATGCATTTTCAACAAAATAGTTAAATACAGTAGTTTTCAATGAAGATTTGATCACTTTTGAAATCATTTGAAACATTTTAAACCTTTAAAAATTTCTTAGCATGTCTTGAAATCTTCTGAAAGTTTATGGAATCCTATAAATTTCTCTGAAACCCCATGAAATCCCATAAAATAATTTTAGATACTTTGAAAAGCTTCAATAAATTTTTAAACCCGTTTCAATCAGTTGAACAATTTTGAAGATTCGTAAAATCTCAAACATATTTTGAAATCATATTAAATTTCTCATGGATTTGGAACCTGTTTAAATTACTTGAAACTCTCAGTGTCCCATTAAAATCTTTCAAAATATTTTCCAGTCACTAGAATCCTTTAAAATTCCTTGAAATGTGCAGAAATTCCTTAAAATATTTTAAAACACTTTGGCAATCTTTATAAGTTTTTTAAATACTTCGGTGTTTCTAGAAATCTTTTGAGACCACATGAGAACTTTTACTTTCAGCCGAAATCCATCAGAATCACGTGGAATTCTTCACAGCTAAAAATTCTAAAAAATAAAAGGCTTTTCATTTTTAATCGTATAATTGCATGCACTTGAAATGAGAACAAAATAATTTACACGCTTTGAGTTTGAAATTGGTCAATTTTATTTTTCTCAATTCAATAATTATTAATAATCATAATTTTCTAATTTAAATAAATAATAGTATTGGAATCACCTAAGCTCGGGTCCTATAAAAATTGAAATTGTACAATTTGGAAAACATAAATCTAAACATTTTTGATCATAAGGCTCATTAGACTCTTTTTGAAAACTTTTCAATTTCAACGCTATGAGTTTAAAATAGGTAGCTTTTTTGATTATGACATTCATTAATTTTCTGTTTGAAATACTGAGCTGCACTGTTTCAATTTTAAATTGACTATCACTTTAAAATTGTGATATTTTGAAAGATGTAAAAGAAAACAAAATTCAACACTATACATTATAAATAACAAGTAAGGATAGATTAATCCAGAAAAAAATCGATTTTTGAAGATTCCGAAAAAAATGATAAGGTTCCTAAAAATTGTTTAAGGTAAAGGTGTGGTAAGGTAAAGATTTATCTGGTTTTGAGGATTTCGGAAATTTTGAAAGATACCATACATTTCAATATGTTGTACATTATTTTACTTAATATATGTGGGATTACTAGGGATTTTACAAGTTTTAATGGATGTTATAAACCTAAAGGTATTTCAAACGATTTTAAAGTGTTAAGGGTATATCTTGAAAAATTCCAAAGAATATAACAAGATTATGAATTTTTGAAAGGTTTCCAAAGGATTTTGTAGGATTTCGAAAAATTCCATAGGATTTTGAAAAGAAACCGATGATATCAGTGATATTTAAAACATTATAAGGGGAAAAAATCAGTTAAACCCTCAATGTAACATTTGAAAAATTGTAATCTTGTAATAACAGGAAGAAGAATTATTATAATATTCTGCGACAAATAAGCTGAGGAATTGGAAATTCATCCAATTTGGCGAAAAGATACTGAAAAATAGGCAATAATTTTCATATTTCTAGTTTTATGGATGTTTCAATAATCTGAACGCCATTTAAAACTGTTTCCGCAATGACAAAATTTCAGCTCGAATATTTTATTCTCTGTGCAGTAGACAGTAGTATAAACATTGTAGAACAAAGTATGTCATCTGAAAATGTTATCAGCATTTATGCTTACATTCTTACAGTTTAAAAAAAGATTCGACAAATTTTTGTTGATCCAACCTTATCTCATTCAAGGCTTTACTTATTAAACTAATACATATGATTTTCGGGAACTCGAATTTTCCCCTGTAATGACACCCCTAGGAAATAAATTTACCCCCAGGTTTTTTTCGATATTCCTGTTTTTAGAACTCGCTTAAGGCACTAAAGAGAAGCAATTCTCTTTTGCATTGTATAACAGTATTATTATTTTTTGGAAAAAAATTACGGGATAATTTTGTTGCCAAATGGTACAACTCTACGAAGTGAGATTTTTACCTCTTTGACAAACAGAATGTCAAGAGACATCGAAAATATTTATTTTGCGCTCACCGAATTTCGGTAAGCCTATTTGGCAAAATGCTATACCTTATTTGCTCTCACTCTAAGGATCACAGTTCTTCTCTTTTTCACATAATCCCCTTTTTCTTCCTTGAATTAGAAATATTCCTTTAAAATACCAAAAATCGAGAATTCTGACCCATTTTAACATTTTCGTTCACAAGTTTCGATTCATTTTTGAAGAATTGTAAATAGAATGTTAATACATTAAAAAAGAAGATGCTTTCGAAGAGATTATCTTCCATGACACCGAATTCAAGTATTTATTTGATAGTTTTGTTGATTTGAAGGACATCGACGGTGAAGAAATCGCTAACGGAGGGGTCGACCACTCTGATTTTCCATGTACCAGGAATATATTCCCTAAAGAATATTCGGGAATATATAGGATATATAGGAATATTTGGGAATACAAAGAATATGAAGAATATTGAAATATGTGGAAATATGAGAGAATATGTAGGAATATGAGGAAATACCAGGGAATATGTAGGAATATGTAGGAATATGAGGGAATATTTGGAAATATGAGACAATATTTCAGAACATATTTGAATTATGTATATTAAATTACATATATATATATATATAGGTACATATTATATATACTAAACTTACAGTTTAATATCGCATGATATTTAAAGTGTTATTCTTTTGTTTATAAATGAATAAAATCCCTATTTGTTTATCGCAGTCTCCACAGTCTTTTTCCTATTCCCCTCTTTTTCTCGGTAGAAAAGTCTAAATAAATTTTTCGTTATGAATTCTTATATCCTTTTTTGGTATGAAAGTGAATTATTTTGACAAAAATTTAACAATTTTGTTCAAAAGTCACACTTCTTCGTTGAAAATTCAACTGTTTTGTTGAGAATTCTTCTTTTTGGCTTAAAAATTCAACAATTCAATTGCAATTTTTTTCTTCCTTGACTTATAAATATGTTCAGTTTGAAAATTCAATTACTTTGTTGAGCATTCATCTTTTTGGTTTGAAAATTTACCTCTTTCTGTAAAAATTTTATCTTTATTTGGTAAAAATGCAAGTGTCTGGTTAACAATTAATCTGTTTCGATTGAAAATTAACTTTACAAATTCAATAGTTTTGCAGAAAATTCGTATTTTTGGCTTAAAAATTCAACAATTCAGTAGAAAATTCAACCATTTGATTAAAAATTTATGTATTTTGTTGAAATTTCGTCTTGTTTATAGAAAATCAATTTTTCCGTTAAAAATTCATTTTTTTCACTAAACATTTAACTATTTTTTTGAAAACTCAACTCATTGGTAAAAAATTTACCATTTTGTTGATAATTCAACTGTTTTGTAGAAAATTCACCATTTGGCTTGAAAATTCAACAATTTGGTATTTTTTTTTGAAAATTCGTTTTTGGTTTGTAAAATGCAATTGGTGTTTATTTCACATTAAAACTTGTTATATGAATTATCAACTATTACATGTTTCGTTGAAAATTCATCTTTTTGATTGAAAATTCAAATCCGTGGTTAAAAGTTGAACTACTCTCTTAAAAGTTTATTTTTTTTCTTCAAGATTCATAATTTTAGTTGGAAATTCGCATTTTTTAAATAAAAAGTGATTTTTTAAACTGAAAATTCAATTGTATTGTAGAAAACTCGTTTTTTTCTTAATTCAAAAATAATTCTCTCAAACAAAAATTTAACCATTACATTTTTGATTAAAATTGATCTTTTTAGTATAAAAATGCAATTATTTAGTTAAAAAATTTTGAAACGAAAGAAATATTAACTAAAAATTATTCAAATAAAATTTTGAGTAACATCACATTTATTGTTCAAATTATTTAGTTGAAAATGTATGGGATTTTTCGGGAAATTCGTCTTTTCAATGGAAAATAAATCTTTATGGTTGAAAATTCAACTATTTGGTTACAAATTTATGTATTTTGTTAAAAATTTGTCTTTTCTGGTAGAAAATTTATCTTCTTGGTTGAAAATTCAACTATTTGATTAAAAACGTATGTGTTTTGTTAGGAATTCATCTTCTAAAAATGAGCTATTATTTAATAAATAAACGCATGATTATTCTATTTCTCACCTTGAATTACAAATTGCGTATAACTTATGATATGGTTGTTTGTTAACTTGTAACAATCGTTACCTCACTAAGTGAAAAGTGGACAAAAAGTTTGAAAGATCAGAATAAAACACAATTTGTTAGAACTTATCTGAGATAAGATTATTATAAACAATAATAAATTGTTCGAACAAATATTTTGGCTAACTTGCATTATTTATAACTTCACTACGTAAACAGTGATAAAAAGTTAAACATTTCAGAAAAAAACACAACTTTCTAGCATTATTCCAATTTAATATTATTAAAAATAATAATAAATTCTTCAAACAATTGATTTTATTAGTTCAAGTTAATTATTTACGCCACTCTAATTGAGAATTGGACAAAAAGTGTAAAATTTAAAAAAACTGCAATTGAATATTGAACGAAAAGTCGAAAGTTTTTGAAAAAACGCGAGTTTCTAACTCTATTCTAAGAGCAAATTGCTAGAAACAATAATAAATTATTCAAGCGGATAGGAAGGAATTGGGGAATTAGGGAATTTAATATTTCAGAATATTCAGGAATACTTCGGAATATGTAGGAATGCGAGGGAATATTTGGAAATTTAAGCAATATCAAGAATATTTGGGAGTATAAGGAATATCAAGAATATCAAGAATATCTGGGAATATTGAAAGAATATATGGGAATATTTCCTGAGTGTACCAGGAATATCGGAGTGGTCGAACCCTCGTCGCTAACCGTTCAATTAAAAATTAAACTTGAGAGGTAAATCAATTCTATAGCTGAAAACCAAAAGTTGTCTTCTTGAATTTGGAATATCTATAAAATGCCTTTCTACTGGAATCATAAAAAACCGGGAATTTGTTCAGACTTCAAAAAACCTTGAAATGGCAGTAAATTCATTTGTTAACCCGGAATTTCCCAACTTATTAGATGAAAAATTGATCCAATTACTGGAATCATAACACATGATATAGTGCAATTTAAACTAAGTTCGATTTCACATTTTCGTGAAGGTCAAGTTTACAATTTTGAGAATTTAACAATGCAGTTTCAAAGAACCTGAAAAATTTTGGTTAGAGATGGATTAGAGGAAAAAGTTCATGCAGAGGAAGAGTGGGAGGGAGTGCAAATGAGGGCAATAAAAATAGGAGGGATGAAGTGTAAGTTTGTGACAGTGTACAATAAGGATGGGGTGGAAGACCTGCTGGGCGAAAGAGAAGAGGGTATGGTGGTACTGTGTGGGGACTTTAATGCGAGGATCGGGAGCGAAGGGGGACTTTACAGGGAAGGGGAGAGCTTCGAAAGGAAATCGAAGGATAAGGTAATAAATAAGGAGGGGGAGATTCTAAGGGATTGAATGGAGGATAGAGGCTGGGCGGCGGCGAATGGTATGGCAACTGGGGATGAAGAGGGAGAATACACATATGTAAGTAAGGTGGGGATATCGGTGATAGATTATGTGGTCATGAATATGCAAGGATGGGAGGAGACGGAAAAATTCGCAGTAGAGGGGAGGGTGGAATCAGACCATCAGTCATTGAGACTGTGGATAATAGGTGAGGCTGGCGGAAGGCAAGGCAGGGAAGAAGTCTCGATAGAGGAGAGGGTGACCTGGACGTGGGAGGCGATACAGAAGTATTAGGAGCAGCTAGGAAAGGTACGCTTTGAAGGGGAGTCGGTGGAAGAGATATGGGAGGATCTGAAAGAGAAGGTGAAAGGTTGTGTGCAAAATAAGGTATTTAGAAAGAAGAAGAAAGGAATGGTGAAGCCGTGGTGGGATAGGGAATGTAAAAAGATGAATAAGAAGGTGAAGAGGAAGTACAAGAAGTGGAAAGAGGGTAATGCGAGAAGGGAGGAGTACGTAGCAATGAGGAAGGGGTTTAGATTGATGTGTAAGAAGAAAGAACAGGAAAAGGAGAAAGATCTGGAAGAGGAGTTAGCAAATGTTAAGACAGAGGGGGACGTCTGGAAGATAATGAATAGGTTTAGGAAGCGTAGGGTGGGGGTTAGCGAGAAGATAGGTTTTCCTTAAGCTTCATAGAAAAATTGTCAATGATTTTTATTAAAATTGTCTCAGGCAATTATAGGGAAAAATAGCGCAAAGTTTTTTTAAACTTTGTTACGAGAATGACTTCTGAATTCTTGAATAATTTTCATATATATGCTATATTTATACACAGGAATATGACAAAAAATTAGTGACTAAATTATAATCTGTTTGCCAGGGTAATATTTTCGTTAAAAAAGTTTATTATGCTGTTTCTGGATTTTATTTCTGGTATGCATTAAAACTGTGACAGGATCAAAAAGAAAAAAAATTATTAGACCCTTTTTTTAAAATCTATTTATCCTTTTTGTCCTGTATGCCTTGATCTAAGCTCAATTAAGCATACTTTGACGTCTGGTTTTATCTTTTGTTTCATGTGCGAATATCCTATGACCACCCTCAAACCAAAGCAAAAAAAAATTCAGGATAGCAAAAATACGTTCTCAAAAATTAAATTTTCAATTAAAAAAAAATGAGAAAGTACTTTCAAGAGTTATGGAGCTCTATAAATCTGTAAAAAATTCAAAAAAGTTAAGATTTTCCAAGAAAATTCCCCTAATTTATCGAACATTTTGAATGAAAAATAACTTAGTCATTAACGTGTTTTTGTTATGAGGTAAAAATTACACCTCTAATCATATACATATTTGTATAGATAAAATTTGATTATAAATAATTATTGATTTGATCATTTTTTCAAAAACTGGATATCCTTATAGACAATGAAGTGTAATTAAAAATAAAATTAAATGAACTAATAAATATTCAAATATAAAATAATAAAATTATGAAGTATGGAAATCTGTCTACAGTTTGATGCTTTTATGATAGAAATACGAAATAAAAGAAAAAAACAGGAAATATTCTTTTATTTTCATTGTTACTCATCAAAAAAGAAGGAATGCAATAAATTAGAAATCTTGTTTTCTTAGTACGTGTAACTCGAATTAAGCATTTGACATTGATAACGATACGAATAGAATGAAATGAAAAACTGTATCAGCATGTTAAGTCAATATTCATGGTTATACAAGCATAAAAATGCGTGTCTTTGAACTAATTAAAAAATTTCTCGAAACAAGTTCATCTGTTTTTTTATTTTTGAAACCGGATATATCGAATAATGTATAAATAATAAAAAAATTCTGGAAGAATAATTTAAATATAATAATATTAAATATTAAAAAATATGCGTTTTTAGGCGTACATATTTTAGAGATGTATTGTTTCATTGTTCAAAAAATACTAAATTAATCAATTTTCAACAAAATAGTCGAATTTACAGCTAACAAAGACAAAATTTCAACTAAATAGTTTAATTTCGAACCTTAAAGATTTATTTTCAACCAAAAAATTTTTTTTCTGTTTGAATTACTGAACTCTGAAATAATTGAGTTTTTTTAAGTGTTTTAACCCCTCTCGCTTTCACTTGGAAAGATTATAATTTTTTAATAATTCTGCATTAAAAAATTAGAGAGTGGGCAATTTTGGATGTTTCAATTTTGAGCTGACTAGAAGTTCAAAATTGTAAAATTGTTTATTAAAACGATTCAAAATTGATATTGCTTCATTTTTAAGACTTTAAACATAAATCTATTAATATTAATACTTTTAACTTAAATTCATACATTTATTTTTGAAATTGCAATTCCAAGCACTTACAGTTATGAAATTATACGACTTTTAATTTTTTTTGTTTCAATTTCTATCTGAAGTTAAAATTATTATTCAAGTCATAATATTATTTGAAGTGATATTTGAATTTTTAACCCAAAAACATCAATTTTCAACAAAGAAGGTGATTTTTAATAAAAAAGACGAATATTCAACGAAAAATTCAATATTTTGATATTTCAATCCAAAAATACATATATTTTTTTTAATAAAAAAAAAACACTTAAATTCATACTAAAATGATGAATCTTTAAACAAAAAAGTAAATTTTCATCAAAGTAGCTTAACTTTTAACCAAGTGGTTAAATTTTCAATAAAAAGAGATGAATTCTCAACGAGAAACATAATTGTTGAACCCTCAGCCAGAAGAGATTTTAATTTTTAACCAGACAGTTGCAATTTGAACAAAAAAAGATAAAATTGTTACAAAAAAAAAGAGGGATTTTCAAACAAAAAATACGAATTTTCAATAAAAAAAAATTTTCAATAATGAAATAGCAAAAATTTGAAGCTGATTATAATTTGAAGGGAAAAGTAATTTGTTATACAGAATGCATTTTTTTAGTTTCATAAATAATTCGTAAATAATTTCATCATAAATTTCTCGACAAAATTCAAAACAATTTTTGAAAATTACAAACAATTCGAAAAAGCATCTAGAAAATTTGCATGATTCTTTTCAATTTCACAGGATGATGGAAAATTTAAGAAATAAGAGCTTGAAAGATTTAGGACTGTTTGTCGCTTGGAAAAAATTGAAAAATATTTGATAAATTTTCGGAAATCTTTCAAAGTTGTACGATATTTTCCATCTCTTGAGAATTTCGAAACTTACCAAATATCTTTTAAAATTACTCAAATTATTTCTGAAATTGTATTGAAACCTTTCAGATTCGTTTTGGAAATTTTGGAAAAAATATTTCTTAATTTTAACGTTCTCTTTAAATTAATTTAAAAAAAATAAGGAAACATTTTATATGTTTAAAAAGTTCAAAACTGTACTTAGAAATCTTTAAAAATCTAATTTTTTTCCATGTTTTTTTCAATCTTCTCAAATTTCAAATTAATTTTGGAAATTTTTAAAAAGTTCTAAATATTTCTTTAAATTATTGGAAGTTTTCCTAAAATTTGTTTGAAATTCTGCAAAATTGAATAATTGCCTAAAAACATTTAAGTTAATAATTTCTGATCTTTTTAAGACTTCAAAAAATCCTAAATATTTTCTTAAAATCAACGTATGAAAATGAAGAATCATTTTGAATATTCCTACTCAATCTTAAGAAGATTTCTTTACTATCTTTTACTATCTTCACTATCTAGCTTACAAAATCTTAAAAAAATTCAAAATTTTATTTTGAAATTTCCAAAAATTCACATTTAATTTTAATTTTTCGAAATGTTATTATTTTTTAAATTCTTCAGAAGCTTCTCAATATCTTTTATAATAATAATTCAAATTGTTCCTAAAATTCTGGAAAAATTCTGCAAAATTAAAAAAATTGCCTTTAAATCTTCCGGATTCTTTTCTGATTATTTTGTCAATATTTTGGAAATCTTCGGGAATTTATTGAAATATTTTGAAATATTCTCTTGAAATGGACGTTGCCATATAAAAAATCTTTAAAAATTTTCCGTGAAATCTTAAGAAAATTTTTTTATTTTTTTGAAACATCTCAAAATTTTAAAAATGCTTCAAAATAGTTTGTTCGAAGTCTCAAAAAGTCTACAACTCTACATTTAGTTTTGAATAAGATATTTTTTGTATCCTTTCAAAATTTCTATGTATCTCTTAAAATTATTCGAATTTTCGTCTAAAATTGTTAAACTTGCAAAATTGAAAAATTTTGCTGTGAAATACTCTGCATTTTTTTTTAAATTCTAGGAAATCATTTGAAATCTTATTATATATGTTTGAATATTTTCTTTTAATTAACGTTTCCAACAAAATTAATAACTTAAATTTTTTCCTGAAGTCTTGAGAAAAAAATGTCATTATTTTGAAATTTTTTAAATCCTATAAAGCTTCAAAAATTTATTTCAAAATCTACATTTTGTTTAAAAGTTGTCGGACTCGGTAATAATTTTTCCCCAGAAACTATTGGGTAAGATATTTAAAAACCGTAAATTTACGATTTTCAGAAAACATTAATAATTTTTTTAAATCAAAATTTTCCATTAAAAGAAATCTCGTAAAATAACGAGGCTTGAAAATAAACTAAATATTTAGAGAATGACAACAATAGTGAGAATGGCCTTATCCGTATTAGCGTGGAGGTGAAGAGCACGTCTTCAAGGTTCGGTGCAAATAGAAATAATTTTAAGTTCTCGCAATGTGTAGCCCTAGAAGAAAATCTTTAAAAGAAAAAGATGTCAAAATATTTTAGATGTTAATTTTCTTAAAAATAAAGTAAAAATTATGCTTCTAATCAGGTATTGGTATAGATAAAAGATGGTATAATTCATTATTCGGATTAAGTTCCGAATAGTACGTACCCCCGAATAATTTTAAACTGCTTAGACCCATGTATTTTGACTCGCTAATTACGAAAATGATAGTAAAAATACCTAAAAATTTTACTTTCATGGTGAAAACCATGAAAAACCAATAAATATCTGTATCAGCATGACAATTTAATATTCATGATTATTAAGCATAAAAAAGTAGGTGTTTGAACTTATCACAACATTTTTTAAAACAGGTGCATTGCTTTATTAATAAAAAAATTGATAAAAATATTGATAAAAAAATTCTCTTTTGAATATCTAATTTTATACATTTTCAATTTTGAGAATTTTAATGTGCAGTTTGAAAGAACTTAAAAAATTGTAAATCAAAAGCAATTTTCTTTTATTCTAATTCCTTTTTAGCTACTGATCTTATATCAGTTTTTAAATGTTGATTATTATTCATAAGTTGTGAAAAAATTATTTCACTTCAATTAAAAATTTTTGTTTGAAAAAAAGGACAATTTTTTAATATAAATCTTTAGCTTTCGCGAGTCTTTAATATAAACTTTGAACTTTATGATTTTAATTGTACCATTTAAAAAAATTGTTATTTGTAAGTGGTAGTTGGAAATTTTTGTTTATAAATAACAATTCAAGCTTGATTAATGTAGAAAAAGTTCAATTTTGTAACTGAGATTTTTGAAGATTTCAAATAAAAAATTTGGAAGGTTCTCAAGAATTTTGAAAGGTTTCAAGAGAATACAAAGTTTTTTTTAAGATTCAGACGGAAATTTGTAATGATTTTTTATTTTGAAAAATTAATTTTCAGATAATATTTGAAAATTCTTCACCACATTTCATAAGATTTCCAAAATTGCCAAACAACAATCTGGAAGATTTTAAGATTTTTCTTTTATTTTGCAGGATTAATAAAAAATGAGGAAAAATTCGAATCATTTCAAAACACATTTGTAGGTTTTTAAGAAGTTTCAATAATAATTGAAAATATGTCAAATGAAATCCATACAAAATGTTGATTTTTGAGGATTTTGAAATAAAATTGTTAAGCTTTAAGGATTTTTGAAAGGATTTAAGATAATAACAACATTTTATTAAGATTAGTGGAAAAATATAAAATGATTTTTTTATGAGAATGTTTAGAGATATATTAAAACCATATTTAGTGCGCAATTGACAAATTTATTGATTAATTCTTTAATTTGAAGCATTCAAATGAGTTTTTTCATTTTATACGTGAAAATTATTGAACGCTTGAATAAGAAAATTCGGAATTAAAATTGTGTTAAGCTTGAATATCTAAAGTTTAAAATTGAAAAGAGTTCTACTCTGAGTGCTTTCATTTGCAGTTCATTTTTGAAAAATGAAAAAATATCAGCTTTCAGAGTTTGAATTTTTTTATTTCAATAACCGTGACAAACTTTTGTGACCCGGAAAAAAATCAGGAAATAGTCAGGAATTTTTTTCTCGATTAAAACGGCTACTTTGACTTTGTTACTAAAGATTAGTAAACAAATTCAAAAAAGTTAATACTTTCAAAGAACATTTTCCTCAATTAATCAAACATTTGGAATGAAAAAGAAAATAGTAATGAACTATCTTTCATTATAAGGAAAAAATTAGACCTCTCATTATTTATTTGTATAGATTAGAAATTTTCATCATCAATTACTGCTTCACTCAATTATCGAAAAATTGAAGATTCTTCTAGACAACTCAGGGTAATTTTGAATAAATAAATAAAATTAATTATATTTTAAATTAAATAATAAAATTATGAAGTCTGAAAGTCTGTGTACATTTCGATGTTTTTCTTATACAAATACTAAGTAGAAGAGAAAAACAAGAAATAGTTTTTGTCTTTTTTGTTCATTCTTACAAAAATGAAATAATGCAATAAATTGGAAAACTTATTTTTTCCAGTTTGTGTAATTCGAATTAAACATTTTACGTTCATAAAGGTACCAATAAAATGAAATGCAAAACTATATAAGCATCACTCTTCAATATTCATAGTTATACATAATTAAAAAGTGTGTGTTTGGAATGAGTACGAAGTTTCTTATAATAATTTCACCAATTTTTCCATTTTTTAAAACTGCTATATCGAATAATGTAGAAATAATCAAATTTCCGGCCTCACTTTTTCTGTTTACTGAATTTTTTGTTTGAACCTAAGAAAATTTACGACCCAGAATTTAGCTATGCACATACTTTTAAAATTTCTACGTTAAATTAAAAATAAAGTAACAGTCCTAGCGAACAACTAAAAACAGCCCTGGCTTTCTCAGCCATATCTCTGGGAGTTGTCTTAATTTTTTGAAAAAGTAATTTTTTAAACAATTACATTGTTAATTAACATTCTTATTTTATTATAAACAAAAGCATTAGTCGTGAAGCATTAGTCGTGAAAAAAAAGAGTGAACGTGAACGTGGAGGGGATGATAACAATGTTTAAACTAACTTTTTTTAACTATTGAATTTTTTTTTCCAATTATGATACTTTAGGCTACGTTATGTTGCAGTATGTAACTTTTAATTTTCTTTCATCATTGTTAAATCAATTCTTAAAAATTATAAACAATATCATTGTTTAAAAAATGACTTTTTTGAAAAAATGAAAAAACGCCTGGAGATATTGCCGAGGTGAATCTAGGAGCATCTTTACTTCATCGATAGGACTCATAGTTTTATTTATAATAAAAGTTGAAATTTTAAATCTATATGCTGCATGGCGTAACGTGAAGGAGTGAACGTGGAGGGGATAAAAACAATAGATAATTTATTAATAATCAATAAGTGAATGTTTGGGCAGCTTGAATAATGATTTAATCTAGTATTATTATATGTTTTGCTAATATTTTTGTCGCTAAACTTGAAAAACCTGGCAAAATGTTAATAATAATGTAATTGTTTAAATAATTTGTTTATTGCAAAAATGAAAAAACACCTAGAGGTATGGTAGCGAAGAATCTTCCTGTATTCTTACAATTCCTTCGTGACTAATTCTTTTGTTTATAATAAAAGAAGAATGTTAATTAAAAATGTAATTATTTAAAAAATGACTTTTTCAAAAAAATGAAAAAAAAACATCTAAAGATATGGCTGAGACAAAGCCAGGGCTGTTTTTAGTTTTTCGCTAAGACTATTATTTTATTTTTAATTGAATGTAGAAATTTCAAAAGTATATGCATAGCTAAATTCGGGTTCGTGAAAATTTTTGTAAATAAAATATTGGACTGGAAGTTTAGAAAATTTATCAGAAGTATATAATTCTGTGCAAATCTCCCGAAAAGTAATGAAGTCCAAAATTCTCTCAAAACAGGGGAAATAGGGTGATTTTTAAGAAAAAGATAAGAATAACAGAGGAATACACTCATTTAAATAAAATTAATGTAAATACTATATTGCATTCGATATGAGACACTCTAAACTAAGATTTCAAGATTCTGTACCAAAGAGATGAAATTTCAACCTAAATTTGACTTTTTTAAGCTTATGGTTTTAAATTTTTCTTTTAACGAGTTAATTTTTTACCAACTATAGTCGAACTTTTAACAAAATACTTGAAGGTTTAACCAAACACTTAAATTTTCAAGCCAAAAAGACAAATTTCGAAGATAGTTAAATTTTCAACAAAAAAGTTTATTTTCATCCAAGAATGATGACTCTTCTATAATAAAAGATTAGGTATCTATTTAAGAAGACGCATTTTCAACCAGATGAATTAAAGGGAAAGAAAAACTAATTTTTGAACAAAATAGTTTCATTTTCTACCAAAAAAGGACAACTTCATCAAAGTACGTCAATTTTCAAACTAAACAGATGCATTTTCAACCTAATGGTCGAATCTTCCAACAAAAGGGATAAAAATTCAACTGAAATTAGTTAAAGTTTCAAGCCAAACAGACAAATTTTTGAAAGATAGTTGAAAGATGAATTTTTAACAAACTAGTAGAATTCTCAACCTAAACGATAAATTTTCAAACAAAAAATATGACTTTTCTACCAAAAGACGAATTTCCAAACAGTTAAATCAAATGAAAAAATATAAATTTTCAACAAAATAGTTGAACTCTCTGCCAAAAGGATGTCTTCTACCAAAATACGAATTTTAAACCAGTTTAATTAAACGAAAACAAAAACAAATTTTCAGCAAATTAGTTGAATTCTCAACCCAAAGGATGAATTTTCAACAAACAAGATTAATTTTTAAGGCAATTTGAATTGTTGAATAAGTTGAATTTTCAACTTATGAAGTATAAACTTCCACCAAAAAAGAGAATAATTGAATTATCAAATACAAAAATTAATTTTTTAATAAGAAAGAGTGACTTTTCAACAAGAAAGTTAAATGTTCAACCAAAAAGGTGGATCGTAACAAAAATTAACAAAGTAGTTCAACCAAATACTTGTATTTTCATTAAAAAAAAATTAATATCTAACCAAACAGTTAAATTTTCAACTATAAAGATGGATTTTTCACAGATAAAATTAATATTCTACATAAAAATATGAATTTTTATCCAAATACACCAATTTTCAACGAAGTTTTTGAATTTTGAAGAGAAAAAGACGAACTATTCATAAAACAGTTGTATTTTCCACAAGAAAAATTAAATTTTTAATCCCAAAAGTTGAATTTTCAAATTATGAAGTATGAACTTCCACCATAAAATGGAATAATTAAATTTTTAAATACGAAAATTAATTTTTTAATAAGAAAAAATATATTTTTAACAAAAAAGTTAAATGTTCAACCAAAAAGGTGGATCTTAACAAAAATTAACAAAGTAGTTCAACTAACTAGTTGGGGTTTCATTCAAAAAGATTAATATCTAACCAAATAGTTGAATTTTCAACTATAAAGATGGATTTTTCACAGAGAAAATTAATATTCTACTTAAAAATATGAATTTTCATCCAAATTCACCAATTTTCAACGAAGTTTTTGAATTTTTAAGAGAAAAAGGCGAAATATTCATAAAACAGTTGTATTTTCCACAAGAAAAATTGAATTTTTAATCCCAAAAGTTAAATTTTCAAATTATGAAGTATTAACTTCCACCATAAAATGGAATAATTGAATTTTCAAATACGAAAATTAATTTTTTAATAAGAAAAAATAAATTTTCAACAAAAAAGTTAAATGTTCAACCAAAAACGTGGATCTTAAAAAAAATTAACAAAGTAGTTGAACCAATTAATTAAATTTTCATTCGGAAAAGATTAATATCTAACCAAATAGTTTAATTTTCAACAAGAAGAGTTGAGTTTTCAACCACAATAGTTGAATTTTCAATAAAAACAGTTCATTGTCAATCAAGAAAGATGACTTTTATACCATAAAACATGAATTTTTTACTAAAAGACGAATTTTCAAGCAATTGAATTAAACGAGAAAAACAAGATTCCAACAAATAATTTGAATTTTCTAACAAAAAGATGAATATTCAACAAAGAAGTTAAATTTTCACCCTAAAGGATGGATTTTTCCACCAGGAAGATTGATTTTATACCAAAAAGACGAATGTTCAACAAAATAGTTAAATTTTCTTCTAAATATTTATATTTTCATAAAAGTAGTTAGACTTTCAACCAAATATTTGAATGTTCAAATAAAAATATGCATTTTTAACAAAAAAGTTAATTTTCAATCAAATTGTTGAATTTGCAGGCAAAAAGGTGGAATTTTTAACTATGATGAATCTTCAACCAAAACAAAATGAATTTTTCACAAAGTAGTTCAAATTTAAAGCAGGTAGTTGAATTTTTAACCAATAAAAATGAATTCTGAAGAAAAAATGTAATAGTTAATCCGTCTACCAAAAAAGATTTCAATACAAAATAAGAAACAGTTGAATTCAACCAAAAAAGTAGAATTTTTAAAAACAAAGTTGAATCCTGAACCAAACTAGATTAATTTTCTACCAAACAGTGGTATTTTTAACCAAAATTAAATGAATTACTTTTCAAACAAATAGTAGCATGTTTAACTAAACGAGGTGAATTCCGAACCAGAAATATAATAGTAGACTTTGCATACAAAAATAGTTGGATTTTTTCAATATAAAAATGAAAAGAAAATATAATGAAAAAAATTCTCGAAAACAAGGAAAAAGGAAAGAATTTAAAAAAAAATTGTTATGCATATCACAAGGAAATTTGTTCGATTCCACAAAAAATTATTATTTATTTATATTATTTTATTTTATTTACTTATATCACTTATATTATTATTAATTATATATACATATATACATATATGTATGTATGTATATAATTATTAATCGAAAGTTGTGAAGTTTCGGTAAATGAAACGAGAAAATTAATTTGGGAAACATTTTTTTTAAATTTACTATATTATATTGGATATCTCTGACATTAAGGAAGCGCTAATCATCATTTTATAGCTTCTCTCATTTTATAAACTTAAAAAAATGTAATGATAAAGAAATTCATGTCATGTTTTGTTATATGTAACAACATAAAACTTCCTGTACGAAATTACGCAATAATTTAACTGAATTTTCCTAAATTTTTCAAAATGTTTCAAGATTTATTATAATTATGGATATATCATATCGTTGGGCCTCATTAGGCTTATTCTTATATAAATGAATTAGTAACAATTTACAGATTATAAAAGACATTTTTGTAGTTAAATCTTAAATAAAAAAACTTTATTTCAATTTAGGGTACCGATGTTTGCATCCGTCTTGTTTAAGAATATAAATTGCTTCTCATCGTTTACCAAAAATACATCATAATCGTATTTCTTAACACAATTTAGTACAGCTATGAAAAGGAAACAAATTTCATAGCTCTAGCTTATATACGTGTTGCATCATTCTTAAAAACTTCGGGTTCAATTTCTTGAAAAATATTATTATTTTACATGTAAAAAGAATAAATGACATAATAATTTGGCAAAATTTGAGCTCAGTTTTCGACTAAATTGAATCTTATATCGATTTTTCAAAAGGGGAAATTGCAAAATCATCTTTATTAACAAATAAATTTATTTCTGCTGCAAAAGATGAAAAAGTGGAAAGATAAATATCTATTAGGGTGGGTCGATAATAGATATTTTTTTTAGATTGATACGATACATTTGAGGGATAGAACACTCCACTATTTAAAATTCTTTTTGGTCAAGATTAAAGCTCATCGCAACGATCATAAAAGTAAAAACTCTTTTTTTCTGATTCTCCATCAAAATTACAGACGGTATTGAAAAAGTTGTGTTAAAAAGTTTTCGAATATGAAAAAATGACACCTTTTCTGTTTTTTTTCTTTTGTCGTAAAACCAACTTCGATGTCTTAATATTTTGCTGCGAAAGTGATGCATTCATATTTTGGGTTGAAAATTCATCTATTTGATTTGAAATTAATTTTTTGTGGTTGATGATCCATCATATAATGTTCAAAATTCTTTTTTTCTTATTTGAAAATGTAGCTATTTCATTTTTGCTAAAATATTGACGCTCAAAGTTTTGGATGAGATTTTCTTCCTCCATCGACTGAAAAATCTTTTTTAGTTGAAAATTCATCTTTTTTATTGAAAATTCCTCTTTTTTAATTGCAAATGAGTCTGGTTTGTTTGAGGATTCCAATAATGATTTGTTAACAAATTTTATTTTTTAGTTTAATTCAACTGTTTTCAATTTAAACGGTTTTCCATTGAGAATTAATTTTTTATCGAAGATTCATAACTTTAGTTAAAAATTTGTCAATTTTCTTGAAAATTCCCTTTCTTGGTTTGAAAATCTATTTTTTCCACTGAAAATGTAATTCTTCCATTTTTGGTCATAAGTTTAACTTTTTGTGTTGAAAACTGGAATATTTTCTTGAAAATTGAATGGTAAATTAGTTATTGAAAATTTCAGCATTTTTAAGCTTCGGCAATGTAAAGATAACGAACGTTGATAAATTTTAGGTTTCATTAAGTAACTTAATTTACAGAACTCATTAATTAAGCAGTTCATTCAGCAAGTTGGAAATCAATGCAGTTTTATAATATAATACATATCTGATATATAACGATATATGATGTATAATAATGTAATTTTAATTTAATAATAAATTATTATTTAGCAAACTTTGGCAAACAATTTAGCCTTTAATAAGCATCAGCTTGAGTAAGTATGAACTTGACTGCCTAAAGAAGGTTTTTGATTATCAAAAAAAGTTATTAAAATGTGAAACGTGAAAAATATGAAAGTTTAATAAAATAACGGGATGGTGTAGCATTCTTGACTCTATTGAAATAATGTCACACTGTGAAATTGAAAACGTGATTATGTAGCCTGCCCCAATTTGAAAACATTGCCTTCTGATTGTATGAAGAAAGTTGAAAAAAGATAAGAATTTTTTACATTCTCAATATAACAAGGGATCAGTGGTCTCTAAATTGAATATAAATAATCAGGATCTTTATGCGCTGCTTTTCAATAGAGTTCCCTTTTCGATTTTCAAAATTTTTTTCGGTTGTCCTTTTTCTAATTTTCCATAAAAATTGCAATAAATCAGAAAACTTTATAAAAATGATTTGAATAAGGATTCTATTAAGCCTTGCATTGCTAGTGTTCTCCCATGCCTTATTTTCTTTATCACACCTAGTATTTAAATGTTATAGTTATATATTATTTCATTTAAAAAAAATGGGAAAATGTACTTGTTATAAACTGTTTTTGAATTAAAGTATAGTCATCTCTTAAGACGTTTTCAAGGAATAATTTCCATTCGATACTATTTGATTTTAATACCCCCAATCCCCTTTTATTGTGTCCGGAAAATGCCCCAAAATATGCAAAATAGCAGTTTTCTATCAAATTCATGCCAAAGATGATATTTTTTAAAATTTGTTCATCATAAATTATTTTCAATCGGTAAATGGCGAGTTTCCAAGTATTTTTCGAATAATTTCAAATTGTTGAAACCATTTTTATTCGTTTGAACAATTTTTCTCCCTGTCAAGTAAGAAAAGTGAGACTTGTCACGATTTACAGAGAAAAAATTGTTTTAACAAATGAAAATTGTTTAAAAAATTAGCTCAATATCCTCTGAAAAATAATACTCTCAACATTCGTTAATTGTGTTATTAATTCCAGAGGATAATAATTTTTCACTCTTTAACCGGGGGAAAAATTGTTTAAATAAATAAAAGTCGTGTAAATATTTATCAAATATCCTTCAATAATGTATTACTCTTAATATTCTCTAATTGTCCCGTTCATTACAGGAAATAACTTCTTACTGTTTCAAGGAGAAAGAAATATTTAAACAAATGAAAATTCTTCAAATAATCACCAAATATTTTGAACAAGAAGTACTACTCTTGCCATTCATCGGCTTTGCATAATTTATCCCGGAGGATAATGAATTTTCACAATGTGCAGAGGAAAACTTTGTTTAAACAAATAATAATTTTTCAGACAATTCAAAATTGAAAGTTATCGGGTGAAAATTATTCCTTGAATAATCGTTAAAAGCCGACTAAAACTTTTATTCACAAAAAGTTTATAACAAGTAATTCTTTTTCCCATTTTTTTAATCGACTTCGCCCATTTAAAACCCCTTGTTAATTTCAAAAGTCCGGGGCACGCGTTAAGGTTGAAAATAATTACGGAATTTCTTTCTCCAGAAAAGGAATAAATGGGGGGGGGGGGGGATATCACAAAAAATTGGAAGTTGAAGTTTTGGCTCACCCTATTGTACACTTGATTTCGCAGAATTTCTCAGGGACACAATATGTTGTTTTTTAGAGGAAATTAGGCTTTATTGCAATCAGAAAACTCTAACTTTTTCTTTGAATTTGAAGCTATGAATTGAGAAAATAATTTCTTAAAACTGCAACTTAAATATTGAATTTTTGAACTAACTTTTTTGAATTCCTTGCGGGATAATAAGGCATTGCTGATTGGCTAGTACACCCTTTCCGTGAAGAAATATAATTCCACTTGGAACAGGGCATTTTTTACATGGCACGGGAATTTTTTTTAAGAAATGTTATTCGGATTTAGAAGTATGGAATTTAAAAGAATCGCTGTTCCAAGTCAGAATTTGTCACAATTTGAAAGTTCCCTCTTCCAAATTTGAAATAAAAAAAGTACTTCAAATAGTTTTTAGAGTAGAATTAGTATTTAAAAGAATAAATATTGCTGAATTATAATAGAAAATTTCGTTACATTGTTCGTTGCGAATTCATCTTTCTGTAGTTGAAAATTCAACAACATCCTTTCTCAAAAATTATTTTATTTCTATTGTTGTTGAAGATTCATAAATTTGATTGAAAATTCATCTCTAGTGAAGAATGTAACTACTTTGTTTAAAATTAATTTTTTGAACTAAAAATTTGAATATTCCAGAAGGAAATTTAACTATTTTGCTGAAAATCCGCTTTTTAGTTTGTTAAGAATTAGATTTTTAACAGAAAATTCAATTATTCTATTTTTGGTTGAAAATATATCATTTCCGGAAGAAATCTAAACTATTTGGTTGTAAATTGATACTTTTAATTTTAAACTTATACTATTTGTTTGAAAATTCATGTAGTTTGCGAAAAATTCGACTTATTTTGTAGAAAATTATTCTTTATGGTTGAAAATTCATTTTTTTTTATATAAAATTAAACTATTTCAGTTGAACAATCATCATTTTAGTTGAAAATTCATCAGTTTGGTTGAAAAATATTTCCTTCAACTGAAAATTCGAATGCCCATTTTTGGATGAAAATTGATCTTTTCTTGTTCGGAATTCAACGATTTGGACGAAGATGTGTTTTTTTTTTAAATTAAAAATTGAACTATTTCATTGGAACTCCGCATTTTGTCCAAAAGATATTTTTTTTATGGAAAATTATCTTTTTCTTTGCAAGTTAATCTTCTTGTTTAGAAATTTTTCTTTTCGTTTAAAAAATATTTCATTATTTCAGTTAAATATTTATCATTTTAGTTGAAATTTATAATGGTTTGCTGAAAATTATTTTTTTTTTTTGAAGATTCATCATTTCAATGAAATTTTTGTTGTTGTTGAAATATGAGATAATTGATTGAAAAATTGTTTTCTCTTCGGATGAAAAGGATTTTTTTTTGCCGAAAATTTAACTATTTTGTTGAAAATTGGCTTCGTTTTTGGTTGAAAATTATTTTGTTTTTGAAAATGATATTTTTTAGTTGGGAATTCATATTTTTTGATAGAAATTAATATTCTTGGTTGAAAATTCATCTCATTGGTCAAAAATTTAACTATTCTGGTTAAAGATTCATAATTTTAGTTGAGAATTCATCTTTCTGGTTTAAAATTCAACTATGTCAGTTGAAGATTTACAATTTGAGTCGAAAATTCATCAACTTGTTTGAAAGTGTGAGTATTTTTTAAAAGTTAGTTTTTTTGGAAAGACATTTTTTAACTGAAAATTTAACTTATTCCAATTGAATATTTCATAGTTTTAGTTCAAATTCTTATGTTTGGTTGAACATTAATTTTTCGAAATTGAAATTTGATTACTTAAGTTTTGGTTGACATTTGTCCTTTTTATTAAAAATTGAAATGTTTTTTTTTACGATTTACCTATTTCAGTTGAAAATTCATTGTTTTAGCCGAAAACTTAAATTTCTGGTTTACAATTCAACTATTCCAGTTCAAGATTCAGATTCATTATTTTAGTTGAAAATTCATCACTGAGGTTGAAAATTGAACCATTTTCTTAAGAACCCATTTTTGGTTGTTGAAAATCAATTTTTCAATTGAAAGTTTAACTATTCCATTTTTTCGCACATCCCGTTCCTCGCAAAATTTACTGGATGTCTTTCTTATAGAAGGGCGAATTCAATAAAAAATGAGCAAATAATATGAGTGTTTTTTTAGAAAGGCAGCTTTTAATATTTTTAGGAAACCCGCCTTCATTTCGTTATTTAGAACCTTTTTAAAAATCTTCGGACAGGTTTCGAAAGAAGACGATAAACGCTATAAGAATCTAGAAAGTAAACTCAAATATCTCAATTAGGTTCAAAATTTATGAGGAGTTTTCAGAATTAGGAAGCTTAAAATTGTGCATTTCAAAAAATTGAGATCATAGTGAACTTGTTTTGCATTATTTATTTATTATTTTTAATTGAAATAATATCTTAAGATTCTTCGATTTTTAATTGAAGATTAAAAGGAAATGAATAATTGAAAATTAACAAATATTGAGTTGAAAGATTTCAAGAATTAATAATAATTCGAAATTAGGTTACAATTTCAAGCTCTGAATTTCCATATTGAACGCTGTGTTTTCAATGTTTGCCTTTCATATGTTTTAATTTTGGAATTAAGATTGAAATAGTAGAATTCTGAAAAGTATGATCAAAAGCTTGAAAATTATTAATTTTTAAACGATTTATATTTACATAAATAATTTGAAGTTTTGAAGGGCCATTCTAAAATTGCTTATTTTTGGTATATGCCTTTGGTCTGACCATTGAGATTACCCTTCCCCCTCCCTTGCGATTTGGACGTGTGTTACTCTCATGTCGGGTTCTATAATTTTTTTCGAACCTCAAAATCTTCAGGGTCTGGGAAGTCCCAAACTTTTGGAGGAGATAGTTCATCAAGAGAAAGTACTAGTAAAAAACCACCTGCGCGGCCCTCATCGAATCGAGCAGGTTTCCATCAAAAAGCTTCTTTCAGCTCAGATAAGAAACAAGCGAATCGAGGATGGCATGTGACATCACAAAAGTCCCGAAATATTCTAGATCATCAGGCGCTGGTAGAGGAAGAAATTGAAAAAATACCTAACTCGCAGGATCAAAGAGAATTTCGAGCGGGGCAATTGAGACACTTCACAAAAAGATGGGTCAATCTCGGGGATACGGATTCGATCATCAGTGTTCCAGAAGGGTATTCCATTCCTTTCATGAAGAAACCACCGAAAATTCCATTTTCAGACAGTCTTTGCACACGCTTAGAAACGAGTCCATCAACCGACATGGACAGGGAATTGACAGAATTCATCAAGTCGGGAGTTCTAGAGAGGACGAAGGTTCCGTCCGGATTCCTGTCGACCACTTTCTTAGTCCCAAAGTCAGATGGATCGCTGAGACCGGTTTTCAATCTCAAGCGTTTGAACAAGTATCTGAGACCAGAAAAATTGCGGTTAATAACCCACTCGGAAGTTCCGGGTTTCCTTCAGAAGGAAGACTTCTTAGCCAAAATAGATCTATCGCAAGCTTACTTACATGCCCCCATAAAAGAGAATCACAGGCGATATCTGGCTATGTACTACCGGAATGAAATATACTGCTGGACGGCGTTGCTTTTCAGCCTCTCGAGCGCTCCTCTAGCCTTTTCAAGAGTGTCGAATTGGTTAGCAGGTCAACTAAGAAAAAGAGGGATGAGAGTTTTGGTCGAGCATTACGAGAAAAACATACAGTATCCTACAGCAACTGTTTACACGCGTAAATCTTACTAACGTGCTTTGTTAAAAGTTCAGGTTCATTTTAATTAAATTAAATAGAGATGTCGTTAAAAAACTTATTTATTTTAAATAACATCTGAATCACATCACTGATTAATAAAATTGATACAGAAAATTGGTACAAGAAAAATAACACTCAGAAATTGTGAAGTTAACAAAATACAGGTCGCTTATCATTTTTCATTCGGTTTAGTTAATCACTCGTTCACGTCTCCGAGAGCACTGATCTTCGAGTGCAAGCTCGCAAGGGATCCAGACAAAATTCCAATGTTGCCAGAAAGGTAAAATTAAGTACATTCAAAATTTGGAATATTGGCAACATCGGACGTGTCCTGAAGAAGGACCATCAAGCAGGATTAGGTACCGAGACATAAGTTACAAGAAAGGTGTAAATGACCATGCTGACTGATTATTGCCGGCGGTTCGGCAACCTAGGGTTTATTTACACAGATGCTCTTGTACCCTCCTTGATGATCCTTCAAATTCAAAGGCCTCAAACTTAGAACTCTCATTCTTTTCATTTCTCCAGACATTCCTTAAAGCGAAAGCAACAAACTAATAAAAGTTATAACCCATAAAAGGCAGATGCTACCAGAATGAGAAAGTTTCAAATGGCACGTACAGATTTAAAGAATAAGCATTGACAGAATATACAGAAAGATAATAATTTAAATAAAATATTGGGAGTCGGTCATTGAGGATCTGAGCAGCAACTATATAGGAATAAGGACTCTTTACCTACCTCGACTTGAATACTTTTGGTTAAGAGTCTAATCCTGCTCCACTTCGACTATGGCTGTTTGGTATAAGATGGTTTGTCCGACGATTTAAACTTGAAGCTCGAGCGTGCGTTAAACGCTTGCGTCCGTTTTATCTACAATTTGCCTAAATACGAACAAATAACTCCATACAGACTTATGGCTGGTCTGCTTAATGTTGCCAAGAGAAGACAATTCTTTATGGGTAATTTGCTCTATACACTTTTTTAGAACAAAGCTCCGGAGTATCTATTTAACCTGTTCCAATTTGTAGATAGAGATTTTCCAGCACAGTCTAAGCTTCGTGAAAGACATAAAATCCTTAAGATTCCTTTTCACAGAACATGTCAGCTTCAAAGAGCATCTATAGTAAGAGGTGCCCGGTTATGGAACGAAGTTCCATACGATATAAGAAATGCACCTTCCCTGTACCATTTTAAGAATCTCTTTTTCAAATATATGTACAATACTTCTAATCTAACTCTAGAAATTACTCACTGGTAAACTATCATTTTTAGTTCTTGAATATTTGATCTTCGAATCTCTTTATATATTTATTAACTTTTGCGAATATTTATTCCTTATATCAGACGGTTTCCTGAGACCGGTTTTCAATCTCAAGCATTTAAACGAGTATCTGAGACAGGAAAAATTTCGATTAATAACCCACTTGAAAGTTCCAGGTTTTGCTTCAGAAGAAAGACTTCTCAGCCAAAATAGATCTATCGCAAGCTTACTCACATCTCACTATAAATGAGGCTGAGAATTTTGGTCTACTTAGACGACTTTCATTTGGCGAACCAAGACGAGCACCTTTTGATTCCACAGGTAAATGAGGCAGTGAATTTTCTGAACTTATTGGGATGTAAAATAAATTTTCCAAAATCAATGCTAGTGCCAAGTCGACAGTAAGAGTATCTGAGCATCATGTGAAATCCTTGGACAGACCTGAAATTTTTATCCGAGAAGAAGACGAAATGAATAAAGCAAACCCTGGAAAAAATAATGAGTAAGAAAAAATGTAGTTGGCAGCGAGCGGAGTCTCTCCTAGGAACCTTGAAATTCGCTTTCTTTGTAGTTTCTCTGGAAAGACTATTTTGCAGGAACATGCAGAGAGCAACACACTTGCTCCTGAAAGATTTCCCAAATCAGAACGAAATCCAACGAGGGCTGGGGAGCTCAAATAGGGGGAAAATTAATGAAAGGACTTTGGAGTTTAGAACAGAAGAGCTGGCACATCAACAAGAAGAAGATGTGGGGAGTATAATATCGCTATTCTCAAAATTGCCCGCTCGTTACAAGGAAAAAGCTTGTGACTTCAGTCAGACAACAAGACGGTCTTGGCTTACAAACGACGTCAAGGGGGAACGAAGTCTCTACCCCTTTTACAATTAGCGAGGAAGTTGTTGATGCTGATGTGGCGCTTAGATCTCCAGATAGAAGCTCACTTCATCCGGGAATTTACAATGTCGTGGCCGACTGATTGTTCGATACCATGAGTGCTTCAACATCTCAATCTAGCTCGAGGAGTATACATCTTGATTCTCCCAAAATGAGAGAAAGTATTCTGGAGAGCGAACATCAAACGCCGATCATTATGCCCCCCTTGGAGCATTCACAACCTTCATCGGAATCCTCTGGACCTTCAAACCAATTGCCTCCCTCCGAGAGTTCTAGACCTAAATTTAGAGGCTTGGAAGGTACGGGGTGGTTTACACATACAGAAGGATGGCACGAAGAGGACGTAGCTTTGTTGGAATCATCTTGGCGAGAATCAACGCAGAAAACCTACGCCGCACCTTGGAAATCTTGGGTAGCATGGTCTACGTCACAAGGTGTCTCATTGAATAACCCATCTCCGCAGAAAGTAGAACAGTATTTGGGCTACTCACATAGGGAGAAAAATTTGGCCTACAACACAATCTTGGTTCATAAGTCGGTTGTTGCAACGTTCGTAAATCCAGCGAGGGGAGAAAAGATTAGTTCACATCCAACAGTAAGGCATATGTTGAAGGCCATACATTCATCTCAGCCACCTCAAGCCAAAACAAAGATTCGGGATGTGAATATATTAATCAAATGGATGCAACAAAAATCTGTGCACGTTGAAAGCCATTTTCAAGTTTCAAGACACGTAGCTTTATGACTTATGTTAGCTTTGGGTAGAAGAATCCATGACCTCACTGTTACGAGCGAATCTCCATTCTTTTTTTTCTTTATAATTAATGAAGCTCGAAATATTCTTTCAAGCTACATTAATTCAAAACTCTATATGAGTTTCAAGGGACTCTCTGCTCGCTCGTAACCTGAGATCTACTGTCAGCATGCTTACGCAGCATTCCAAGCTCCCGGGGACTGACAGCGAGCCAACTTGCGAATGAGGAGAGTAATGACCTCAGAGAATAATTTTAATCAAGGATTAAAATTATTCTCTGATGAAAACATGCTTTTATTTTATTTTTTTTTTTTCACAGGTATTTGAATTTTGTTTCCTCTTCCCCAAACCACTCAATAACATTAGAGTGGATTGCGGAAGGGAATTGTATGAGTGTACGGAATGATTAGTATGCACCTGGGCCTAGGTGGATAAGAAAATTAAACCCTGTGCCTAGAATATAAGATTAAAGGATAAAAATAATAATAATAATAATAATATAGAATTAAGGGAAAGGAAAATTAATTCTAAGGCATCAGCCTCGATGACCTAAATTGAAAACATACAAGAGAATCTGAAAAGAACGAGTATAGTTGCACTCGCTATGCGGTCACACACACATACGCGCAAGGTACCCATTCCATCTTTATCTCTCCAACGTTCTGAACCACCGTAGCCGGACAGTACGAACACGTGGAAAATACCAAAACAACGCCACGTGCTCACTCAGCAGAAACTTGTAACGCCGAAATGCTCGTTCGTTTTCTTTGATAAAAGGGTTGGAATTAATATACACTTATATTCAAGTTGAAAATTCCAACCTGCATCAATTTCGATGCAAATTGAAATTAAAATTTCTTTCAGAAATATAAAGAAAGACTTGAATGCACCTCACTTCTGTAAGGTGCTGACGAGGTTCCTGTCTCGCAGGTGCAAAATTTCAAACGGAAGCATTTTGCAATGCAATTCTTGCACACTTGGAAATCAAGCTACTTGGTTAGTCAAATTTGCAAACGTTGCTTTGGCTCTCACGGTGTATCCCTACCTTCCTAATCCAAATTCCGCAACTCTGCAAAAATCCCTACCTGAATCACCTCAATTATAAACCGTTGAACAGAAGTCAAAAATCGCAGTCTCCTGAGCAACCTGGCACGGGCCAGAACTACTCAGATTTTTGTCCGTCCGACGTTGGGACCAAGAACCAAACAAAGTTTTTAATCGGTAAAAACTTAGTCCGTAAGACGCAACCACGTCCTATCCTTGGCACCGGAATTCTAACTTTCGACCACGTAACAGGAGTGAGCCGCCGGAATCGATGGGTTTTTGATTATTAAAATTGGGTTCGCGGTCCGGACGAAAAAATTCGAAAATCTCTATCCAACGGGAGGTAGGACCGTAACGGGAGCGGTCAGTTCTTTTCGCGTCCTATTCGACCTACTCAAAAACAAAATTTGAGTTTAGTCTAGAAAAAGTTCCCCCTTTTCGAATCTCAAAACGAAAAGGAGCAATTTTCTCGGAAGGCTTCAATTCACTTTTACGAGAAGTAGATATAATTTCTACCTCCCGTAAAAGCGAATTCACGGAAGGTGACAGGTGTTTGCGCGTGTTTGTGTGTGTCGCGAATACCCTAAGAGACTAGAGTGGGTTAATAAACCCACGGAAATAGAAGGTTTTCGCCCGCTCTATTAAGAGAAGAAAATTCGGAAGTCACTTCTGGACTTAGTTTTCCTTTTTCTATTCGACGAGTGGTAATTTTAAGTACGACGAACTGGTGAGCTGTATCATTCCTTTTTGCTATCATATATTCTTTTTTCTCTTCTTTTCCTCTACCTGTCGACACATTCTACCCATTGTAGAATGTGCCCTATTATTCGAATCTTGCTCTTATTATAGAATGTGCTCTATTTCTTTGCTCTTGAATAAACCTTATTACTGTTATCACAAATTGGAGACACAACTCATTTCTAATTCGACAAACCTGAAAACCCCTAATTTCTAAATTTCCGGGACATCAACTCTCAGTCCGAGAGTAGGGGTACCAACCCACATAAAAATAAAAATAGGAAAGTCGAGTCTCTCGCCCTTCCTTCAGTTTTGGGGAAGCCTCCCCCCAGCGTGTCGATACTAGGCAGCCTTTATTTACGGGTCCTTTGTTTTCAATGGGTTTAAAAATAAAATCTCTTTAGTTCGTACGTGACACTCACACTTTTGCGGATTAATTCAGAAAATTTCCAAGACAAAGGAGATTCAATAGTTCTTTGACCCATTTTCGGCTCGAAAACCGACAGTGTCTCACGTAGGCAGTCCGGTTGGGGGCTCTCAAGAAATAGAGAACAAAAAATGGGTCCAAGTTGGTGGCTGCGGCTCTTAATCAAGATCACTAAATCGCGAGGGAGTGCAAGAACAGGATTGGATAGTCTGTTCATCACCACGAGAGGAAGTGTGGCTACAGCTTCTCGTACTGTGATTGTAGGCTGGATCCGGACTGCTTTAGATGAAGCAGGAATCGGCACCTCTGCGGGAAGCATTCGATCAGCAGTGGCATCATCTCGTATCAAGTCTGGTCTTCCAATAGACGAATTATTACAGAGAGGAAATTGGAAATCAACTGATACCGTCTTCAAACATTATTTCAAAGATATTTAGAAACCAAATGATCGGTCAGATATATTAGATCAAAAATTCAAGCCACTTCAGTTTGTAAGGGTGAAAAAGAGAGAGAGAGAGTAACACACGTCCAAATCGCAAGGGAGGGGGAAGGGTAATCTCAATGGTCAGGCCTTTGGCAAGACCGAAATAAGCGTTTTTTTACCCTTTGGGGGAAAAACGTTCTTATTTCATATACTCAGGCGAGGATTTTAGGAAGAGATCCTCCAATTGAGGGCGTTCACCTATTTATGTCATTACCCTATTTCCAAAAAAGATAATATCGGAAATTAATGTTGATATATTTTATTTTTGAAGTGATCGCAACTTTATTGACGAATTGCTTTGTAACTGCCCCGAGAGGCGACTTACCTCCTGTTAAGGATCCCCATACATGCCAGAGAAACTGCGTAAGCATAACAAACTTTCGTTGCCTTGTTTTTACATTAACCTTGATTCTTATAGAAAACATGTTAATTAATTTGTAACATTAAATACTTTAAGGGAAACGGGGGTTCTTGCAACTGTCCCCCTGCCTAGGGTACTTAAGGACAATGCAGGAACCCTCCAACACTGATATGGATACGTATTATGTTGACGCAGGTGACGCAGCTTGCCTACAAGTTGCTTTATTGTTTCAATAAAATTGAAAATGTCATGGAATAACATTTCTTTCATTAAACATTCCTACCTTTCACGTTTCCTATTCCTATAAACTTCTTTTAATTATTATACATAGCTTTAAATATAACTTGATATATTTTCACTGATCAATTCAATGGTATGGCAACGGCCATACCACTCTGGAAACACCAGTTCCCGTTAGATCACTGAAGTTAAGCAGTGTTGGGCGCGGCTAGTACTTGGATGGGTGACCGTTCAAGAATAATACTACTGCGTTGCTGTTGGCGGTCGTGGGTGTGGTGAGCCCACACTTGTAGTTATTTACTACAAGAAACTATCCACCTAGAAACACTACCCGAATCGGGTAGTATCACGCCTACCCGTAGAGGCTCGCCGAAAGGGAAACGGCTTAATGGTATAAAAAAAAAAAAAAAAATTCGAAGAAACTTTATGCGTGCCGATTTTTTAAGAAGGGTAGTTTTTATTCACACAGGCCTGGTTCCGAAGAAAATTTTCAATAATGCCCTAAATCACGTTTTAGGGAAAAAAGCGTTCGTATGCACACAAAAAAACACTATTTCTGCTTACTAAAACCGTCAAAACCCTCCAAATTAATACTTTAGGTAATAAGAAGAAGATTCTAGGAATTTTCTGGTCGGGGCCCCACTAGATACAGATAGATTCGTCATACCTATACGAAGCATGGAATTCTTCACTAGGACCTGATAGGGCCCCCATCAGTTTTTTCTAGACTAGATATTCTGATAGGGGCCCCTTCAGAACTCATCTTCAAATAGGGAAATATGGGGAAATTTCTGCACGGGTAGTCGCCAGGCGTAGTCCCCAGCACTTTTAGTTGCCGAAACGTCATGTCATAAATAATAACAAAGTATAATATAACGTAAGAGACTAAAAATATTTAAATACCATTATATTATTACATAATTCAAAGTTGCCGCATGAATAGAAAACTTTTTGATCATAAATTTTCAAATAGAATAATTCTGACAATTCTTGCAAAAAAATCACAGAGCTGGGAAAGGGATAGGGTGCGACAGAATTTTTCCTTTCACTTTTCCAGCTCGAAAAATTATCATTTCGAATACAAGATTTGATTTATCTGATTCGTCTTTGTATTTAAAACATTTTTTGTATTATTTTGTAATTTTGTATTTTTTGTAAATTTCTATTTTCAAATTGAGCAAAATAGGAATACCATAGCAACTCATGACACTCATTTGATTCAATTGATTATAAAACCAAGTTCGAAAGATTAGAATTCGAAAATTCGAATTTCACAATTTATTCACTATTTATTATGCATTTACTTATAAATTATTATGTATTCATTTATCAAATAAATACGATAAATACGGTTTACGAATAAGGACGAGCCGAAAATTGTAAAAAAAAGTACTCAAAATTTCGAAAATTTGATTAACTAGAGTGAAGAATAAAAAGCGGATCTTACGAGCTTGACAAACAAGCTTGATGCCTTGATTAGATTTTTCACTATAGTGTTTTTGCTTCCTCATAGAGGAAGCTTTGTAATGGTAACGTTTTCCAAAAATTTTAAATTCATTTAATTAAACCCTCCCTAATTTAAAAATGTCTAATACAATGTTCTAAGCAATTATCCGTATGTGTGTGTGTTCGGATGTAAGGATCTGTGTGGGGATGTCACGCTTTTTTGTGAACACGATAACTTGAAAACGGTTACAGAGAAATTGATGAAATTTGGAGAGCTTATTTTCCTCACTTATATCTTGAAACTGACCAGAGGATTTCTAAAAATATTCATTGCATTTTTGTTTAAACACTCAATAATATTTTAAAAATCAGTTTTTCATAGTAAAACTTTTTTCATTCGCATAATTCAAAGTTGATGCAAAAATATTGAAGATTCCTTGGTTCGAGACGAATCGATTGACTTATAATATCAATACATTTGATTGAAGAGTAGGAAAGTTATGGTAATTTATATATTTTGAAAATCGGTTTTTTATAGTAAAACTTTTTTCATTAATATAATTTAAAGTTGATGCAAGAACAGAAAACATGTGTTCATTCGATTCGAATCGATTGAGCTATAATATTAGTAAATTGTAAATAAATTTCTAATTTTTAAATTGAGCAAAATTAAGACTTTGGTTTGTCCATTATTGAAAAAAAAAACTAATGCTTCCTCTATGAGGAAGAAAATACATTTGCTAACGGGAAGCAAAGAGCTCGTGAAATGAGCACAATATAATTATAAATACAAACAATGTGGAAACACTCGAGATCGAATCCACAGCTAGTTTCCTCATATCATATGATAGGGGATCACTAAGATCCGATCGCCTTCTCTTTTCATACAGCTTATTTGGTAACTAAAAGTTAGCAACAGAACGTTTGTCTGCTTGAATTTAACGAAATCTGATAAAATCGTTTGACGAATTACAAATTATTTTATTTCAACTATAAACACATTATATTTAAAAGATTTCTAATACTTTAAGTGCTTTAATGTAGTACTTAAGTATGAAATATTTAAAATGAGCCTTCAGGTATAAAAGTTTTAATTTTTCATTCGTAATGATTTGAGAAAATGTTCGGTAACCGGGAAATGAAAAGAAACTTGTTTTTTTTTCAGAGTTCCCGTCACAGGTCACTTCTATGGTTCCGCGCCTCAACCTTTATTCGCAGGCATTTATTTTAAAGCTGTCGCGATTCTTATCGAAACCCGACGATAACCCAGTCGAGGTTGAAGCACCAGGGAAATCGAGTTAAAATTGCTATATTCTAACCATGAATTATCTTTAGCATGACTTAACCATCGATGAATGGATCTGTAATCAAGCTCCTATCAACTCTATTAAGTACCTTCATTATCTATGGCTTTCCTCTAACTTTATCAATAACTTGTCAGTGTTCAGAAACCTTTCATATAAAATTATCCTTTAACTTTCTATAGGAAGTTCAGATTTAAATGAGAAGGATAACTACATATTTTGCATGTAATTGAAGATTATTACATCGAAAATTAATTGATGCTAGCAGCAAATGTTCAAAACGTTCAATCAGTGCGAGTAAAATGTTTAGTTGTTTCTATAAACGCTTTTCGTAGATCAGCGCATTAAATTAAAAAGAAAAAAATTTAAACAATATAGAACATGCTACGAAAATTAAAATGTATAAAATGCTGTGTCATCTCGTACCAAAATATTCATCAAATGCTAAATTTTTTTTCATTTTTCTTCATTAATAGCACATGCTAGCAATTATTCAATGTTAGTTATGCATTTTTCTAAATTTTTAGAGAAACTAAACTAAACAAAAATAACCTAAACATTTTGAGAATGATTGCGACCATAATAAGCGTTAATAAAATGTAATGTGAAATGAGATTATACAATTTTTTTGTATGAAATCATTTATTTTTAATGAAAATTTAGAGAATCAAAACCCTTCACTAAAGTTTTTAGGTATTTTTACTTTCTCTTTAATCTGACGTCAAATACGTATAGGAAAGTAGACCATGAAATCTAATTTAAAAAATCTTTATATTAAAGCATGCGAAATTAGACAATTTCAATATTAAAATTTTTGAAAGCTTTTAAACAAAGCCTTTCTCATAAAAAAGATTTTTTAAATAAATAAAACCCTTTTTCATTGGTTGTAACATGGTCTTGGGATGTTCGCAATGCAAACAAAAAATTTAACAGGACCGATGTAATCCGGAGTAATTCAGTTGTTCCGAAGTAATCAACTTACAATCCAGTTAAGTCAAAGTAATTTAGGTAATCCAAGTCATCAGACATAATTTACAGCGGTAATCCAAAAAGTTTCCAACTATTCTGTTAAACTTTTTTTAACAGTTTACTTAACTGAAAATTTAACTGATCCATTTTTTATGCAAAAATTGATATTTTCAGTTAAAATTTCACGTATGTATGTATACCATTAAGCCATTTATTTCCCTTTCAGGGTAGGCGTGACACTATCCGATTCGGGAAGTGTTTCTAGGTGGATAGTTTCTTGTAGTAAATAACTACAAGTGTGGGCTCACCACACCCACAACACCAACAGCACGCAGTAGTATTCTCGAACGGTCACCCATCCATGTACTAACCGCGCCCAAGACTGCTTAACTTCAGTAATCTAACGAGAACTGGTGTTTTCAGCGTGGTATGGCCGTTACTTAACTTACTTACTTAACGTACTTTGTTAAAAATGGTCTTTTTTAGTCAAAAATGAATTTTTTGAATGAAAATCCAACAATTCCATTTTCGAATATAGAATCTTATTTAGTTGAATATATATGTATTTTTTAATAAAAAATTAATTTTCTTGCTTAAATGTTCATCTTTTCGGTTGAAAATTCCTTTATTTTTATTTGAAAATTACTTTCTTCAAATGAAAATTTACCTATTCTATATTTCATTGTAAAACGAATTTTCTTTAGTTAAAAGATCGTCTTTTTCGTTGAAAATTGACTGTATTTTCTTGAAAATTCTTCTTCAAAATTTAACAATTTCGTGAAAAAGTACTTTTTTAAGTTAAAAATTTGTCCTTTTGTGTTTTAAAATTATATTTATTAACTGAAAATTCAACTAATCCATATTTGATTATAACTTAATCTTCTTCACTTAAAAATTCGACTTTTTGTTTGAAAATTAATGTGTTTTGTTAAAAATTTGGTCTTTATTGGTAGAAAAATAATCTTGGTTGAAAATTAATTTTTCTGTTGATGAAAATTTATCTTTTTTATTTGAAAATTCAACCTTTTGTTTAAAAATGTATATTTAGGTGAATGTTCATTCACTGGTTTTAAAATTCATATATTTTATATATTTTTTGTTGTTTAATTTATTTTGTTTATTTTCCCTTTTTTAGTTGAAAAGTTAACCATTTGGTTGAAAATTTATCTTTTCGTTAGGATATAAATATTTTTAGTTGAAGATTTATTTCTTTGGTTAAAAATTTTATTTATTGGGTTAAAACTCAATCTACTCTGTTGAAAATTGAGCAATTTTCTTAAAAATAGTTCTTTTTGGTTGAAAAGTCAACTGTTTTTTTTATAATTTGTTTTTTCGGTTGAGGATTCAAATATTTTGTTGAAAATTCATCTTTTTGTTTAAAAACTCAACTATTTTGTTGAAAAATCATTGTTTTTGGTTGAAGATTTATTTTTGACTGAAAATTAACCTTTTTCAGTTGGGGATGAACCACTAGTCATCCTGTTTTGTGTCAAAATTAATGTTTGAACTGAAAATTTAACTATTCAATCTTTGCTGGCAAATACTTCCTTTTAAGTTGAAAAATCAACTCTTTCGTTGAAGATTTAACTCTTTTTAGTCACAAAATCAACTATTTTGTTAAAGAATTAAAGTATTCTGTTAAAAAAATGGTTTTTTTTTTAATACAGAAAATGAATCTACTTGGTTGGCAATTCATCTCTTTATTTGAAAATGTAACTATTTTATTGAAAAGTCGTCGTATTTTGGTTGAAATTCTTTTAACAGTGGAAAAGTAACTATTTTGGTTAATGATTCATTATTTCAGGTTAAACATTCATCTCTTTCGTTACAAATTTAATTACTTTGTTGAAAATTTGTTCTTTTTTGGTTGAAAATTAATTTTTGAATTCAAAATTCAATTATTTAATTTTTGGTGTAAAATTTATCCTTTCTAGCTGAAAATTTAACTCTTCGATTAAAAAATTATCTTTTTAGTTGAAAATTCAACTACTTCGTGGAAAATAGATGTATTTTGTTAAAAAATCGACTTTTTCAGTAGAAAATCAACCTTCTCGGTTGCTAATTCTTGTTTTTGATTGAGAATTGAACTACTTGATCAATAGTTTAAATTTTTTGTTTATAAATTGAAGAATTATTTCAAAATATAATTCTTTTTGGTCGAAAATTCGCGTGAGTCTAGTTTAGGCGGGGTAATCAACCATAAGTTAATGTAATCCAGAGTAATTCTATGCCATCCGGAGTAATCTTAGGTAATCCACGACCTCTTTGAAGCTTTTACGATTATTTCAAAAATTAGAAGTTTTATTGAATTTTTAACACTTTGGGATACTTTAATTATCATGCTTTACTTTCAAACTTTTTTGTCCATCTGGAAAAACTAAGAACATTTTTTTCACCAACTGATACAAAATGAGAATGTGAGACTGAAAAAAATTAAAAGAATGAGTATTACTGTGTTCAAACCTAAATTGTATGAATTTCAAATCAACGGATCCAAAGAATATTTTTTTAATTCATCCGATTTGAACCCGATTTCATGTTAAGATAGTTGATAGTAACTTCGCCATAAAGAACTATTCAAATACAGCTGAAGAACTTAAAAATATACCTTTTTTTGTGTGGAATTTAATTGAGTTTAGTTACTATTTATTAGGCTACTACTTTAAATAATAATTGTTTTAGTTTCATGAAAATACCTTTGAAAAGATGATAAACAAAAAAGTGTGTAATTAACCAATATAATGATAGAAAAGTCTAGATGTTAAGCCATTTAATGCGCGGAGGGCATTCGGATGGGTGACCATCTGCAACATACGACCAGGTTGTGTATTCGCTTCGCTTTAAGTAATGTCGAGCAGAAGGTTTGATATCGAGGATGAATGTTTGCATTCGATGGTTAGGATTGAATTTCTGCCTTCATACTCCATTGTCGAGAAACCAGCTGAACTTGGGAGGTGGTATTCTGCAGATTTCCTCTCCCCTGGCTAAACTTCCAGGTAAATGCGAGTACTTCTAATAAAATCGGATGAGGTGGCGGGTTATCACTTATTGTGAATTAATTCATACAGACATCTCTGTTTCACCGGGGTTTTAAAGTAAAAGATATAATATCACAGCAGCTTTGAGCTGACTGTAAACAATAAAAAATAATAATATTTTAATATTCCGTCTATAAATTTACTGTATTATTGATTTCTTTAATATTAATTGTATGCTCGTCGTTGTTAAAATTTCAACAATTCTGACTCACATATCAAAATGTTTAAAAAAATGTTGTTAATATATACCGAATATGGTTATAAATATTGAAAAATTAAACATGTTCTTCGTGATATTACAGTCTTTTCTAACTCAACACAAATGAATTTTATGAACCCAAATTTTCAAAAATTCAACTATTAGCATTAAGCAATTTTTATTTAAATTTTTTCGGGATTGCCATTTTCTCACAAGACTGGCGAAGATTGATACTTTTTTATTGAGATTTAAGGCAAAATTAGTTTCGTAAATATTTAAGTTTCGCACTCCTTGTTGTGGACTACCTGATTGGTTGCAACTTTTTTTCAGTTTGTTCTTTTGATTTTTATGAAATTTGGTGAATCGCACTTTTCAAATGAGGTATTTTGATTCTTAAAATGTATGTCTAAGAGACAAAATTTGAATTGTTGATCATTATTTAATAATAAAAGTAACAAATCTGTTCTCGTCTTTTTGACCAAATGTTTTAGAAATAAGAAATGAATGCTATGCAGACACCCTTCATTATATTAAATTTATCTATAATTAAAGATTAGGAATTTCCTGCACCATCAATTTAGTGAATGAAACTTTTTAAATAAGTAATTTTATTTGATAAAAAAATTCATTTCTGAATCTTTGTAAATATTATCAATGAGAGAGAAAATTTTATATCATAAATGTTTCATAATATTAGAAAATTATTCTGTTCCTATCATTTTGCTACCACAGTATAATGATTTGATTTGATTATAATTTTTGATTTTGAAAAATTAATTTAAGAAAATCTTTCAAAAGATTTTTAAACATTTCAAAAGATTTGAAAACATTCCAAAAGATTTTAAAACATTTCAACTGATTTTCTAAGAATTTTCAATTTTGCAGGATTATAATATTTGAGAAAAAATACGACTAAGTTTGAGTGATATTTAGAAGATTTGAAAATAAAAAATAATTTTAAAGTTAAAAATGTCTCAAAAAATTTGAGCTTTTGAGAATTTTGAAAGGTTTCAAGAGAATACAAAATTTTTTTTCTTCAGATTTCTAAAAAAATTTGAAATTATTTTTTATTTTACAAAATTGTTGTTAAGAGAATATTAAAAAGATTTTAGAACAGTCCCAACAAATTTTTAATTTGTAAAAAAAGAACCTGAAATATTTAAAGACAATTTTTTTAAATTTGAAGAATTTTTAAAAAATTGAACGAAAAATTCCAATCGTTTGAAAAATATGTGGAAGTTTCCAAAAATAACTTAAAATCTGGAAAGATTTCAAAAAACTTGAAACAAAATTTAGATTTTTGAATATTCCGATGTAAAATGTTGAAGTGTTTTGAAAGAATTTGAAAGGTTTTAAGAGAAAAAAATGTCATAATATTCCTGGGAATATTCAAAGTGCTTCTTTATTTCAAGAAATTAATTTGAAGAGGATGTAACAAAATATTTCAAAATATTAAAAAAGATACCCAAAATTGTCAGAAATGAATGCGGAAGATTTTAAAACAATTTCAGGAATAATTTGAGTCAGTTTAAAGGATATTTAGGAATTTTAGAAGTTGGGAAATTATTAAAAATATATTTTTTCCTAAATTTGGCAACATCCTGTAAAATAAAAAAAAAATATTTCAAAAAGTTTCTAGATACATTTTTCACATATCTGAAATCTTTAATAACCGTTCGGAATTTTCTCATGAAATATAGTAGAAACTAATTTATATAATCTGAAAGCAAATAAATCAAGAAACTAAAGAATATATAGTTATGAGAAATTATTTTTCCCTGCAAATTATAATTTGCCTACAATTTTGTTATTCCTTGACTGAATTTTGTTGTTATTGAAAATTAATCTCTTTTGGCCGAATATTGATCTTTTTCTTCAATGAAGTTGCAATTGTTTGGTTTCAGATTAAGATCATTTTGATTGAGGATTTTGCTATTTTGATAAAAATTAGACATCTTGGATGATTTAAGCTCT
The DNA here is from genome assembly GCA_932178445.1 of Andricus quercusramuli. Classification (NCBI taxonomy): domain Eukaryota; kingdom Metazoa; phylum Arthropoda; class Insecta; order Hymenoptera; family Cynipidae; genus Andricus; species Andricus quercusramuli. Next base: position 46,333 of record CAKNXH010001514.1, on the reverse strand, counting down.
TTTCCATTTAAAATTACATTTTGTTGTTGTTTTAATATTAACTATTAGATTTTTCATTAAGAATTATTATTTTCTGACAGCAAATTGAAATACTTGATTAAAAGTTAGCCTTCTCTGTTACAAAATCACTCTTCTTTTGAAGATTCATAATTTTAGTTCAAAGTTCACCTGCGTCGTTCGAAGTGTCACTATTGTGTTAAAAATTCGTTTTTTATAAATTCAAATTGTTTTTGGTTTAAGTTAGAAATTAAATTGTTTTGTAGAAAATTCGTCCCTTTTGGAAAATATTAAATATTTTTTAGTTAAAAATACAGCTGATTGAGAATTCATCGTTTTTGGTTGAGGAGCCAACTATTTTGTTCAATTTGTCTTTTTTGGGAATAATTCAACTGTTTTTCATTTGAAATAAAAATCCTTTCAGACTGAAATATCAGCTATTACTATTATACTATGTTACCTACTATCATCACAAAAGTCGTTGAAGTTAAAGCAAGATTTACAATTTTCTAACAGTTTCTAGTTTTATTAACGTTTTCCACAAGAAATATTCGTTTGAAAATAATTATAATTTGAGTAATACTTAGAATTTTTTAACGTGTTTGTATGATGTTAGTATTTTTTGTTTTAAACTGACATTGTTAATACAAAATTATAAGATTCCAATAAATATTTACGATATTTGAACAATAATATGTTATGTTTATATTCTACGTAGGAATTTGGTATTTTGATGAAAAATGCAACGGTTTCATTATGTATACATTTTAACAAAAATTATATATATATATATATATAAATTCTGATGTTAGGACATCAATTTCCATAAATTATCATAAATATTGTCCTTATAGCTTTTCTATTATTTCGGATAGTAAATAAAATAAATCGCATTCAAATATTGTTTTAATCAGCCACGGATATGGGCTGAAACTTAATTTAATTGATTGAAATTTTAATTTTATTTTTAATTTCGCAAAAATTAATGTTGTTCCGTCCACGGACAGGGGCCAATACTTGAGCTAAAAGATCAAAAATGATTTATATATGATCTGCCTCTGCATACGTTATTCTGGTGACACCGCGTGAATCAAAGCTTGATTTTTTTTATCTGGTGATTTGAGAAAGAACATTTGGACATAATTCTATTAGTTTTCAACAATGGCTAGTTTAAAATAAATAAACACAAAAATGATTTCATTTGCAAAATGAAATTTAGTATTTTTATTTCTCTTTCCTAAACCGAGGGCAATTAAAAGCTTCCATTCCGTAGAAATAAGACAAATTATTTAAATCTGACTGTACCAAAGAAAATTACATCCTAAAAATACTAGGTTTCATATCACTGAAGCCTCTATCCGTTGCCGAAACAACATTAATTTTTGTGAGAGTAAAAATATAATAAAAATTTATTTTAACTAAATTAAGTTTCAGCCCCTATCCGTGATTCAAATGTCTCATAATGTAAACTGCAAAATTTACCAAATTTATAAACAAACATAACATTTTTTTTGAAAATATAAATTATAATGAAATTTAGATCAATTAAATTACAAATTACGATTTAAATTTGTTTGAAGGGTTTTGAAAGTATTCCATAGGATTTCAGAGAATTTTAAAGGAAAAATAATAAGATTTTCAGGATATCAGTGATATTTGAAAGATTCTAATGGATTTCAACGGATTACTAGAGAACTTGAGGGAATAAATGAAATGAAATAAAATATCAAGATACTTCTAAGGATTTCTACGCATATTAGGGATTTCCGAAATTTCAGTGGATTTCACCAGATTTGAGGGATTGCAACGGTTTCTTAAGGGGAATTTAAAGAAATTTTAGGTATTTCTGCGGATTTAAAGGGATTTAAAAAGACTGACGAGTTTTCCAGAAATTTTGAGAGAATTTCAAAAGTTTTTGCTCTTGGTTATTTGCTTTTTCAAGTGGGGTGGGGGCAATATTATCTATTCGCACCGAGAACAAAAATGGCTAAACACGGTCTGAACAAGTATTTTGTTTTTAAACGTTATTTTCGCCATCTCACATCAATGCTATTTAGAAAATTTATTGAGAATGTCAACCATTTGATCTATAAATTGGCTAGTCACATTCACGAAATAATCTTGAAACTTGTCTGCGAAGACTATCTGTAAAGATAAAAAGTAATGATAAAAGTGGAATGTAATATTATGCTACACTTTCCTATTCAACTTTTAATATACGTAATTTGAATATATGTTTGATTATGGAAAAATCTAAGAAAAAAACTCAATTCTGATCTTGCAAAAATTTGAAATTTTCTTATTGAATTTTTTCTTCAGTTTGAACAAATGCATGTATTTTTGTTTTGACATTCTGGTTTTAAGGAATTTCAGATGGGACACTAAGAATTTCAAGTAATTTGAGCATAATAAGAGTTTATGAGGAATTTCAAATGATTTCAAGAAATCTAAAAAAAAATGTATGAGATTTCACGAGCCTTTAGAATTTTTCAATTGATTAAGAAGGATTGAAAAATTCTGGGGTATTTACGTGGGCTTATTCTTCAAAACTGTGTGGGGAGGAGTATGAGCACGCTCCGGCCCCTTTTTATTGTTTCTAAAGGGCATAAAAACTGCTTATTTAAACATTTTTTGATAATAGTCGTCGTTTTTCCATTGGTCGTCAACAATTCTAACGAAATATCAAAAATTTAAATTTTGAGTCCAAACCACACGAGATAAGAAAATAAGACAGAAGAACGAATTTTTGCTGCTTTTATGAAGGCTTAAAAACTCTAACGCTAAAAGTGAAATTTTCCTAATTATTAGTGAAATTCTACTATGTATTTCAATTAGAGAAAAGTATGCCAATAAAGATGAGTAGAAATAACAATTTTGAATAGACGACGTATTTCCTAACTCGAAAGTGGAACAGTACCTATTGCTTAGTAGAAATATGTATTTATATGAATTTATTTTTGACTGTGACAATTATAATAAACGTACGCTTTGTAAATAAAAAATACGCTTTTTCAAAAATCGGCTCGCATAAAGTTTCTACGAATTGCTTCGTTAAAATATATCAACTCATATTTAAAGCTGTATATATTAATTATAAGAAGTTTATAGCAATACGAAACGTGAAAGATAGGAATGTTCAATGAAAGAAATGCTATTCTGTAACATTTTCAATTTTATTGAAACAATAAAGCAACTTCTAAGCAAGCTGCGTCACCTTCGTCAACATAATATGTATCCATATCAGTAGTGGAGGGTTCTTGCATTCCCCGTAAGTGCCCTACTTGTGGCACTTATCGCAGGAGTTGGTAATGTGCTAAAATTATATAATTTTTTCAATTGATTAATATGTTTCATACAAGAATCAAGGTTTTACTGTAAAAACAACTAAACCAAAGTTTGTTATGCTTACGCATTCGGCCCAGCAATCATGGGAACCACCTCCTTGGGGGGGACCCCTGTAGGCCATCACAATGGAATTTGTCAATAAAGTTGCAACTACTTTAAAAATAAAACATGTAAACATTAATTTCCGATATCAGCTTTTTTCAAAATAAGGTAATGACATCAATAGGTGGACGCCCTGAATTAGTGGGCCTCGTCCTAAAATCCACGTCTGAGTGTATGAAATAAGAAAATTACAAATATCAAACTTGTGTCTTACACTGTCGTCGATCAGACTTAAAATTGTGCAAATTATATTCCCATTGGACGGAGGTTTATCAATACAAAATTTCCTCCGTTGAACAAATGTTTAACAAATGGAGGGTGTGAAATTTTTGGATTTTGTGTGCGCAGGCTCTTTTGCAGATGCATTCAATCATTTCTGCAATGTTTACAATCAATTATGAATGGCTGAATGAGAAACTGTATAAAATGGCTAGAATGCAGATGAATGCATTTTGGTCTGTTCACAATCACTTTTTATGCAGCTCAAGTAGCTTAAGTGGCTCACGATTGATGTCTTTACCCCATCAGATGTTTTGAAGTTCAGAACTTTTCAATTAAGTCTGGCCTGAACTAAATCACATTGATTTTTGTGTGTATTTTATAAATATCACTTACCCAGTAGTAGCAACGCGAATGTAACTGCCCGACTCATGATGCAGAATTAAAAAACTTGAACACAGCTTTTCTGGATCTGAATATTCAGACAATAATGAGAAAGCTCATTGAAACTGTCGTATTTATACCCCGAAAGGTAGACGTAATACATTATCCTCCTACCTGTCGAACTACCACCTCTCATGACTTCCCCTACTCGCTTTGATCCCACTACCGACTTTTCAATACACATTGTTTAATTTCGAAACACTTACATGCCTATCCATAGTTTTTATTAACAAAAGTACGCATCAGCTTTTCAAATAGATTCGATTTTCTCAACCAATCAGAGATGAAGATAAAGCGAAAGGGGATAAAGATTTTTGATGTGGTGGGGAAACTCACCCAACGCGCATCCCAATCCCAAACTTTCAGGATAGGAGGGAGGGTACTCTATATGCCACGAACATATTTTCAAAGTTTCAATGATACAGCATGACAATTCAATTTTCATTTTATACAGACGAAGCAATTTCTCACTTTATTTGCACGGAATTCATACAATTTATGGACAAAAGGAGTTTTTTTGTTGCATCGATGAATGTTAATAAATAATTTATTATTTTATTAATAAATTTCATGAACAATTATCCATATCAGGTATTCTTCATGGAACAAATACATTTTTTTTCTACGGAATCGATCATATATTACTTGAAAATAAAACCGAAATACCATATTTGGTCATTAGGGTGGTCCACAACATTTTTTTTCGAATTTTTATGGGGACACCCCCCATATTTCTTGGAATCCACCCAAAAATAAATCCATTTTTTTTGTTTCAAAAGAAATGATATTTAGGGGTGGCGCAAGCCCCATGAAGTTTAACATGTATTTCCCATAAGAAAAAAAGACGTTTTTGTACATCTTATTCAGAATCCTCAATATTATCTCAATCGAGTTGAAACTCAATATTTCTCTTCAGAATTAGCCATAGAATACAAATAAAATATCACTCTTCAAATATCACCCCCATAAGTCTGTTTTATAGGGTCCCAAAGAAACCCCATAAGTGAAAAAATGGGTTTTGCGAGTTTTTGGCGCTAATTATGATTTTTTTGCGGTTTTTTTAATGCTAATTGTTTCCAATACACAAAATATGACTTTAAAACTAAAAATCAGATATTTTAATGAATTTTTAAAAATATTTATTATTGTTTTTAGCAATTTTCTCATAGAATATAGTTAGAAAGACGCGGTTTTTTCACAAATTTTCCATTTGTTGTCCAATTTTAAATTAGAGGGTAGTGAAAGTTCATCAATGTTAACAATAGTGATTGTTTAAACAATATATTATAATTATTCATAATATTATATTTGAATAATGCTAGAAAGATGCGGATTTTTTTTTAATTTCTGGCTTTTTGTCCAATTTTCATCTGTAGTGAAGTAATAATAAATTCAAGTTAACAAAATAATTGTTTAAACAATTTATTATAATTATTCATAATATTATATTTGAATAATGCTAAAAAGATGCGTTTTGTTTAAATTTCTGGTTTTTTGTCCACTTTTCATTCGGAGTGAAGTAATAATGAATTCAAGTTAACAAGATAATTGTTTAAACAATTTATTATATTTATTAATAATATTATAATTGAATAATGCTAGAAAGATGCGGTTTTTTTGGAAATTTCTGGCTTTTTTTCATTTGGAGTGAAGTAATAATGAATTCAAGTTAACAAAATAATTGTTTAAACAATTTATTATCATTGTTTATAATATTCCCTTTGCTTAATTAGTAGAATGTTGCGGTTTTTTCTGAAATTTTCAACTGTTTGTTTATTTTTTATTAGGCGCGACTTGATAATTAATTATATTTAGCAAAAATAATTGTTTGAATAAATTATTATTGTTTATGACTATCTTCATCTATATCGATTGCGCCTGATAGTTGCAGTTTTTGGCAATTTTTACCTTTCTGTCCTTTTTTCACTTAGTGAGGTAATTATTAATTAAAGTTAACAGAAAAGTTGTTTAAACAATTTAATATTGTTTATAACTATCTTTTCTCAGATAAGTGTTAGAAAGTTGCGGTTTTTTCTAAAATCTTTCACTTTGCATCGCCTTTTTATTTATGAACAAGTAATAAGTCAACCACAACAAAAATGATTTTTCGAAAGGTATTATTGTTTTAAGTGAATTATTTTTGCTCTTTTCCCAATCAAAAAAAAAATAATTCAAAGAAAAAAAGCTATATTACATAAGAGGCAGAAATCAATATTAAATTGTTCAAACAACTTTTTTGTTAACTTTCATGAATTATTACCGCACCAAGTGAAAAAGGACATAAAGGTAAAAATTGCCGTAAAACCGCAACTATCAGGCGCAATTGATATAGATGAAGATAGTCATAAACAATAATAATTTGTTTAAAAATTATTTCTGCAAAATCTAATTAATTATCAAGTCACGCCTGATATCCACGTTACCCCTTCCTCAAAAAATAATATTCTTCACAATTTTACAGTGTGAATAGAGTCTCTGATTTTTGGAATCTTTAAAAATACCAAGACAATATTTTAGCCTCCAACCCTTAACGTTAAAAAACAACCCCTTGATACCATGCAGATATGCCTCACTCAAAAAGTAATCTTATTCAGAACTTTATTGTGTCAATACAGTCGCTGATTTTTCGGGCTTCTCAAAAATACCAACTCTAATTTTTGACAGCCAACCCTTTACTTTAAAAAAACAACCCCTTGATACCATGTAGATACGAATAGAGTCTCGGATTTTTGGAACCTTTAAAAATACCAAGACGAAATTCTAGGCTCCAACCCTTAACGTTAAAAAATAACCCCTTGATATCATGCAGACATGCCTTGCTCAAAAAGTAATCTTTTTCAGAATTTTACAGTGTAAACAGAGGATATTCAAGCTCTTCGAAAATACTAACACCGAGTTTTGGGCTCCAACCCCTTACATTGAAAAACAACCCCTTGATATCATGCAGATATAACTTTGTCACAAAATATTCTTTTGAAGAATTTTGCAGTGTGAATAGAGTCTCTGATTTTTGGGCTCTTTAAAAATACTAACACTGATTTTTGGGCTCCAACCCTTAACGTTAAAAACCATCCCTTGATACCATGCAGATATGCCTTCCTCAAGAAATAATCTATGATATTCATTATTACTTCACTCCGAATGAAAAGTGGACAAAACACCAGAAATTTAAAAAAAAAAACCGCATCTTTTCAGCATTATTCAAATATAATAATATTAATAATAATAATAAATTGTTTAAACAATTATTTTGTTAACTTGAATTTATTATTACTTCACTACAGATGAAAATTGGACAAAAAGCGTCTTTCTAACTACATTCTATGAGAAAATTGCTAAAAACAATAATAAATTGTTTAAACAATTCATTAAAATATCTAATTTTCAGTATAAAGTCATATTTTATGTATCAGAAACAACTCGCATTAAAATAACCGCAAAAAAATCATAATTAGCGCCAAAAACTCGCAAAATCCATTTTTTCAATTATGGGGTTTCTTTGGAACCCTATAAAACAGACTTATGGGGGTGATATTTGAAAAGTGATATTCTATTCATATTCTATGGCTAATTGTGAAGAGAAATGTTTAATTTCAACTCGATTGAGGTAATATTGAGGATTCTGAATAAGATTTACAAAAACGTATTTTTTTCTTATGGGAAATACATGTTAAACTTCATGGGGCTTGTGCCACCCCTAAGTATCATTTTTTTTTTCAAAACAAAAAAAATCGATTTATTTTTGGGTGGATTTGAACAAATTTGGGGGGTGTCCCCATAAAAATTCGAAAAAAAAATTTCCAATGCATTTTTGGACCACCCTATTGGTCATACAATAAAAATGGATGATCGTGTAAACAAGCTTGATTAAAATATGTAGTCTTTGGGTATTTTTGGACGTTCAAACGTATTTTCTGAAGCAATTAACTTCTTATGGAATTACCAGCAATTATTTAGAAATTAATTTTTGCAATGCATCGTTAATATTTGATAATTGTTTAAGGAAACTTCATTAACAGGTTCCTTATTTGGCTAGTTTTTAACATGTAAACTTTATTATTTTAAACGTAATCAACTGTTAATTGAAAGTTTCTGAAATTTTTTTAGACTCTTTGATAACGATTCACTATTCGTATTGTTATTAATAATGTTATGAAAAAATGTATACGTCTGTTGTATTTGTAAACTGTGAACAGCATTTTATAATAGTGAAACCTGAAAAACAAAATTAGTTACATTTTCTTATTAAATGAGTCACAAGAAAAACAATTTTATAACTGAAAAAGTTGGTTGATTAATTTTTATTGAGAAACAAATACATACTTGAACATGTCCAAAATTGCTAAAAAATTTCGAAAAATGTACGAATTTTTCTCATTTTTCCTCAAAAATTGTATTTTATTCATTTTATTTTATTTGCTATGAATTTGGGCCGAATTTAATTTTTTGAAGATTACAATTGGAAAATTCGAAGCTTTTCAGGAATTTTAAAAGGTTTCAAGAAAATGGACCTATTTTCTTAAAGCTTTAGGGCAATTTTTTAGGATTTTTCAAAATTTTACGATTAAATCTAGTAAATTTATAAGAAATTTGAAGATTCATTTCTTTTGGTACAAATGTAATCTTTTTTGGTAAAAAATTTAACGGTTTAATTAAAAATTACTCCGTTTTTGGTTGAGGATTCAACTACTTGTTTAAAAATTCATCTTTTTTTATGAATTCAACTCTTTTTGATTGAAATTTTTTTTTTCCTGTAATATCAACAATTACATTTTTCGTTGAGAACTCGTCATTTCTAGTTGAAAATGTAACTATTTTGTTAAAAATTCTTGTATTATTTCCCAACATTTTGTTATGGATTTTACAGAGAATATTGTATAATTTGAAAAGGTTTCATATAATTTACTTAAGTTTCGGACTTTTTAGGATTTAACAGAGATTAACAATATTTTAAGTCTTAAATATCTTTTAAACAACTAATTTTTTTTAACAATTTCGTGATATCCTCTAAACTTACAAAAAATTTTCTAGATACTTCTTCTACATATCTGAAACCTTAAAAAATATTTCTGATTTTTCTCGAGAAACCTTAGAAAATTAAATTTATATAATGAAGTATTCCTTCAAATCATATTTTGCCTGAATTTTTTTCTGGATTCTGGACTGAAAAATCCTTCTTGGTTGCAAATTCGAAAAACCTTGAGTTTCAAGATGTTTCTTCTTAAACAATTCAGCGATTTTTTGAGCGATTTGCAATCAAAAAAAGTGAGGCCTCGACTATAAAAATGTTTGCAAACCAGAAAATAGCCGATACATTTCTTCTAAAAAAATTTGTTTCATTCATTTATTTCTTTAAAAAATTATGCTTGGTATAATAAAAATCGTTTCTTTGTAATTTCTCTATTAATTCTTTTAATGTCATAGTATTGGTTGTTCCAATGCTTGTTTTTTGTCAATATTAATGATTCAAATGTAGAGAGTACGTGACCCCCACCTAGCTGAGATATTTACAAGTTATTGCTCAACAGTGGAAAAATTAAAAAAATTTCTCACATTTTGCTTTTTTCACCTTACCCTATTTCACGTACAAATAATCTCTTTCAGTTGTGTTTACTAGAAAAAATGACACATATTTCGATAAAACTGAACACAAAAATTCAGGAGACCTTAATACTTTCAAGACCACAGTTATTTATCAAAACAAGGTTATCAAAAACTCCTCCAGTTGCCAGAAATAACTGAATATTTAAAAATTTGAATAAACTCTTGGTTTTTCTGATATCCACAAAAATGTTAATGAAAACTAATGGTTAAAAATCTATTTTAATTAAAAAACTGAGTTATAATTTGATAAAACACTTTTAATGTATTATTTTTTTCTCCGTTTGTAAGAAAAATACTTGATAGAACCCAAGATGAAAAATGAACTTTTTTGGTTGAAAAGTCCAGAAATTATATTATTTTGTTGAAAATGCATTTTGAAAGGTTGAACTACTTGGTCAAAAATTCATTTTTGGGGTATAGATTCATCTCTCTGATTGAAAAATTAACTATTGCATTTTTAGAAAATGTATCTTTTGGGTTAAAAAATCATCTTTTGGATTGACCTCTTTTTTTTGAAAATGTATTTCATCAAGATTCGTTATTGTACTTGAAAATTCATCTCTTTTGTTGAAAATGCAACTATTTTGTTGTAAATATGTTTTCTTTTTTAGTTGAAAATCAAGTTTTTCAACTTAGAATGTAACTATTCTATTTTTGGCTGAAAATTGATTTTAAAAAATTGAAAATTGATTTTTTCTAGTTGAAAATTCATGTATTTTATAAAAAAATTCGTGTATTTTGGTCGATAATTAATCTTCTCGTTTGAAAATTCATCCTTTTCGATTAAAAATATGAATAAAAAATTAAGATTTTCAACAAAATACTTAACGGAATAGTTTATATTTTAGTTGAAAATTTAATTTTTAACCAAAAAGAAATAAACGAGTTTTCAATAGTTCAATTTCAAACAAAATGAATGAATCGGTAAGTAACTTGATGAATTTTCAATTTTCCATCTCAAAATGCGAATTTCATACAGAACCATGAAAATTACACAAAAAGGTTATTTTCAACCGAAATATTTTAATTTTTTTTACAGTTCCATTCAGAGTTGACAAAAAATAACATTTCTACAAAAAGAGATCAATTTGTAAACTAAAAAAGAATAAAAAATTCCATCAGATTCGTTGAAATTTCAAGCAAAATAAAATGAATTTTCTATAAAACAGTTGAATGTTTAACCAAAAAAAAAGACTCTTAATAAAATACATAATTGAATTTTCGACTAAAAAAGATAGATTTTTAACTCAATATGGAATAGCTAAATTTTCAGTTGAAAAAATAGTTTTGAATTAAAAAGAAAAAAAAGATAAATTTTCAAACAAAAAAGGAAAAAATATTTAATCAAAATTTTTGAATTTTTCAGCTGATAATACGAATCTTCTACAAAGCCTCTACATTTTCAGCAAAACAAAAAGGTTACTTTCAACCAAGATATTTTAATTTTCAATCAGCCTTTTGAATCGAAAGGATTATCTTTCTATAAAAAGAGATGAATTTCCAAACTAAAAAAATTAATATTTCATTAAAATTTTAGATGTTCAACCAAGTAGTTGAATTTTTATCATAAATGAAAATTTCATCAGATATGGAACAGTTAACATTTTTAGTTGAAAGATTATTTTTTGCCCAAAGGGAAAAAATATTAATTTTTCCCACGAAAACAGTTCATTTTCAACCAAAACATTTCAATTTCCAATTGGAGATACGTATTATGAATAAAAAAAATATTTCTACAAAAAGAGATGAATTTTCAGACGAAAAAGGAAAAAATATTTAATTAAAATTGTTTAATTTTGAAGCCAAAAAAATGAACTTTCAACAAAACAGTTGAATTTTCAACAAAATCAATTCATTGAAAAATTGACATTTCCAACTGAAAAGATTAATCTTACACGCAAAAAAAATGCTTAACAAAGTACATGAATTTACAACCAAATAGTTGAATTTTTAAATAAAAAAAGAGAAATTTTCAACCAAATATGGTTCGGTAACTTATCAGTCAAAGAGTTGATTTTTAACAAAAAAAAAGAAACTAATTATAAATTTTCAACGTGAAAATATGAATTTTCAACGAAAAAATTAATTTTCAACCAAATAGTTGAATTTTCAACCAAATAGTTAAATTTACGGTTTCAAAAATTCATTTTCGACCAAAGAAAAAAAGTAATTTTCAACAAATTTGTTCAATTTTCAATCGAAGAGGTTAATTTTTTGTATTCAAATTGTAAATTTTCAACAGAAAACGTGAATTTTCAGGAACGCAGTTCTACTCTCAACCAAGAATTTGAATTTTTGAGGTAAAAAGATGAATTTCCAACAACAGAAGTAATGGGTGATATTTTTACTAAAATTATTTTTTATTCAAACAAAAAACTATAGAATATAATGAAAAAAAATTTTCAGCAAAATGCTTTATTTCTCAAATATTTAATTGATTTTCTACCAAGTGAACGAATTTTCAGCAAAAAAAAAAAAAATTTCAACCGTGTACATTTTTACACAAAAGAATTAATTTTATACCAGAAAGATGAATTTTGACCCCAATAGTTGAATTTTCAACTAAAAAAGTTAGATTTTTAACCAAATATTGAATAGTTAAATTTTCAGTTGAAGAAATTAATTTCCAACTAAAGACAAAAATGAGTTTTTAACCGAATAGTTAAAGTTTTAACAAAATATCTGAATTCGTAACTACAACGATGAATATTCGACTAACAAAATTTATTTTTAACAAACTAATCAAATTCTGACCAAGAAGAATAGAATTTTATACCAAGTTGTAGAATTTTCTAGCTGAAAATACGAATTTTCTACCAAACAGTTGAATTTACACCGAAAATGTTAAATTTTAACAGAAACATTCTAAGATGCATTTTTAACGATACAGTTGAAAGAGCTGGTTAAAAAAACTGTTTTCAACAAAATACATGAATTTTCCACCAAATAGTTTGATTTTTGACTAGAATAAAAGATCAACTTTCAACTAACTGTGGAATAGTTTAAGTTTTAATTAAAACCCCTAATTTATTTTTCACCAAACTAAATATTTGATTTTTTAACGAAATGAATGAATTTGTAACTAAATTGATGAATATTCAACTAACAAAATAAGTTCTAAACAAAGTTCTCCCACTTTCAATCCACTAGTTTAATTTGAAACCAAAGTGTTGAATTTTCCAGCTGAAAATACGAATTTTCTGGAAAAACTTAAATTTTTGGGCAAACAACACAAGCCAGGGAAAAAAACCAAACTTATTCACTCAGAAAAGAGCCACAAATATGTTATTTTTCATTTTTTGATAGAATGCATAGTTTTTGTTTTAATCGTGAAAAATAACAACCAAAATAAAAAAAAATCTGGGGAAACGTCGCAAGGTACGAAACAAAATTCATGAGCAAATGTTGTACATCCAACAAAGATCTGTAAAATGTAATTATTGATTTTTTTATGGAACGCGCATTCTTGTTTTGAACATAAAAAATATCATTGAAAATAAAAAATAATTTTTGTTCAAATGACAACAGGTACGAAAAGGAATTGATACAAGAAAGTTGTTCACCCAAGAAGAATCTGCAAATTCGTTATTAATCATTTCTAAATAGGACGAGTAGATTTTCTTTTAAGCGTGAAAAATTGGATTAAAAATAAAAAAATTAAATTTTTGGAAAACCGACGCAAAAGACGAAAAAAGAAGAGACAAAACTTGTTCAACCAGGGAATATCTACTTTGTTATAAACTTTTGTTGTAAGAATATATTAGGAATAAGAAATTCACTTTTTGGAAAAATGACGCAAGATACAATAACTTTTTATTTAATAACATTTTCCGCTTAAACTGTATCTATAAATTTGTTAAATGTCACTTTACGCTAGGATGCGTATTTTTAGTTTAAATCATAAAAATAACATTAAAAAAATAAACAAATTGAATGTTTCCAGTTTTAAACTTAAATTCAAGAGATTTTTAAAGTGATCAAACCATCATTAAATACTACTGTATTTAACTATTTCATTGAAAATTTTTTTTTTTTGGTTCTGAATTAATTTTTTGAACTGAAAATTCAACTATTCTATTTCTGGTTGAAAATTCATCGAATGTTGATGAAAATTCAATTATCTGGTTAAAAATTCGTGTATTTTGTTAAAAATCCGTTCTTTCTGGTAAAAAGTTAATTTTCTTGGTTAAAAATGTATGCGTTTGCTTGAAAATTTAACAGTTTGTTTGTAATTTTTTCTCTCTCATGGCGGAAAAATCTTTTTTAATTAAAAATTCAACTCATGTTGAAAATTCATCTCTTTTGGCTGAAATATCAATTAGTACATCTTTAGTTCAGAATTCATTTTTGTTGGAATGAAAATTTAATTACTTGGTTGAAAGTTTTAACTCTTTTGCCGAAATTTAATTTTTTTGTTGTTGAAAATTCATCATCTAAATTAAAAATTCATGTCGTTGGTTGAAAAATGAGCTATTTCATTAAAAATTGACTTTTTTCACAAAAAATTAATGTTTTTTCTTTACTGAAAATGTAACTATTCTTGTTGAAACTTTAAATATTTTGTTGAAATTTTTTTTTTTTTTCACTGAAAATGTAAATATTCAAGTTGAACATTACATAATGTTAGCTCAAAAATTATCTTTTCTAGTTGAACATCAATTTTTTCAACTAAAAATTTAACTATGCAATTTTCTGTTGAAAAATTATCTTTACCAGTTTAAAAATTATTCTTTTTTGGTAGAAATTAATCTTCGTGGTTGAGATTTCATCTGTTTGGCTCAAAATGTAATTAATCTAGTTAAATGTTCATAATTTTAGTTGAAAATTTATCACTTCGTTTAAAAATGTAACTATTTTTTTAGAATTGTGTTTTCTTTATGCTGGAAATTATTCTTTCTACTGAAAATGTAACTTTTGCAATGGAATATTCAATCATTTTAGTTGAAATCTCTTTGGTTAAACATTGGTCTTTTTAAACGAAAATTTAACTATTCACTTTTTGGTTGACCATTCACCTTTTTTAGTTGAAAATTAATCTATTTTGTTGAAAATTCGTCTTTTTTATAGAAATCAATCCTTTTGCTTACAAAATTCATCTTTTTGGTTTAATATTCATTAGTTTGGTGAAAAATTAATTTTGTCAACTGAAAATTGAACTATTCTATTTTTAGTTGAAAATGAATCTGTTTCAGTTAAAAATTTAATTCTGTGATTGGAAATTTTTCTTTTTTAGTTGAAAACTCAAATATTTTTTTGAAAATGTATGTATTTTTATGAAAAATGAATCATCGTGAAAGCATGAATCTGTAATCAATCTTCTTGTTTGAAAATTCATCTTCATGGTTGGAAATAAAACTACTTGGTTAAAGTAAAACTCTTTTGTTAAAAAATCATCATTTTTTTTTTAAATTCATCTGTTTCAGTTAAAGATTCATCATTTTTAGTTGAAAATTCATCACTCTGGTTAGATTGTTTTTGTGTGAAAAATTAATGTTTTTGACCGAAAAGTAAACCATTCAATTTTTTTCAAAAGTGATCTGTGGTTAGTTCAAAATTCAAATACTCGCTTGAAAATTGTTCCTTGTTATATGAAAATTCAACTACTTCGTCAAGAGTTCATGTATTTTATTGAAAATTATCTTTTATGGTAGAAAGCTAATTTTTGTTGTTGAAAAAAAGATTATTGGGACTGTCAGGAATAGTTGGAAGCCTACCTTAAATTGCACATGATATTTTGATTTTAATATAGAAAAGTATTGAATTTTGAATTTTGAATCTTGAATTTTGTATTTTGATGATTCGAAATCAGAAGAGTTTTCAGTCAGGTGTGCTTTATTGTTTTTTATCAAATCACGTGGTGTATTTTGTGAGGGTACACGTGAAAGGAATCATTTAACAAGATGAAATAGATTAGATGTGGCAATAATTTTTGTTTTTCATGTTTCAAGGAAAAAATGTGTAAACATGTTATTTTTACATTAGAGATGGCCTATTTACAAGTTTCACAATTTCACCTGATTTTATCAATAAAGTTGAAAATATTACAAGCCATCAAATGTTTTTTAGTATTTTTCTCTTGGTTATATTTTCCATGTTTATAACCTTTTTTAATTAATATATATTACCGTCAATAAATTATTGATTTTTCACTAAGCAATTGCTAGTTTTTTTAATAATTAGAGGAATTTCACTCATCTTTATTCTAGTGAACACTAATATAAAGTTATAAATTCAAAAGAAATTTTTTTTTTTCAATTTAGCATTTTTTTAATTGTAAAAAACAATTTATTTTAGATTAAGTCAAAGACACACATTTTGGAACAAGTAGAATGTTTCGAACCTGAAATTTCTTCATCCTGAAACAAAGAAACATGTTTTCATTTTGCTTCTTCTGAACACAAACCTTTTTTGTCATTTAAGAATTTTGGGATATTGAAATTTTGGATTTTTCTTGCGATAGCAACATGTCTTTAGGTCAAGCTAAAGAAATTTCAGGTTCGAAAATTCAACTTCTTTAAAAAATGTGTGCATTTAACTCAATCCAAAAACATATTCTTTTGCACATTCTCAAAAAATTTTAAATAGATGAAAAAATTGCTTTTGAACTTATAATTGTATATCAGTGTTCGCTAGTAATAACTATACATATAAGAAAACTGCCAGAATTTTCAAACTAATAGAAAACCTTTTTTTTTAATTTTCAGAAGTTTGAATTTTCAAATCCAAAGAACA
>CAKNXH010001514.1:0-29880 GCA_932178445.1 Andricus quercusramuli | reverse complement strand
TTGTTCGGGTGGGCAATAAGGTGGCCCAACTTTTTTTTTAATTTTCATGCATATCGCCCAAATATTCATTTGAATTCACAAAAAAAAATACGTTTTCAAAATACGTCCTAAAACGACTATTTGAATATCACCCCCCTTAAGTTTGTTTTACAGGACAGGGTCACAAAGAAAACGCACAACTGAAATATTGTGTTTTGTGAGTTTTTGGCGCTAATAATCATTTTTTGTGGCTTTTTAAATAAAAATTGTTCATAGTACATGAAATTCTACTCTCAACTGATAATTAAATGTTGAACAATTTATTATTGTTTTTAGCAATTTTCTCTTAGAGTAGAGTTAGAAAGTCGCAGTTTTTTCCGAATTTTTAACTTATATTCAAATTTTCAGTGAAATAGATGCAATAATCAATTGAATTGAACAGAAATAATCGTTCAAACAATCTATTATTATTTATAATAATATTCTTCTAGAGTAATGCGAGAAAGTTGCAGTTATTCCTTAAATTTTCCACTTTGTCTCCACTTTTCAATCACAGGAAGGTAGTAATTTATTCAAGCTAACAAAAATAATTGTTTGATTAAATTATCATTTTTATAACTATCTTTATCACAATCAAAATTGTTTAAACAACTTATTATTCATTCTAACTATCTTCTCCCGCAGTAATGCTAGAAAATTTTACATTCAAGATGATCCGAATAGAAAATTTGAAGAATATTTCATATATCTGTCTTATCTAAGAAAAATATATTCACAAAAGAGAGAGAGATTGTTTAAAAAATGGTTCTCTCTATTGATTATTAATCATTTTTTTATAACTGAAAAACCAGAGCAAAATCAAAAATTTAGAAGAAACACTAACTTTATAGTAATTATCTAAGGAAAGAGAGTTATAAACAATAATAATTTGTGGGCAAAAAGTTGAAAATTTCAGAAAAAGTGGCAACTTTCTAACTACATTCAAAGAGAATATCATTAAAAATGATAATAGATTGTTTTAACAAATATTTTTGTAACCATAATTGATTATTACTTCACTTTTATTGAAAAAGAACAGAAAATGGAAAATTTCAGAAAAAAACGCAGCATTCTAGCATTATTCAAAGAGAACATTATTAAAAATAATAATAAATTATTGAAACAATTATTTTTGTTAACTTAAATTAATGGTCACCTTCCCATAATTGCAAAGTAGACAAAAAGTGGAACACTTTAGAAAAACTGCAACATTCTGGCATGATTTTAAGAGAATATTATTATAAATAATAACAAATGTTTACACAATTATTTCCTATGCCTTTAATTTATTATTTCCTTGCCCTAACGAAAATTTTGAGCATAATTAGAATTGATAATATTTTGAACGTATGCGAAAAAAAGAAAAAAATCCTAAAATTTTCATAGAAATTCCTTAGTACTATTTTTTTATTGCAATTTATTACTTTCAAAACGGAAAATGTAACTATTCTAATTGAATATTCCATAATTTTAGTTGATAACTCATATCTAGTTGAACATTAATTTTTGTGACTAAAAATTTGACTATTCAATTTTTTGTTGAATATTCATCTTTTTTAGTTGAAAATTCGTCCTTTTCGGTAGAAATTATTCTTTAGGTTGAAAATTCATCTTTTTGATTGAAAACTCGTATTTTTTATTGTTAAGGAAATGTACTGAATGTACTGAAATTGAAAATATCAAGTTGATTTACTTATTTTCTATACTCTCTAAATTTAAATTAATATTTTACTGATAACTACTGAAAATTTTCTAATTTAGTTAGTTAAACTCAAGCCACTAAAGATTAGTAAAAAATTATTTATTCAATTAGTAAAAATATTTACTAAATCGATAGAGGAAGAATACTGTTGTGAATATATATTAATTTATTTAGAACTTTCTACATTAATTAAAAGAAGTTTATAAAAATGCGAGACGTGACAAACAGAAAAGATTTATAAAAGAACGCAATTATGCAAAATTGTCCTGTTTATTGAAACAATGTCACTGGAATATTCTAAAACTTGTAAATAGTCTACGTCACCTTTTCTCGCACAACGTGCTTACAAATTTTATGGCGTTGAAATAAAACGATTATAATTATTTACGCACTTTATCTATTTTACCTTTCACAGAATCACCACGAAAATCGTAAAATTTTTAAATAAAGTTATAAATCTTCGATAAAAAAATGATATCTCAACGGAAAGTGTAATAGTTGATATTTCCACCAAAAAATATATTAATTTTCCATAAAAAAACAGTTGAATTAAACTAAAGAATATAAATTGTTAACAAATCGTTATTGGAATTCTCAACTAAAACAGACATATTTTTAATTCAAAAAGAGGAATTTTCAACAAAAGCGTTGAGTTTTCAACCGAAAAAAATATCTCAGTCGATTGAGGAAAAAAATCTCATCAATTGATCATTGACAGATGCCCGAGTGATGCATTTGTTTTTTAAATTTGTTTCAAAAAATCATAAAATTTATCAACTAATTATGAATTTTCCTGAATTTATTATGAATATCCCATTAAAAAGTCTGCATTAAAAAAAAAAAATTCCGTCGACAGATGCACCAATAATGCATTTGTTTTTAATAAATTTGTTTTAAAAAATCATGAAATTGATCAAAAAATAAAATTTTATGTATTTTAAATAATTTGTATTAAAAAAAAATAGCAAAAAAATCATAATTAGCGCCAAAAGCTCGCAAACCCCAAGTTTTCACTTATGGGGTTTTTTCGGTATATATACATATATATTTTTTATTTTTTGTGGAATCGAACAAATTTCCTTCTGATATGCATAACAATTTAAAAAAAATTTGTACCACGATTAACAGTTTACTTAACTGAAAACTTAACTGTTCCATTTTTTATGCAAAAATTGATCTTTTTAGTTGAACTTTCACGTACTTTGTTGAAAATGTTTTTTTTTCAATTTTATTGCTTAAATGTTCATCTTTTCGGTTGAAAATTCCTTTCTTTTTGTTTGAAAATTATTTTCTTCAAATGAAAATTTACTTATTCCATATTTCATTGTCAAGCGAATTTTCTTCATTTCAAAATTCGACTTTTTCGTTGAAAATTTACTATATTTTCTTGAAAATTCTTCTTCAAAATTGAAAAATTTCGTGAAAAAGTACTTTTTTGAGTTGAAAATTTGTCCTTCTTTGTTTTAAAATTATTTCCATTACCTGAAAACTTAAATAATCCATATTTGATTATAATTTAATCTTCTTCACTTGAAAATTCGACTTTTTGTTTGAAAATTAATGTATTTTAATAAATAATGTAAGTAAATTAATGTAGGTATTTATTGGTAGAAAAATAATCTTGGTTGAAAATTCATTTTTCTGTTGATGAAAATTTATCTTTTTTATATGAAAATTCAACTTTTTGTTTGAAAATGTATCTACCTGAATGTTCATTCATTATTTTCATTTCTTTTGTTTATTTTCCCTTTTTTAGTTGAAAAGTCAACTATTTGGTTGGAAATTTGTCTTTTCGGTAGGAATTAAATCTTCTTAGTTGAAGATTTATTTTTATGGTTTAAAATTTTATTAATTGGTTAAAACTCAATCTACTCTGTTGAAAATTGAGCAATTTTGTTAAAAATTATTCTTTTTGGTTGAAAAGTCAACTGTTCATTTTTATAATTTGTCCTTTCGGTTGATGATTCAAATATTTTGTTGAAAATTCATCTTTTTGGTTGAATTCGACTGTTTTTTTTACATAAAATTAAGATATCTGTTGGTTGAAATATCAGCTCTTACATTTTTCATTGAGAATTCATCTGTTTTGGTCGAAAATTAATTTCATTCTAGAAAATTCAATAATTTTTTCAGGAAGTTATTTTTTTTATCATTTTCGTTGAAAGTTCATCTCTTTGGTTAAAAAACTTAACTATTTTGTTGAAAAATCATTGTATTTGGTTGGAAATTTATTTTTTTACTGAAAGTTAACCTTTTAGAGATGAGAATTAACCACTAACCATTCTATTTTGTGTCAAAATTAATTTTTGAACTGAAAATTTAACTATTCAATCTTTGCTGTTAAATTCGTATTTTAAGTTGAAAACTCAACTATTTCGTTGAAGATTTAACTCTGTTTAGTCACAAAATGAACTATTTCGTTAAAAATTAAAGTATTTCAAAAAAAAATCGTCTTCATCATCAGAAAATGAATCTACTTGGTTGGCAATTCATCTCTTTATTTGAAAATGTAACTATTTTATTGAAAAATCGTCGTTTTTTGGTTGAAATTCTTTTAACAGTGGAAAAGTAACTATTCCTGTTAGGGATTCATTATGTCAGGTAAAAAATTCATCTCTTTCATTACAAATTTAACTACTTTGTTGAAAATTTGTTCTTTTTTGGTTGAAAGTTAATTTTTGAATTGAAAATTCAATTATTTAATTTTTGGTGTAAAATTGATCCTTTCTAGCTGAAAATTTAACTCTTCGATTAAAAGATTATCTTTTTAGTTGAAAATTCAACTACTTCGTGGAAAATAGATGTATTTTGTTAGAAAATCGTCTTTTCCAGTAGAAAATCAACCTTCTTGGTTGATAATCCTTGTTTTTGATTGAGAATTGAACTACTTGATCAATAGTTTAAATTTTTGTTAATAAATTGAAGAATTATTTCAAAATATAATTCTTTTTGGTTGAAAATTCGCGTGAGTCTAGTTTACGCGTGGTAATCCACCATAAGTTTATGTAATCCAGAGATCCAGCTTTTACAATTATTTTGAAAATTAAAAGTTTTATTGAATTTTTAATGCTTTGGGATACTTTAATGGTCATACTTCTAAACATTTTTTTTGCATCAAATAAAATTAAGACCATTTTTTTACCAAATAACACAGAATGAGAATGTGAGACTGAAAAAGAATAAAAAATGAATGATTATTATTTTTGTCAAACATAAATTGCTACCACACTATAATTTCCTAAAAAACTGAAAAGGAATATGTATGAAATTTTTGAGCCCAGTTTTAAATTTTTGCAAGATTATAATCTTCTAGAAAAAATACGACTAAGTTTAAGTGATATTTAGAAGATTTGAAAATACAAAAATAATTTCTAACTTGTATGTATGTATGTATATTTGAACTCTCCCTTTTACGGGTTTGAGGGCCTCCGCTCCCTGTACATATGTTTACATTTCATCCTTAGTCTAACTTAACCGCTACTTATTTTCTAACGCATCGCCTTACATCATAACAATAATCTTAGTACTACTCTTCTTAAACTACAGACAATGAGCGATCTTCCCGGGCTTCCGTTTTCTCTTACCGTCAAATGCATTTACACCGATTTAAAAATGTTAAATTTTTACTAGTTAGTTTCCTTCAAACAGGATTACCCGTTTGGCTCTGCCCTGATCCCTTGCATTCTCTTATTTCTTCCCATTTTTTCATCCACATCACTCCCTGTCCATTACCATCCAAAATCCATCTTGCACATTCATCCACACTCAACTGTCCATCTTCCTCTCCTGTACATCTCTCTAACACATGTGCCCATGACTCCACTTCGTATCCACATACTCTGCAGAGATTGTCCTCTTCATCCATCCAATATCTACAAGCTCTCACTCCCATCATATACCATCTATTGTACCTCGAGTCCATAATCTTTTTCCATCTCTCTTCTCCTTGTCTTACTAATAGCTCTAATTCTATGTTCTGCCAATCCAGAACCCCTTCCTGTATATCACAAGCCCCCCTCATTTTTTTTCTTTCTTCCTCCCATTTCGAATTTCCCAAATTTCCTCTCTTCTCCTTGTTCCGAACTTCGTCTAAGCATACTAGTGCTATTCTGCTCTTCTCTCCCCTTTTCAGCTTCTCTCCAAACCTCCAGGCTCTCCTAATTTGTCTCGTTACCATTTTCTCCCTTCCTAGTTCTTCCCTCAACATGTATCCTGGGCAACTCCAGCTAACCCCCATTACCCATCTCAGAAATCTCTCATGCATGCTTTCCACTTTCCTATGTTCCTTCCATCTCCAGACCTCCACTCCGTAACACAACATCGCCCAAACCAACGCATCAAACAACCAAACCCTCATTCTCCAATCGTCCTTGAACCTTCTCTTTCCTATAACCCATACTTAGCCCATTACTTTACTCGCACTTTCGATTCTTTTCCTCACCTGCAAATCGTTTCCCCCTCCTGACTCAAACCAAAAACCTAGGTAACAGAACTCCTCCACACTTTCCACTGTTTGTCCGTTCATCTTCCAAACGTAACCTATTTTGGTCTTTCTACTTCTGAAGCACATCACCTTGGTCTTCTCTACGTTCACCGTCAGTTCTTTTGCTCCCACATACTCTTCGAAAATTCTTATCATTAGGTTCATCCCCTTCTCATCGTCTGCTAATAGAACTACGTCGTCCGCGTATGCTAGAGAGTATAGTTTGCTATTACCCAGAATCGTCCCCCCTTTCCCTTTCTCCTTTAGCTTCTCCTCTAAGTCTGCCAGCAGCATATTAAATAGTAGCGGACTCAACGGGCCTCAGACCTCTTTCTGTCCAGAAAACCTCCCCTTTTTCTCCCTTTATCTTCACCCTAATCCTGGTTTCAGTAAAAATTTCCTTTATCCTCTCCACTAAACCTTCCTCTATTCCTCTCTCATACATTGCCTGCCATATCACTTTTCTATTCACACTATATTTTCCTAAAAAACTGAAAAGGAATGTATGAAATTTTGAAGCCCAGTTTTAAATTTTTGCAAGATTATAATCTTCTAGAAAAAATACGTCTAAGTTTAAGTGATATTTAGAAGATTTGAAAATACAAAAATAATTTTTAACTTAAAAAATATTTCAACAAATTTAAAACAAAATGTAGATTTTTGATGATTTCGAACCACGAATTTATAAGCTTTTAAGAATTTTGAAAAGTTTTCAGAGAATACAAGACATTTTTTTCCTCAGATTTCTGAAAAAATTTTGAATTATTTTTTATTTTACGAAATTGTTGTTAAGCAAATATTAAAAAGTTTTAGAACACTCCAAAAAATTTTCTAATTTGTAATAAAAGAACCTGGAAGATTTGAAGACAATTTTTCTAATTTTGCAGAATTTTTAAAATATTTAACGGAAAATTTCAATCTTTTGAAAAACATATAAAAGTTTCCAAAAATAATTTAAAATCTGAAAAGATTTTTAAAAAATTCGAAACAAAATGTTGATTTTTGAGCATTCTAATATAAAATGTTGAAGTGTTTTGAAAGAACTTGAAATTTTTTTTAAGAGAACAAAAATGTCATAATATTCCTGGGAATACTTAAAGTGCTTCTTTATTTTGAGAAATTAATTTGAAGAGAATGTACTAAAATATTTTAAAATATTGAAAAAGATTCCCAAAATTGTCAGAAATGGATGCGGAAGATTTCAAAACAATTTTGGGAATAATTCGAGTCAGTTTAAAGCATATTTAAGAATTTTAGAAGTGTGGAAAGGATTAAAAATACTTTAAGACTTTGAAATATTTCCGAAAAATGATCAAATATTTTTTAATTTCTTAAAAAATTCTACAAGTCCTAAATATCTATTCAATTGATTCAAAATTTTTCTTAAATGTGGCAACATCCTGTAAAATAAAAGAGAAATGTCTTAAAAAGTTTCTAGATACTTTTTCCACATATCTTAAATCTTCAGCAACCGTTCGAAATTTTCTCGTAGAACATAGGTAAAACTGATTTATATAATCTAAAAGCAAATAAACCTAGAAACTAAAAAATATATAGTTATTAGAAATTATTTTTTCCTTCAAAATATAATTTGCCTAAAATTTTGTTCTACCTTGACTAAATTTTGTTGTTGAAAATTCATCTCTTTTGGCATGATTTTGATCTTTTTCTTTATTGATCTTTATTGATCATTTTGGATTTTTTAAGCTCTTTTTCATTAAAAATTAAAATCTTTTTTCGTTTTGATATTAAATATTATATTTTTCTTTGAGTATTAATATTTTCTGAAAAAATTCAAATACTCGATTAAAAGTTAAGCTTCTCTGTTAAAAAAGCACTTTTTTTGGAAGATTCATAATTTTAGTTCAAACTTCACCCTATTGTGTTAAAACTGAGTTTTTAAAAATAAATTCAACTGTTTTTTGTTTAAGATAATAATATGTTTGGATTGAAATATCGACTATTAAATTTTTCGTTAGGAATTCATATTTTTTGGTTGAAAATTAACTTTTTTGTTGGAAATTCATATTTCGGGTTAGAAATGAAACTGTTTTGTAGAAAATTCGTCCCTTTTGGAAAATATTAAATATTTGTTAGTTAAAAATACAACTGATTGAGAATTAATCGTTTTTGGTTGAGGATTCCACTATTTTGTTCAATTTGTCATTTTTGGGAATAATTCAACTGTTTTTGATTTGAAATAAAAATCCTTTTGGACGGAAATATCAACTATTACTATTACACTATATTACTGACTATTATAACAAAAATCGTTAAAGTTAGAACAAGATTTACAATTTTCTCATAGTTTCTAGTTTTATCAACGCTTCCCACAAGAAATATTCTTTTAAAAATAATTATAATTTGAGTAATACTTCGAATTTTTCAACATGTTGGTATGATGTTAGTGTTTTTCGTTTGGAATTGACATTGTTAATACAAAATTATAAGATTTCAATAAATAATTACGACATTTGAACAATAATATGTTATGTATATATTCTTCGTAGGAATTTGGTATTTTCATTAAAAATGCAATCGTTTCATTATCTGTACATTTTAACAAAAATGACATATATTATATATATATATATATATATATATATATATAAATTCTGATGTTAGGACATCAATTTCCATAAATTATCATAAATATTCCCCTTATTGCTTTTCTATTATTTTGGATAATAAATAACATAAATTGCATTCAAACATTGTTTTAATTAGCCAAGGATATGGGCTGAAACTTAATTTAATTTATTGACATTTTATTTTCAGTTTCACAAAAATTAATCTTGTTCCGTCCACGGATAGGGGTCAATACTTGAACTAAAAGATCAAAATTGATTTATATATGATCTCCCTTTATATACGTTATTCTGGTTACACCGCGCGAATCAAAGCTTGATTTTTTATTTTTTATTTTGTGATTTGAGAAGGAAAATTTTTGCTTCATTCTATTAATTTTCAACAAAACTAATTTAAAATAAAAAAAAAAGATATTCTCATTTGCAAAAAGAAATTTAATGTTTTTATTTCTTTTCCCCAAACCGAGAGTGCTTGAAAGCTTCAATTTCGTAGAAACAAAACAAATTATTTAAATCTGACTGTACCAAAGAAAATTACATCTGAAAGATACTAGGTTTCATATCACTGAAGCCTCTATCCGTTGCCAGAACAACATTAATTTTTGTGAAAGTAAAAGTAAAATAAAAATTTATTTTAACTAAATTAGGTTTCAGCCCCTATCCGTCACTCAAATGTCTCATAATGTCAACTGCGAAATTGACCAAATTTATAAACAATCATAACATTTTTTTGGGAAATATACATTATAATGAAATTTAGATCAATTAAATCACAAAAGGTCTTGCCTAAGGCAGGACTGATTCAAATTGCATTACTGAAGAGCCCGTTGAGTCACTCCGGGACAAAACATAAAAAATCTTATGTTTATTCTGAAAAAATCAATTGCAAAATAGATATAATTAGTATAAACTCTAACACCATTTAGAGGATATTGTTTACAGTAAAAATAATTTTTTAAGGAACATAATGCGATTTAAATTTGTTTGAAGGGTTTTGAAAGTACTCCATAGGATCTCAGAGAATTTCAAAGGATTTTAATAAGATTTTCAGGATATCAGTGATATTTGAAAGATTGTAATGCTTTTTCAAGGGGGGGGGGGGGGGACAATATTATCTAATCGCACCGAGAACAAAAAAGGCTAATCACGGCTCTAAACAAGTATTATGTTTTTGACCGTTATTTTCTTTTTTTTTTTTTGGTGAGGAGGAACAACTGGCGAAATCTTTTATAGACGCAGTACAGGACTCTCCTAGGATGGGTCTAGGCATACCTGTTAAAACCAGAAAATCTCCTCTTTCGAACTCATTTGCTGCTCGCGGGACCGCCTATTGGCTTCGTACATCGCGAGCTCCTGCTTAAAGTGGCTTATGCGACTCTTCCGTCATCCGTTCCCCGTAAGCTCGTGTTCGAGCTTCAAGCCGCCCCCACGCCCACCCCATTTATTATGTATTACTCTACTTTTTTTCTGTTTTCCTTTTTTTCCCATTTTCGTATTTTCTATTTATTTTTCACTCGAAACATACAAAAATTGAAAAATTAAAATTCATGTATCTTGCGGCTGGAGGCGCGAGCTCTTACTGGAGGATTTTACATGGCCCTACCCATTTTAATTTTCCCTTGAACGCCCATTGATATCTTTAGTGCTCATTATATGCGTGATAAAGGACTCGACGCGCTGCCAGCACTCCTCAGACTCGAGCATGAGAGGGACTACTTATTCAAGGGTGAACTCGGCGTTCACCGCTCGACACAGGGCCTCCCTTCCCACTTTCCATTCCTCGCAGACGAAGAGTGTGTGCTTCGCATCGTCCACAGGGGATCCACAGTAATCACGCCTCTCTTCGTCTCTCTTCTTAAATCGCTTTACGTACGAGTTGAAACAACCGTGACCCGCCAGCAACTGGATCAAATAGAAGCCGCCTTCGCCGTGCTTCCTTCCCAGCCAGTGAGCGAGCTCCGGGATTAGACGGTTTGTCCATCTTCAAGTCGACTCCCCGAGCCATCCTGCATGCCATTTCTCGACAAGCCTGTGTCTAGCACCCTTGTGGATCACTTCCTTCGCGCGGATGTTCTCCTCCACGTTGTTCTTGGACTTAAGCTCCTTGCGGTGACGAAAGACCTCCCCTTTTTCCCTCGCTAACAGGTCAGTAGGCGGCACTCTTGCCAGGACCAAAACAGTGCTTATCAAGACGGTGCTCCTCGTCACTGACCACGCAGGATCTCCAGTCCTCCCATGCGAATGATTCCACTCGCGGGAACAGGTTCTTCACGATTCTGCGGACTCGATCGGGTTCGTCCAGGCCGGGGTCTTTCGTCCAGCAACCAATTGCTTGGTTACTATCTTGAAGACGAGTCCCCACGGGTCCTTCTCGACCTCCCCGATAAAATCCTTCCAGCACTGAAACTGGCTTCTTTTTACGGCTTTCTTATAGGCCATCCTAGCGGTCTTCCATGCTTCGTGCAGTGCGGGGTCTCCCTTCGAGCGGGTGGCTTTCCGCCGCGCTTCGTTGCATGCGCTACGCAGGTCCGACAGGGTGTCATTCCACTCAGGCGACTTACTGTTGAAGTCTCCGGCAATGAGGACCTGCCCATCTGCCTCTTGGAGGTTTTCCTCAAGAGCGAAAATCTCGGATTCGAAGATGTCAAAGGGGTCATTTGGGGAGAAGTAGCAGCTGTAAACGCGTACACCCGCCACCTCCGCCCAGACAAATCCCCACCCTCCGTCATGCATCCTGGAAACAGGTAGAATTTTCGGGCTTCCTGTACTGCTCACTGATGGTTGAGTTGCAGAAATCTCCTTTTTTGTGCCTCAACCTCTTGGGTTCCTCCCGGAACACCGGACAGGAACTACTGCCCTTGCACTCCTTGGCCACATGTCCCGCGTCTCTACACCTCCAACAGGCGTCTTTCCTGTTGGGGCCACTGCAAGCGCCCGACACGTGGCCAAAACCGAGGTACTTTTAGCACCTCGCTACCTCCACGTGCTCCCGGATGCAGCAGTTCACCCATCCGAGGCGTATTTTGCCCTGCCGGTGCAAGCTGTCAGCGTCTACCCCGGTCAGGCTTACCACCGCGGCCTTTACCATGCCGAAGCGAGAGTAGAGTCTGCAGAGCACCTCCAGAGTGGCCCTGCCCAGCGCCTTTCCCAGTGCCTCCTCACAGCCAAAATGACTACTCCTACCTCGTCCGTCTTAACCCGCGCATTCATGTCCTTCAGGATTTCGGCGTAGGACTCACCGTCCTTCGCCGAAACCCTGATGGCGTCGCTCGACCTGGCAGGGGAGAAACGTTCAGGAGGCTTTTTTTCCTCCCCACCTTTTTCCTTCGGAGGCGCTTCCTGCGTATTCCCCTTCTTCTTTTCCTTCTTCTTTTTCCTCTTCTCCACCAGGTGCCAGTCCTCCGCCTTCTGGGTGGACTGGCTCCCGGTGGTTTTCGCAAAAGTAGGCGATGTGCTGTCCTTGGTCTTTTTGTTGACTCTGTCCTCGGGTGAAGAGAGTGCTCCCCTCTTCTCACCTCTGGGAACCTCCCTCCTCTCACCTCTGGGCTTGTCTCCCAGAGATGCCGAGCGGGTTCTTGTAGCCTTGATCATTTTCCTTGTGTCAGGATGGGAATCCAGCCTTCTCTGGATTTCCATCCCGCTCTCCACCAAACACTTGTGCGTGTTCTGGAGGCCATCGAAGACCTCGTTAGCCTCCAGAACACTCATCTTCACCGGGCCGGGATTGTTCTTCAGCATTCCCTCTTGAATGACTTTGAACGCCCAGCCTAGTCTTTCTGTTTTTTCTCCTTGCTCCTTCAGGAGCTGCAGGATGTCCTGCCATCCCTCAGCTCCTGGAGGGACCACGTCGCTCCCCCCCCCCCCTACCTTTCTCTTCTTTTTTCTGCGTTTTTCCATTTTCGCGTTCCTTTTTTTAGTTATTTTATCCATAAGTAACTTTGCCAGCGTATCGTGCGTAAAGGAGCGGGCCGGAATAGTCGGGAACGGGTATACCCTCGGACCGAAGTCCTACCCCAGTTTCCTGAGGCCCAACCTCCGTTTCCCGGTCCCGGAGGAGCTCCCATGGAGATCCCATAATACACGGACGGACCGGGCTCGCTCAACTGGCACAGATCCCGACCTCTGTGCCGAATTCGCACTACTTGATCACGGTCCCGAAGGGGCTGGTCCCTGATCCCGTACGCAGTCGCCACCTCGGCAGAGCTAGCTCACATCAGTCACGCCCCCTCGTGGGTCGGAAACAACACCACTCGGCGGCGGGGCACTCTCACGGCTAGTCACATTCACGAAACAATCTTGAAACTTGTGTGCGAAGACTATCTGTAAAGATAAAAAGTAATGATAAAAGCGGACATATTATGCTACACTTTCCTATTCAATTTTTAATACACTTAATATAAATATATGTTTGATTATAGAAAAATCTAAGAAAAAAACTGAATTCTGATCTTACAAAAATGAGAAATTTTCTCATTGAATTTTTTCTTCAGTTTGAACAAATTCATGCATTTTTGATTTTACATTCTCATTCTGATGAGAAGTTATGTACTCCTATCTGAATAAATAGGTGAGAAGAAAATCATAATTTCCAAATGAGACATTTCAATTTTTCAAATATTTATTTATACAATGGAAAACTTGGATTGTGAATGATTATTTAATATGAATACTATATATATTCATCTATACCGCATTATAATTTCTAAACTTTTTCATGCTTTTAAAGAGATGACAAACATGAAATTATGGACGGAAAATTACCGGTAACCATAATATGTTTTCTGGAAGAATTTCAATTGATTCAGATTTCATTTTACAAGATTGATTTTAAGCTTTGTAGATTTCATAATAATGTCAAAGGAGAATCTGGAAGATTTCAAGACATTTTTTTTCCAAAGTATTTGAAAATTTTTTACGAGAACTTTGAATGATTTAAAAACATATTTCAGTTTTGAAAAGATTTAAGAATAATTTTGAATTTGACAAGATTTCAAAACATTTTTAAGAAAATGTAGATTTTTGATGATTCGAAACAAAATGATAAAGCTTTTTAATGATTTTCAAAGGCTTTAAGATAATAAAATTTTGTTCTCGAGTTTCCAGGAAAATTTCAATTGCATTTTCATTTTGAAAAATTACTTTAAAGAAAATATTAGAAAATATTTCAAAACATTGAAAATGATTTTCTGAAATTTCGGAAAGATGTGTAAAATAAATCAAAGCACCATTTTTTTAATTGGGTAAGGTTACACAATTTTAGAAATGTTCATGAAATATTTCCTTAAGATTTCTGGGAATATTCAAAGTGGTTCTTTATTTTTTACAAATTATCTTCAAGAAAATATTTTAAAACGTTATGAAAGATTTCCAAAATTATCAGTAGTGAATCAAGAAGATTAGGAGATTAGGAATAATTTGAGCCAGTTCAAAAGCCATTCAGGCATTTCAGCATTTTTTAAGAGGATACACATATTTCAAAACTTTGAAAGATTTCCAAAAATCTATGAAATCATATTCATATAACCTTCAAGCGAATACGCAAAGAAATCTAAAGAATAGTTATTCAACACTTTTATTTTTTATTAAAAATTATTTTTCCCATCAAGTCATAATTCGCCATAAAGTTTTTTTTTCTCGACTGGAAAATCTATTTTAGTTTAAATTCCTTCTTTTTGTTTTGAAAATTTATCTCTTTTGGTAAATATTTTATCTGTTTTATTAACATTAGAACTGTTTCGTATAATGTTAAAATTTTTATTGTTGAAAAATCGTTTCGTCTCTTTTAATGAAATCAAATCAACTATTATATTTCTCATTGAGAATTCATCTTTTGTGCTAAAAAAATTCAAATATTAGGTTAAGAGTTGAACTACATTGTTGAAAGTTCACTTGTTTGGTTGAAAAATCGTCTAGTTTTGCAGAAAATTGATCTTTCTGGTTTAAAATTCATTTTTTTTGATTGAGCATTCAACTATTTTGTTGAAAATTCGTTTTGTGAAAAAATTTAACTGCTTTTTATTTAAAATTAAGATCTTTTTGGATTGAAATATCACCTATTACATTTTTCGTTGAAAATCAATCTTTTTTGGTTGAAAATTAAATTATTCGGTGAACAGTTGAACTACTTCGCTAAGAAGTCATTTTTTGGTCGCAGATTCATAATTTTAGTTGAAAATTCCTCCCTTTAGTAGAAAATTAATCTTCTAGATAAAAAATTCGTCTGTTTTGGAAAATATTTAATTTTTATGGCTAAAATCACAACTGGTTGCAATTTTTTTTTTCTGAGGATTCAACTTTTTTTTAAACTTTGTCTTTTTTGGATGATATAAACTGTTTTGCATTTAAAATTAAAACCCTTCAGCTGCATGCGGTACCTATGGCACCACGTGATTTACCTGTTTTAAATTAGTTGAAACAGTTAAGTTTTAATTATTTAATTACACTATTAGTTATTCAAGTAATAATTCAAATTAGTAAATTAGCTAATCAATTCAAGTTACTTAAAGTGACATTCCTGAAACATCGAAACGGAGTTGAAAATCCGCGACAAAAATATTCTGCAGCTGAAGTGTTACAATCTTTTTTGGTTGAGGATTCAACTATGTTGTTGAAAATTTGTCTTTTTGGATGAATTCAACTGTTTTCGATCAAACACTGAAATCTTCTTTGGTTGAAATATCAATTGCTACATTTTTCGTTCAGAATTTGTTTATTTTTTCAATAAAAATCTAATGACTTGGTTGAAAGTTGAACTCTATTGTTTAAACTTAATTGTTTGGTTGAAAATTAATAATTGAAATTGAAAATTCATCACTTTGGTTAAAAAATTAGTTTTTTTTTTTATAATTTGTCTTTTCTTAGTCTGGAAATTAATGTTATTTCACTGAAAATTTAACTATTCCAGTTGAAACTTTAACTATTTTGTTGAAAATTTGTTGTATTTTTTTCGTTGAAGGTAAGTTTTTTAAAACTGAAAATGTATCTACTCCAGTTGGATATTCCATCATTTCAGTTGGGAAATGATATTTTCTAGTGGATATTAATTTTTTCAACTAAAAATTTAACTATTCAATTTTTTGTTGAAAAATTATCTTTTCTAGTTGAAAAATTCGTCTTCTTTTGGCAGAAATTAATATTTTTTAATAATTAATTTTTCTCAAAATAATATTTTTTGTTCAAAACTCATCTGTTTGGCTGAGAATTTAAATGATTTAGTTAAAGTTCTATCACTATTTGTTTAAAAATTGGTCTTTCTCAGTTTAAAATTGAACTATTTCATGAAAAATGAATATATTTTGTTGAAAAATCGTTTTTTGGTAAAAAGTTTTGATTTTTTCATTGTTGAATGTTTCAAATTTCGAGTTGCACAATGTGCAATTCCCCTGATGATGACTTTATTACAGGCAATTTTTTGCACACTTTTTTTCGTATGTACCCTTTTTTTCCTCAAAATATTCGTACAGTGATTGGCTGCTGATTTTTTTTTATCAGCAAGCTCCACCCTTTTAGGCGTGATTATCATATTTCTGTCTCTCTCGCACACTCAACTCAGAAAGGTAATAAGATATGGAATTGATCCATTTTTTTTTCATTTTGAGTCCTACATTATTGTATATCATATTTCCATAAGCATTAGTTACATTGATGAAACAATGATGTAATAATTTAATTATTTCCAACAAGCTGTATTTCGTCGGCTTTGCCCCATACTGGAGGGCAAAGCCGACCGCAGGTTTTTATGAAAATTAAAACATCTGAAGATGGCAAAACATGATGGTTCGCGTCTGTGATATTTTGTGTACTGAAAAAATTATCATCAAACATATCCAGCAAGAACAATAAGTTGTTTTTAATCAAAATAGTGATAGCTGTGATATAACCTCTTGTGCGTTGACATTCTACCAAAGACGGACTACGAGTAAAGGTTTCTGCCGTACCAATACAAAACACCTGCTCTACCGAACGGATTTAAAATAAAAATATTTAATAGTTTCTTAGATGTAGCCCAGAAGATAAGTGGCTGTTCTACATTTCCAAACACATATCGACAAAACTTATGATACTTTTATAACCTAAGCACGTGCGAACTATTATTTTCGTCGGGCTTGCCCCACTTGTGAGGCCTCAATTATTTACGATATTTAATATATTTTGGACTTGAATTACGTTCTACTATTCCAATGACGTAATGTAATATTGTTTTATCTGTTGAAATATGAAATTTTCATACTGTAAGTATTGTCATTAATGTTGAAAATTTTATATTTCTGCCAGCGAATCTTCCATTCTTTCATTGTCAAATCTGTTTTCTGCATAATTTTTCTTTTACATCGTCAATTTTCAAGATTCTAGTGAGTGACACTATCTCTATAATAAAATAGATTTATTTAATGCAAGGTAATATTAAAATTGTTCAATAATAGCGATGTTATAAGAAAAGTCGCCTTTGCCCCACCGGTCGGCCCTGACCCTTCTTACCCTATATGAAATTATTTTGGACAGTGACAATTATAATAGACGTACACTGAATGAATAAAAAAAAAATGTTCAAACATTTTTTTTTCAAAATTTTGTTTTCGAAAATCAGCTTGCATGAAGTTTCTACGAATTGCTTAGTGAAAATATATCAAGTTATATTTAAAGCTGTATATATTAATTAAAACAAATTTATAGGTATAGGAAACGTGA
This sequence comes from Andricus quercusramuli, assembly GCA_932178445.1. NCBI lineage: Eukaryota > Metazoa > Arthropoda > Insecta > Hymenoptera > Cynipidae > Andricus > Andricus quercusramuli. The sequence continues at coordinate 12,401 of CAKNXH010001514.1, read as the reverse complement.
AAGGTAGGAGTGTTCAATGAAAGAAATGCTATTCTGTAACATTTTCCATTTTATTGAAACAATAAAGCAACTTGCAAGCAAGCTGCATCACCTCCGTCAACATAATACGTATCCATATCAGTGTTGGAGGGTTCTTGCATTCTTCGTAAGTGCCCTAGGGGGGACACTTATAGCAGGTCTGAGTTAAATGCTAGAAGCATATAATTTTTTCAATTAATTACCATGTTTCATATAAGAACCAAGGTTTTAATGTAAAAACAAGAGAAAGAAAGTTTGTTATACTTACGCATTCGGGCGGGCAATCACTTGCGGCAATTACAAAGGAATTCGTCAATAAAGTTGCAATTACTTTACAAATGAAATATATTAACATTAATTCCCGATATTAGCTTTTTTTAAATAGTGTAATGACATCAATAGGTAGACGCCCTTAATTAGTGGGCCTCTTCCTAAAATCCTCGTCTGAGTATATAAAATAAAATAAAAATATCAAACTTGTGTCTTACACTTTCGTGGATGAGACTTATGGACGGCTGAATGAGAAACTGTATAAAATGTCTAGAATGTATTTTAGTTTGTCCACAATCACTTTTTATACAGCTCAACTGGCTTAAGTGGCTCACTATTGATGTATTTACCCCACCACATGTTTTAAAGTTGAGTCTAATGAAGTCTGGAGTGAACTAAATCAGATTTAGTTATTTGTGTATTTTAATTATATCACTTACCTAGTAGTAGCAACGAGAATGTGACTGTTCGACTCATGATGCAGAATTACAAAAATTAAACACAGCTTTTCTTGATCTGAATATTCAGAAAATGATGAAAAAGCTCATTGAAACGGTCGTATTTATACCCCACAAGGTAAACGCAATACAGTATCCTCCTACCTAACGAACTGCCATCTCTCACGACTTCCCCTACTCGCTTTGATCCCCTACCGACTTTTCAATACACATTGTTTAATTTCGAAACACTTACATGCCTAACCAGAGTTTTCATCAACAAAAGTGCACCTTATTTTCAAAGTTTCATATGATCCAGCATGACAATTCAATTTTCAAGTTATACAGACGAAGCGATTTCTCACTTCATTTGCACGAAATTTATGCAATTCATGGACGAAAGGAGTTTTTTTGTTGAATCAGTGAATGTTAATAAATAAGTTGTTATTTTATTAATATATTTTATGAACAATTATCCATATCCGGTATTCTTCATAGAATAAATACATTTTTTTCTAAGGAATCGATCATATATTACTTGAAAATAAATCCGAAACATCATATTTGTTTATCCAATAAAAATTGATGATCGTGTAAACAAGCTTAATTGAAATATGTAGTCTTTGGGTATTTTTGGACGCAGAAACCTTTTTTTCGGTGCAATTAACTTCTGATGGAATCACCAGCCAATTATTCAGAAATTACTTTTTACAATGCATTTATAATATTTGATAATTGTTCGAAGAAACTTCATTAACCCTTAAAGTTATCCCTGGAGTCTTTTTGACCCCGCCTTTTTCTAATCGCGAGTCATTTTTTCCATATATTAACTTGTTTTATCTTATATAGGATATAAAAAAGTATATCCAGGAAAATTTTCGTGCAAAAATATAAAACATCCTTGTTACAATAGAGAAATTTCTGCTGGGGTCTTCAGCGACCTCACTCATTCTTTATGTTATCACAGAGGGGGGATAACTTTAAGGGTTGATAAATTTATTAATTGGCTATTTTTTAACGTTTAAACTTCATTTTTTTAAACGTAATCAGCTGTTAATTAAAAGTTCTTGTAATTTTTTTAGACACTTCGATAACGATTTACTATTTGTATTGTTATTAATAATGTTATGAAAAAATTGATACGTCTGTTGCATTTGTAAACTATGAATTGCATTTTAGAATATTTCAACTTGAATAACAAACATAGTTACATTTTTCTTATTAAATGAGCCTCATGAGAAACAGTTTTAAAACTACAAAAGTTAGTTAATTAATTTGAATTGAGAAACAAATACATACTTGCACTTGTCCAAAATTGTTCAACAATTTTTTTTAAAAGTAAGAATTTTTCTCATTTTCCCTAAAAAAATGTATTAAAATGCATGAATGAATTTAGGCTACTATTTATACTCCTAACACTGATGAACGAAATCACAACCTAAAGAAAACACCATAATGTAAGATGTTTTAGAGAAAGAAAATATTTCCAAACATTTAAAACCCAATGTATGTATGTATGTATATTTGAACTCTCCCTTTTACGGGTTCGAGGGCCTCCGCTCCCTGTACATATGTTTACATTTCATCCTTACTCTAACTTACTCGCTACTTATTTCCTAATGCATCGCCTTATATATCAACAATAATCTTAATGCTACTCTTCTTAAACTATAGACTATAGACAATGAGCGATCTTCCCGGGCTTCCGTTTTCTCTTACCATAAAGTTCATTTAGACCGATTTGAAAATTTACTCGTTAGTTTCCTTTAAACAGGATTACCCGTTTGGCTCTGCCCTGATCCCTTGCTTTCTCTTATTTCTTCCAGTTTTTTCATCCACATCACTCCCTGCCCATTACCATCCAAGATCCATCTCACACATTCATCCACACTCAACTGTCCATCTTCCTCTCCTGTACACCTCTCTAACACATGTGCCCATGACTCCACTTCGTACCCACATACTCTGCACAGATTGTCCTCTTCATCCATCCAATATCTACATGCTCTCACTCCTTCTCCCATTCTAAACCGTATCACCCTATTCCATTTGTCTTCCTTTTTCATCTTTTGCAAATATTCTGGTTCCGTCACCCCTTTGACCATCATATACCATCTATTGTACTTCGAATCCATAATCTTTCTCCATCTCTCTTCTCCTTGTCTTACTAATAGCTCTAATTCAATGTTCTGCCAATCCAGAACCCCTTCCTGTATATCACCAACACTCCTCATTTTTTTCCTTTCCTCCTCCCATTTTGAATTTCCCAAATTGCCTCTCATCTCCTTGTTCCGAACTTAGTTCAAGCATACTTGTGCTATTCTGCTCCCCTCTCCCCTTTTCAGCTTCTCTTCAAACCTCCAGGCTCTCTTAATTTGTCTAGTTACTATTTTTTCCCTTCCTAGTTCTTCCCTTATCATATATCCAGGACAACTCCAACTAACCCCCATTACCCATCTCAGAAATCTCTCATGTATGCTTTCCACTTTCCTATGTTCCTTCTATCCCCAAACCTCCACTCCATAACACAACACCGCCCAAACCAACGCATCAAACAACCAAACCCTCATTCTCCAATCGTCCTTGAACCTTCTCTTTCCTATACCCCATACTTGGCCCATTACTTTACTCGCACTTTCGATTCTTTTCCTCACCTGCAAATCGTTTCCCCCTCCTGACTCAAACCAAAAACCTAGGTAACAGAACTCCTCCACAATTTCCACTGTTTGTCCGTTCATCTTCCAAACGTAACCTATTTTGGTCTTTTTATTTCTGAAGCACATCACCTTGGTCTTCCCTACGTTCACCGTCAGTTCTTTTGTTCCTACGTACTCTTCGAAAATTCTTATCATTAGGTTCATCCCCTTCTCATCGTCTGCTATTAGAACTACGTCGTCCGCGTATGCTAGGGAGTATAGTTTGTTATTACCCAGTATCGTCCCCCCTTTCCCTTTCTCCTTTAGCTTCTCCTCTAGGTCTGCCAGCAGCAGATTAAAAAGTAGTGGACTCAACGGGCACCCTTGCCTTAGAAGGTTTCAAAAAAATGAACCTCTTTTCTTAAAACTTTAGGGCAATTTTTTTAATGTTTCAAAATTTTACGAATAAATCTAGTGAATTTAGAAGAAATTTGAAAACTCATCTGTTTCGGTACAAGTGTAATCTTTTTTGGTTATAAATGTAACGTATTACATTGAAAATTGAAAATCACTCTTTTTTTGGTTAAGGATATTTTACAACATTTTGTCATGGATTTTAGAGAAAATATTATATAATTTGAAAGGGTTCCATATGTTCTACATAAGTTTCCTTATGTGATTTTTCCTTTCGAAAAATTAATTTAAAGTAAATATTTAAAAAGTTTCGGAATTTTTAGAATTTTGAAGGGATTAAAAATATGTTAAGTCTTAAATATCTTTTAAACTACTCAATTTTTTCAACAATTTTGTATAATCCTCTGAACCAACAAAACATTTTCTGAATTCTTTTTCTACATATCTGAAATATTCAAAAATATTTTTGAATTTTCACGAGAAATCTTGGAAAATTAAATTTACATAATCAAGTATTCCTTCAAATAACATTTTACCTAATTTTTTTCGTTTCTGGACTGAAAAATCTTGTTTGGCTGCTAACTCGATAGACCTAAAGTTTTCAGATGTTTTTTCTTAAACAATTTAGAGATTTTTTGAGCGAGTTGCAATCAAAAGAAGTGAGGGCTCCACTATAAAAAATGTTAGCGAACCGGAAAAAAACCGAGAAGTTCTTTCTACAAAAATTTATTTTATTCATTTATTTCTGCAAAAAATTATGCGTGGTATAATAAGAATGGCTTCTTTGTAATTTCTCTACTTCTCACATTAATTCTTTTAATGTTATTTTATTGGCTATTTCAATGCTTATTTTTTGTCAATCTAAATGATTCAAATGTAGAGAGTACGTGACCTCCGCCTAGCTGAGATATTTACATGTCAGTACTCAACAGTGGAAAACTTAAAAACGTTTCTCACTTTTTGTTTTTTTTTGCTTATTTTACCGCGTGGAAAAATTCTGTGGCGCTGTACTCTTTCTGTCTAGTCCACCTTAAGTCGACACTGGCGCGGCACAGGCTGACTGTAAAGTGGCTAGACTGGGATGTAAAGTTCGGGTCGACTAGTTTCTAGACAGATCGGCTATTTGGATGAAAAATAATTAATAATTAATTAATATAATTATTTTTCATGCTGTAAAAGTTAAATATATAGATTTTGCAGTTAATTGAAAATACAAAAAAAGTTTCGTACACAAAAAAAATGAAGAAATGAGATTCCGCAAATCTCTTATACATATACTGGGTGTCGAACTTCTGATGTAACTTCCTATCATATTGTTGTAACTTTATCCCGTCGTCTTAACACCTCTGCCATCTAAAAGTTAATTTTTTTTTTCATTTTTGTCCGATATGAATTTCAATTCATCACATCCTAATATTTATTCCAGTTAAACGTGCACAATTTTCAAACAATAAAAGTGCTTGCTGTTTGAATAAATCATTGAAAAAAATAAAGTTTGTGGGATTTTCTTTGCGATCAGGCTACGAAATAATGATGGCTCATTATTTCAAATAATTAATACGTTAGGCTTGAATATCTTTTACACAATCAATGAATAATTAAAATAAATTAAATACATCATTCATAGTAATATTTGATTTTCGGGAATATCATCAATATTATACATATTATAATTATTATAAATTCAGTCCCCAGGTGAAGAAAAGGAGAATGCTCGCTAGATATAGAGGGTAGGGCGGAGATGAATTCCGCCTCGCGGGCCAAACATACTGGGTGAAGGACACACCGAGAAAAAACCATCGATTGTTTCTTTCTGTGGCCCACTGGGAGTGCCCCGAACCACGTCTGCCTAACCCGCTGACGTGGCGAGGGGCTGATGTGTGCTTGCACTGTCGATGTATCAGCCGCAACATGGGATCAGAAGCCAGCCCGTTCGGGCCTTGATCAGGGAGTGCGCTGTGGCTGCAGAGGTCGGAATCTGCAGTGCCCTGGGAGAGTTCCAGTCCGTCCGTGTTTTTCGGGACTGGTTAGACGAAGGCTGGACCCCAGGGAACTGGGGTAGGGCTCAGGTCCGAGGGTACACCTATTCCCAGCTATTTCGGCCCGCCCGCCCACGCAAGATGCGCTGACAATAGTACGTGGCACCCACAAGCACCCAATCCACCCCCAAGAGAGAGAACGGAGAGACTTCCAGTCGATCCAAGGAGCCGATGCTGAAGGAGAAGTGTCTGCCAGCTGGAGCTAGCATCGACAAGATGCTCTAAGAGATGTTTGCCATACTGGCTATCATGCAGGAAGCTGCGGATAGACAGAAGAATGTCAACACCGACATAAAGGGCGGAGTTTCTGAACTGATAGAAGCAGTAGAGGTGATCCAGAGTATAGAGGAAAAAAAGAAAACAGTGCAATCGAACATTTTAAACCTAGCGGGGAGACAGACTCATAGAAGCCTCAGTACACCGAGGCGCGCGAGCAGCAGTAATACAAGAATAGCCTCCAGTCCTACGTAAAACCTGGCTGAAACTCCGATAGAAGAGAGGAAAAAGGAAATCTCGACACCAACTGAGTGGTCGACAGTCCTGAGAAGCAAGAAGACGAAGAAGGAGGAAAAACCGGAACGGAAGAAGAATGGATGTTTGCTTTAATTGTGGCACGAAGGGTCAAAAAGTGCTAATTTTAAGGGAGCAATACCAGGACAAAAAAAGTCGGACCTGGCATAAGGACGCCCTCGGCACTGCAGCGATATGGGTGCCGAACCAGACACGTGTACCAGTGGATGACTTTGTTTGTATCAGAAGAACTTTCAAGGACTATCAGGCGAAACTGGAAGTACTTGAGGAAGCAATCATGGAAGGCGGCATTGTGGTAGCCGGCGAATTTAACGCGGAAGCGTTAGAGTGGGGAATGCCAAAGTCGAACTCAAGAGGGAAACGACTAATGGAGATGGCAGTTAAAAGAGGACTGATAGTCCTAAATACTGACGCATTAACATTCAGACGCCACGGAGAGAGAGAGAGAGAGAGAGAGAGAGAGAGACGACACCAGATGTCTTCTTCGCTTCCGAAGAACTGGCGAGGAACGTAGTGAACTGGAAGGTGATGGAGGAATTCACAGGTAGTGATCACGAGTATAGCACCTTCCAGATACGGGCGGGAAATACAGCTCCGAAAGTGCACAATCGCAGACCGGAAAGGTGGAATGTGGCGAAGCTGAACGAGGAAAATTTTACAAAAACGATCATCAACAGGCAAATAACAGCAGTGAACTGTGTCACTGTTGTGGAGCAGACGATGGCTGTCATTCAGCGGGCATGCGACGCTGCGATTCCTCGGAAGAGCTGAAACGATAGCCGATACCCGGCTTACTGGTGGTCGGAAGAAACTAGAGAGTTGAGGAAGACTTGCGTCTCCTCACGCCGAAAGGCCCAGCAAGCGAAAAAGAGACCCGCCGAGATAGTCCTAAAAATTTCGGAATTTTTCCGAAAGAAGAAACAGCTAGGGAAAACCATCAAGCGGAGCAAATGCGCAGGCTGAATGGCCACGGCAAAGGAGGTGGACATCGAACCTTGGGGTCTCGGATACAGGATCGTTACCCGAAAGCTGGGAGCCACAACAGCACCACTGAAGAGCGACGGGGAGACGATGAGAAACATCGTTGACTCGCTGTTTCCGACAGCGGATGTAGAAAAGGAAGACATGAGAGTGGATATTTCACTAGATATTCCACTCTTCGAGGCAGAAGAGATTCAGCAAGCGGTAAGCTCTCTTCTCAACAAGAAGGGGCCGGGCTCAGATGGTATTCCATCAGAAGCGCTCAAGGTAGTTGGAAGATACAACCCGACTTTGCTGTTGGAAATGTACAACAGCTGCCTCAAAACCGAAAGCATCCCTAAGAGGTTGAAGGAGCAGAGTTTGGTGCTGATAAGCAAAGGCAATGGCGATTCAGGCCTTCCGTCATCCTGAAGGCTTATCTGCATGTTGGACACTGCCGGAAAGCTCCTGGAAAAGCTCCTGAAATCTCGCCTGCTGTCAGCTGTACAAGCGGCTGGAGACCTGTCCGACAGACAGTACGGGTTCAGGAAGGGAAGTAACACCATAGAAGCAGCTCAGTGCATAGCGAATGCCGGAATGTCAGAGCGACATGGGAACCACTATTCACGACCAGTAGTGCTTCTTTCTGGTCACCCTAGACGTCAAGAACGCCTTCAATACGGAAAGATGGCGTGACATAATGGACGCACTGAAAAACAAGGTTAGGATACCGCAGTATCTCCTCCGGATGGTGAGAAATTACTTGAAGGATGGAGTGCTGCTGTACGAAACCAGCAACGGTCCTCGTACACGATTGAAACCCGAAAAATCTTTAAATTTTAAATTTAATTTTATTATAGTGAATCATCGTGAAAGTATTGAATCTATTAACTCAAAAACTAAAACTTCAACTGATTCTTGGAGAAGGAATTTTCTATTGATTTTGTTTTATTTTTATACAGCTATATAAGTCAGGACACGTGAGTCTGGGATACCCTGTATAATTCAATAGAAAGAAAATGTTTTGAAACATTCTTTAAAAAATTCTTCTTAAGAATACAGTTCTTGTATTAAGATTGCAATCACCTTCAACAATTATTGTTTACTAACCGAGCAAGTCACGCCTACCCCGAAACGGAAATGGCTTAATGGTATAATAATAATAAATAATCGTAAATGTTTAATAGTGTACAAATAATTGTTGCTTGTGCATTTCGTGCAATTGTGTGTTGTAATTTCCTAAATCTTTTATTAAAAAATAATTATTTTCTGAATTCACCTCTGTAATTTTTGTTCAAGTCCAAACCGTGATTCTATCTAGAAAGTAGCTAAAATGTTGACAATCTTTATGTATTCAAATTCGTAACGAACTCCTATATAGGGCCTAGACTGAGACTAGGCAGCAGGAAGATTGGAATGAAACACGTAGCAAAACTAGACAGCGCCAGTGTAGCGCCAGGCTAGTATTGCGTGAATAGACAGGCTTGAGAAAAACTATACTGGCTTTAGCACGGTTCAAGACTGCCACGAAATTTTTACACATGGGTTATTTTACGTGCAAATAATCTCTATCAGTTGTGTCTAGTAGGAAAAGTGACACATACTTTGATGAAACTGAACACACAAATTCACGACACCTTGAGACTTTCAAGACCACAGTTACTTATCAAAACAAGGTTATCAAAAATTCCTTCAATTGCAAGAAATAACTGAATATTTAAAAATTTGAATAAACTCTTGGTTTTCCTGATATTCACAAATGTGTTAATAAAAACTAATAGTGAAAAATGTATTTTGATTAAAAAACTGAAATATAACCTGATGAAATACTTTTAATGAATTCTTTTTCTGTTTTTAAGAAAAATACTTGATAGAACCCAAGATGAAAAATCAACTTTTTTGGTTGGGAAGTCCAGAAATTATATTATTTTGTTGAAAATGCATTTTGAAAAGCTGTAAAATTTTTTTTATGAAACTTTAAGGAAGTGTTTTTGACTCCCAAAAGAAAGTTTTCATTGCTATTAGAACTTCTCGCAAACAACTTTATTTTTTTCCATACGTCCTAATGAGCACGCTAATGTCCCCTTTTCATTGTTTCTAAACTGCTAATTCAAACATTTTTTGATAATGGTCTTCGCTTTTCCTTTAATCGTCAAAAAAGCTAACGAAATATCAAAAATTCAAATTTTGATACTAAACTAAATGAGATCAGAAAATAAGTGAGAGGAAAGAATTTTTGCTGCTTTTAAAATGCAGTACGATTTTCCTAATTACTAGTGAAATTCGACTTTTTGATGAATTTAACTGTTTTTGAGGCAATTTTTTACTTTTGCAGAATTTTCTAAAAATATTTGGAAAAATTCCAATAATTTCGAAATATACTCAAAACTTTTTGAAACATTCCAAAAATAATTAAAAATTTAATAAGATTTCAAAAAACTTAAAAGAAAAAGTAGATTTTTGAAGATTTCGAAGTAAAATTCTGAAGTTTTTTGAAATATCTAAAGTGTTTCTTCATTTTGAAAAATGAATTTGAAGAGAACATTTAATAATATTTCAAAACAGTCCAAAAAATTTCCAAAATCGTCAAAAACGAATCCGAAAGATTTTTAAACAATTCTAGGAATAATTTTGGTCGGTTAAAAAGATATTCAGAAATGTCAGAAGTTTTGACGAGATTGAGAATATTTTAAAACTTTAAAAAATTTCAGAAAACTTATCAAATGTTTATTAAAATGTTTTCCAAGCGACATATAATCCAAAAATTGTTGAAACAGACTCTTTCTTCTTAGATTTTCAAAGATCCTGTAGAATAAAAAAAATCTTTGAAATTATCTAGATACTTTTTCGACTAATTTGAAATCTTCAAAAATCGTTTTGAATTTTTTCAAAAAACTTAGGAAAAACTGATTTATATGAGCTTGAAGCAAATAAACTTCAAAACTTTTATTTTTAACTAAAAATGATTTTTCCCTTGCTTTTTTTTTTTTTTTCTTTCATTTCTTTCTTTCATTTTTTTGTTCTTTCATGACTGGAATTTTTTTTTTGGTTGAAAATTCATCATTTTGGTTGAAAAGTTCATCTGTTTCCGCAGGAATTTAATCTTTTCTTTATTAAAATTTCAACTGTTTGGTTTAAAATTAAAACCCTTCAGCTGCTGGTGGTATCCTATGGTACCACCTATTTTTTTGGTGAGGATTCAACTATATTGTTGAGAATGTATCTTTTTGAAAGAATTCGACTGTTTTCAATTAAACATTGAGATCTTTTTTGGTTGAAATATCAATTACAACATTTTTCTTTAAGAATTTATTATATTTTCCAATGAAAATTTAATGACTTGATTGAAAGTTGAACTCTATTGTTAAAATTTAATTTTTTGGTTGAAAATTAATCACTGAAATTGAAAATTCATCAGTTTGGTTGAAAAATTAACTATTTTGTTGATAATTCGTTTTTTCTTAGTCTGGAAATTAATGTTATTCTACTGAAAATTTAAATATTCCATTTCAAACTTTAACTATATTGTTGAAAATTTGTTGTTTTCTTTTCGTTGAAGGTAATTTTTTAATTAAACTGAAAATGTAGCTATTCCAGTTGAATATTTCATCATTTCAGAGGAAAAATGATATTTTATAGTGGATAATAATTTTTGAAACTAAAAATTTAACTATTAAATTTTTTGTTGAAAAATATCTTTTCTAGTTGAAAAATGCGTCTTCTTTTGGCAGAAATTAATCTTTTTTAATAATTAAATTTTCTCAAATTAATCTTTTTTGTCAAAAATTCATCTGTTTCGCTAAGAATTTAAATAATCTAGTTGAAGTTCTATCACTATTTGTTTAAAAATGTGTCTTTTTCAGTTTAAAATTGAACTATTTCGTGAAAAATGCATATATTTTGCTGGAACATCGTCTTTTTTGGTAAATGTTTGGATTTTTTCATTCTTGAATGTTCCCAATTTCGAATTGCACAATGTGCCCCATTTTCATTGTTTCTAAGCATAAAAAACTGCCAATTCAAACATTCTTTGATAATAGTCTTCGCTTTTCTTTTAATCGTAAAAAATGCTAACGAAATATTAAAAATTCCAATTTTGAATCTAAACCACACGCTTTTCTTCTAATCTTAAAAAATGATAACGAAATATTGAAAATTCAAATTTTAAGTCTAAGCCACATGAGATAAGAAAATAAGTGAGAAGAACGAATTTTTGCTGCTGTTCAAAGGCAGTAAAATTTTCCTAATTACTAGTGAAATTCGACTATTTCAATTAGAGAAAAGTGTGCCACTGAAGATCAGTAGAAAATTACAAATTCGAATGGTAGACGTATTTCCTAATAAGAAAGTGAAAAACTACTTATTGCTCAGTAGAAATATATGAATTTATTTTGAGATGTGACATTTATAATAGAGGTACGCTGTATGAATAAAAAGAAAACTCTTTTTTGAAAATCGGCTCGCATAAAGTTTCTACCAATTGCTTGATGAAAATATATCAAGCTGTATTCAAAGCTGTATATACCAATTAAAAGAAGTTTATAGGAATGGGAAACGTGAAAAATAGGAATTTTTAATAAAAAAATGCTATTCTGCAACATTTTTAATTTTATTGAAACAATATAGCAACTTTTGAGCAAGCTGCGCCACCTCCGTCAACAATATACATATCTATATCAGTGATGGAGGGTTCCTGCATTCCCCTCATGTATCCTAGCGTCCGGGAACTGTGAAATAATTATTATCATTTATTACTATCTTAAAAAAAATATAGCGAATACTAAAGTAAAGTATTTTTTAACTTTTAGAAAATGATTTCTTATTCCTTGAGTATAGCAATTCTAATCTCGATCTCTTTTAGGGTGGCTCAAATGAAAAAAAAACCTATGTTTTGAGGCGAAACTATCTAAAAAGCTTCCATTTGATGAAAAAAACATATGTGAGTTTTTCTTAGATTTTTTAAAGAAAGAACAGTAAAAATCGACTTTTAGATCGTAAAACAACAAATTTTTTTTTGTTTGAAATTCGTAGAAAGTCCTCAGAATATTTTATAAATGAATAAATACAAAACACTGGAAAACTACACACTGAAATTT
>CAKNXH010001513.1:105357-124307 GCA_932178445.1 Andricus quercusramuli | reverse complement strand
GTCAGGTGCTCTAACCAATTGAGCTACAGAGAGATCAGAGTAAGAATTTTTTCTGGAATACGCTTTATTTAGCAAGAATTTATATACAAATCAATTTTAGAGCAATGTTAGAGCACCTGACCGGAAATCAGTTGATCTGGTGTTCGAATCCCAGCGGAGTGAAAGGAAAAGATATTTTTTCTAAATAAATTTAATTTAAAAAATTTTAATTTATGTCTCCATCTAGTCTGTGATGACGAAAAAAAAATTTGTCTGTATTAGAGGATATAACTTTGATCGATATTGTAGATTTCCATTATTCACAGAGTGTGTAGTAGGATTTCTCATCGGATCGATCGGTACCATCTCCAAAGATAATACAGATTCCTAGTAAAAATATGTCATGTTTTCTAGAAACGTAAAAAAGGTTTTAGGAAAAATAAATTTACTCTCGTCTTAAAAAAAAAACAAAAAACACAAATCGACTGGAATGAAGTACTTGGAATTATTTTTTGTGTGGGAAGCAGGGATAAAAAAATTGCAAAAGTCGTGCAATTTTGGGCAGTCCACGTCTTATCCTCACATGTGGACCAAACGTGTTGGCGACAGGCAGTACCCCACCACCAGCGCACTGTTACCCTTCTAGTCTTTTCCTCACTCGGTAAAACCTGTATCCATGAAGTAACTAATACTAGAAGATCTTTCTCCAAAACTGAGGACGAGTCGTGGATCGTCCGAAATTTTTATAATAAGAAATGTAAATAACCATCAGAAAAATAAAATCGAAAAATTCAAATATATTATTTATTAGTCGTAAATAAGATGGTTTCTTCAAAACAAGGTTTTTATTGATTCTTGGAATGAATTACTTCATGGATATAGGTTTTCCCGATTAAGGAAAAGACTGAAAGGTGCGCTGGTAGTGGGGGACTGCCTGCCGTCATTATCCGAGATGCACAGGGGTCAGACAGCGTACGATATCGTCCTGGAACAGGTATGAGGACAAGTCGTGGATCGGTCGGAACGTTTACAAAAAGAACTGTAAATAACTATCAAGAATAATAAAATTGAAAAATTCACAGATACTATTAATCGGTCGTAAATAAGATGTTTTTTTTTTTGAAAACAAGGTTATTTTGAATTCTTGGCAAGGCTGCGCACGATATTGTCCTGAAACAGGTATGAGGACGAGTCGTGGATCGCCTGGAATTTTTGTGAAAAGAACTGTGAATAACCATCTAGAATAATGAAATGGAAAAATTCTAAGATATTATTCATCGCTTCTAAATAAGATTAACAAGATTAAAATATAATAATTAAGATAAAGAAGGTTATTATTTTGTAATCCATTGCATAAATTACATTATGGATGTAGGTTTTCGCGATTAAAGAAAAGACTAGAAGGATAAGAGTGCGATAATGGAGGGAGAATGCCTGCCGTCATCATTGAAGATGAACAAGGGTCTGACTGTGCGTACGATCTCGTCCTGGAACAGGTATGAGGACAAGTCGTGGATCGGCCGGAACGTTTACAAAAAGAACTGTAAATAATTATCAAGAATAATAAAATTGAAATATTCACAGATACTATTAATCGGTCGTAAATAAGATGTTTTTTTTTCAAAACAAGGTTATTTTGAATTCTTGGCAAGAATTACTTCATGAATATAAGTTTTCCCGATCAAGGAAAATACTAGAAGGGTAAGAGTGCACTGTTGGTGGAGGACTGCCTGTCATCACCGGTAGGGCGCAATGGTAAGGCTGCGTACGACATTCTCCTAAAACAGGTATTAGGACGAGTCGTGGATCGGCTGGAATTTTTGTGAAAAGAACTGTGAATAACCATCTAGAATAATGAAATGGAAAAATTCTAAGATATTAGTCGGTTGTAAATAAGATGTTTTTTTTTCAAAACAAGTTTGTTTTTAATTCTCGGCACGAATTCATGGATATAGGTGTTCCCGATTAAGAAGAGATTAGAAGCGTAAGAGTGCGCTGGTGATGGGGGACTACCTGCCGTATAAAAGGTATGAGGACGAGTCGTGGATCGTCCTCTATTTTTTTATAAAGTAAAGAACTATAAAAAAAATAAAATTGAAAAATTCAAAGATAATATTCCTCGGTTGTAAATAAGATGGTTTTTTCAAAACAATTTTTTTTCTTTACACAAATTCATGGATATAGGTTTTCCCGATTAAGAAAGAGACTACAAGGGTAAGAGTGCGCCTGTGGTGGGGCAGTGGCTGCCATTACCACGGGGGACGCACAACGGTCAGAATTATGATATCGTTCTGAAACTGGTATGAGGACGAGTCGTGGATCGCCTGGATTTTCGATCAAAGGAATTGTAAATAATCATTGAGAATAATAAAATTGAAAAATTCTAAGATATTACTCATTGGTCGTAAACAAGATGGTCTCTTTAAAATAAGGTTATTATTTTGTCATTCATGGCATTAATTACTTCATGGAGGTAGGTTTTCCCGCTGAAGGAAAAGACTAGAAGGGTAAGAATGCGATAGTCGTGGGGGAATGCCTGATTTCATCACTGGAGATGCACAAGACTCAGACTGTGCGTACGATATCGTCCTGAAACAGGTATGAGGACGAGTCGTGGATCGCCTGGATTTTCTATAAAAGGAACTGTAATTAGCCATAAAAAAAATAAAATTGAAAAATTCAGAGTTAATATTCGTCGGTTGTGAATAAGATGTTTTTTTTCAAAACAGGTTTATTTT
Source organism: Andricus quercusramuli (assembly GCA_932178445.1). Taxonomy (NCBI): domain Eukaryota; kingdom Metazoa; phylum Arthropoda; class Insecta; order Hymenoptera; family Cynipidae; genus Andricus; species Andricus quercusramuli. The sequence continues at coordinate 121,590 of CAKNXH010001513.1, read as the reverse complement.
TAATTCTTTTCATGAATTCATGGATATAGAGTTTTCCAATTAAGGAAGAGACTAAAAGTCTAAGAGTGCGCTGGTGGTGGGGGACTTAATGCCGTCATTATCAGAGATGCAATAGAGTCAGACTGCGTACGATATCGTCCTGAATCAGGTATGAGGACGAGTCGTGGATCGCCTGGATTTTATATAAAAGGAACTGTAAATAACCATCAGGAATAATAAAATAAAAAAATTCTAAGATATCATTTATTCGTTCGTGAATAAGATGGTGTCTTTGAAACAGGGTTATTATTCTGTAATGAATGGTAGTGGGGGACTGCACGCCTCGTCCTGCAACAGGTATGAGGACGAGTCGTGGATCGCCCGGAATTTTCATTAAAAGAACTGTGAATAACCATCACAAATAATAAAATTGAAAATTTTAATTTCAATTTTAATTCGGTTTAATCAATCATGGTAAGTCACGATTAAGTTCAACATTTCGTAAACGATATTCTACATGTTGTTTTGAAAAAATATTTTTTTCTTAGCTTTTATATTATTTTAAAAGATTCCAAAGGATTTCAGAAAATTTCAAGAGTTTTGTATTCAAGTATTTCACAAGATTTAAAAATAATTTTGATTTATAAATAACAGATAAAAATGTATTTATTTGGAAAAAAATCGAGTAAGTTGAGGAGATATGCATAAGTTTTTAAATACAATTTTGAAACTTTTAAGGATTTTGAAAGGTTTTAAGATAATACCAAAAATGTCTTGAAAATCCTGGGTGATTTTTTAATGATTTTCATTTTGAAAAATTAATTTTAACAGAATATTTAAGAATATTTCAAAGAAAAGTAAATCTTGATGAATAAGTAACAATTGAAAAGTTATATTTTTTGTACAAAAATGGAACAAGTTCAAGATTTTTTTAGAAGTTTTGAACAAATTCAAAATTAATTTAAAACTTGAAAAAATGTCAAAAAATGTGAAACAAAATGTAAATTTTTGCAGATTTCAGTCGAAAGATTCGGAAGCTTTTCAAGCATTTCAAAAGGTTTCATAATAATAAAATAAATATTACGATTCCTTAAAAAAAAAATGGAAATAATTTTTTATTTTCAAAAATTAAATTCAAGCGAATATTTAAAAAGAGTTCAAAAACTGTAAAAATGATAATCAGGAAGAGTTTAAGAAAATTTTTTTCATTTCGCAGAATTTATTTAAAGTTGCAGAAAAAAATTGAAACATTTTAAAAACAATTTAGAAGTTTTGAAATTTTCAAAAATGATTTAAAATGTTCAAAGATTCCAAAAAATGTAAAATAAAATGTAGATTTTTGAAGATTTTGAAATAAAATTATGTAAATTTTCAGGAATTTTGAAAGGTTTTAAGATAATACATTTTTTTTATGTTCCAGAGAAAATTTAGTGTTTTTTTTGTTTGTAAAAAAATATAGTTTTAAGAAAGGTTTTTTTCCCGGTCAAGTTTTTCAATCTTCCTTTAACACAACAGAGCAAAAAATTGTAAAATAAATGAATTTTGGAATAATCATTTAAATATTGCACTAAAAAATATCATTTATTTTACCAAAAATGGAATAGTTAAACTTTTAGTTGGAAAAATTAATTTCCAACAAAAAGAAACGGATTTTCAAGAAAAAAGTTCAATTTTCAACATAACTTGATGAATTTTCAACTAGAATAGTTGAGTTTTACACCCAAAAAATGAGTTTTCAACTGAAATAATGAATATTCAACTGAAATAGTTGAATTTTTAACAACAAAAATCAACAAATTGATTTTTCACTAAAAAAGATAAATTGTCAACCAAAACTTAAATAATTAAATTTTAATAAATAGTAATAAATAGTAAAATGGTTGAATTTTAAACCGGAAAGATGAATTTTTTATTGAAATGATGAATTTTTAACTTGAATAGTTGAATTTTTGTCCAATGGGATGAATTTTCAACTAAGAAGATTAATTTCTACCAAAAAAATGAATTTTCAACTAAAAAATATAATTTTTCAACCAAAAATTGAGTAATTAAATTTTTAGTAAAAAAAGGAATGTTTAACCAAAGAGATACATTTTTAACTGAAATTATGGAATATTCAACTGAAATAATAGTTACATTTTCATTTCAAATATATAATAACTTTCAACCAAAAAAGAAACAAATTTACAACAAAATAGTTGAATTTTCGGCAAAAAAATTCCTTTTCAGCCAAAAAAATTATTTTTCCACAAAGGAGTTTAACTTTCGAACAAGTAATTTTATTTATAAATTTTTATCCAAATTGTTCAACTTTGAACAAGAAAAAATACATTTTCAACCAAAAATAAAATAGTTGAAGCTTCTCTCAAAAATCTAATTCTTAAAAAAAAAACGGATTTTCAGCAAAATAGTTAAATTTCCTACCGGACTAGTTGAATTTTCGTTAAAAAATTCGATTTTCAACAAAATAGTTACATTTTCTACCAAAGAAATTTTCAACGAAGAACATGAATTTTCATCTAAAAAAGATCAATTCTCATCCAAAATTGAATTAGTTAAAATGTCAGAAAAAAAAAAATTTTCAACCAAAAAAAAAAAAAAAAAAAATTATCAACAAAACTTTTTTTTTATAGAAAAAATAGAATTCAACTTTTAGTTCAAACAACCAATTTTCAACCAAAAAAATGAATCCTCAACAAAATAATTCAATTTTACACCAAAAATATAAATTTTCTGCCTAAAAAGATACAGTTTCAATGAAATATATAAATTTTCGAAAAAAAAAAAGATAAATTTACAAACTAAGAATATAATAGTTCAATTTGCACTTAGAAAAGTAGATTTTCAACAAAAGAACAAGTTTTCAACCAAAGAAATTAATTTTTAACCGCAAAGATGAGTTTTAAACCAAAAAATGAATTTCTGACAAAATAGTGGAATTTTCAACTCAAAACATGAATTTTCTATCAAGAACCAAAATGAATTTTCAACTAAATAGTTTTTTTTTCAGCCAAAGAAATGAATTCATAAGAAAAAAATAGAATAGTTATTTCTACAAAACAGTTATTTTTTCAACGAAAAAAATTACATTTCCATCGGAAAAGGTAAATTTTCCACAAAAAATGGAATAGTTAAAGTGAATTTTTAATTAAAATTATGAATCTTCAACTAAAAAAAAATTTTATTTTTCGCCAAATTCATGAATTTTCAACTGAAAAGATAAATTTTCAATTAAAAATAAAATAGTTGAATTTTCAGTAACTAAAATAAATTTTCATCCAAAAAAGAAACAAATTTTCAAAAAAATACTGAAATTTCCAACCAAAGAAATAAATTTTCAACCAAAAAGATGGAGTTTTCACCAATGAGAGAACTCCTCTAACAAAAAAAAAAGACTGATTATCAACAAAAAGTTGAATTTTCACCCAAAACAGATCAATTTTCAAATAAAGTTAGAATAGTTAAATTTTCAGTACAAAAATTAATTTTTAATGAATAAAAAAAAATTTTCAACGGAATAGTATAATTTTCAATTAAGAACGATACATTTCTATCAAAAAGATCAATTTTGGACAAAAAGTGGAACAGTTACATTTTTAGTTAAAAAAATTAATTCTAAATAAGAAAAAACTAATTTTCAACAAAAAAGATCAATTTTGAAACAATAAAATGAATTTTCCATTTAAATAGATGAATCTATAACAAATTACACGAATTTTCAACCAAATATTTGAATTTTTAAAAGAATTTTCAAGCAAAAAGATGAATTATTCACCAAGAAGATTCTCACAAAATTCAAATTTTCAATAAAATACAGTGGTATAAAAAAAAACTAATTTTCAACCAAAAAGATCGATATTCAACCAATAAGATGAATTTTCTATCAAAATTGATGATATTACAACAAAGTACACGAATTTTCAAACAAATATTTGAATTTTTAAAGGAATTTTCAACCAAGAAAACAAATTTGCAACAAAATAGTTTACTTTTCAAACAAACAGGATACATTTTTACAAGGTTGTTTAATTTTCAGCCAAATAGTTAAATTATTATATGCAATTTTAATCAAGAAGAATCATTTTCTATCGAAAAAGACGAATTTTCAACTAAAGCGATGAGTCATCAACCTGATAAGTAAATTTTTAATCATTAGACGCATTTTTGAGAAAAACTAATTTTAGTAGTTTTTGTGTAAATATTTAAAACAATATATATATATATATATATATATATATAATTATTTACCAGGAGCCACGAGGTATAAGAACAACGGAGATCCTTCCGTTGTCTGAAGTTCTTCCAAAGTCGAGTCGTCATTATCGGACAAATTTTTTCCAATAATCCATCGTTGGATATTAGTCGGTATTTCGAATTCAACAGAAATTTTTTCTTTCAGCTGTGCAACTGTCATATTTTTTGGAAGCTGTGAAAATAAATTTTAGTTGCTTTAAATATGAAATTCTAACGAATGAAGCTATAGTTTCAATTAAATTTTTTCTGAAAAAAGATCTACTGCTTTCGCTCCGCTGGGAGTCGAACCACAGAACGTCCGATTGCCGGTCCGTAACATCTAGCCAAATAATGCGTGTCTTTCTGAAAATTTTTTTTCTCTCAATCTCTCTAGTAGCTTAATGGTAAAGCACGCGACCGGCAATCGGAAGTTCTGTGGTTCGATTCCCAGCTGAGCGAAAGCCAAAGATCTTTTTCAGGTTATGATTGTAATATAAATAATAAATTAAATATTACCATGAGCGGTATTGGCCCATGGTGACCTTCTTTATCTTCGATGTACATATTAACATTAAGAATTGCTCTGGCAGTAGCCGCTCGCTGTCTAATCATCGAACAATGAATTTTTAATTGTGCAAGTTCCTTGGCCAACATAGCAGCTTGCTGATGATTTCCAGAGGCAATTGCAGCTTCTAATTTTTTCAACAATTTATTAACAGCCAACGTATTCATATTTTGCTTTTGAAATTCATCAACGTGATCTCGCTTAATTTTCCCTGTAACATAAGGATTACGACTTAACGAGTTTCTTGCATAAAACATTCTTAAAAAATAAAAAAATACAGTTTGTGATAAAAAGATTTTTCTGCATTCTTGTTTTCAAATGACAGAAATTATAATTTAAATTGACGCGCCGTATGAAGTAACCAGCCCGACGCTCGAAAACGCCTAAAAGTATTGCCTGATCGTCTCGAAAAAAAATTTTCAAAATCGAAAAATAAATTTTTTGAAAACGTAGAATTCTAGATAATAAGGAATTGAAACTTTTTCTTCCCAGAATTTTTCTTGCCAAACGTTTATTTTTAATAATAAAAACGAAATATTGAAAAATCTTATATCGAATCGTTGAAAGTTTACTGAGATATTCAGCTTTTGAAAAAGCACTCGTCGTCTGCCCGTGCTGTTAGCCAATGCGTCGCGAGGACTGCTCTGTCAGGCAGCGTTCTCCAAGTTCAGTATGCGCGGGCGGACGTCGAGTGCTTTTTCCAAATCTGAATATCTCAGTAAATTTTCAACGTTTCGGCATGAGATTTTCCAAAAAACTTCATTCAACATTGCTGAACAAATCGCTCACTGGCAGTTGTTTGAAAGTTGAAGTTACCTAGATACTTTTTACCGGCTAAACCAAGAAAACACAATTATCGATTGGCCTTATTTTACCGTTAAATATTATTAAACAATAAGCAATTGTTAACTTTTTCATGATTCCTAGGCATCGCTAGAGTATTTTGAATACGTCCTACAAATATGAACTCATTTCAATAATATTGGGCCGAGTTAAAACGATTTAAGTTTTGGAACTTAATTAAATCAGGGAGACACTTTTTTCAATATTCCGTTTTTATTATTAAAAATAAACGTTTGGCAAAAAAAATGCTGAGGAGAAAAAGTTTCGCTTCCTTATTATATAGAATTCTGCGTTTTCAAAAAATTGATTTTGAAAATTTTATTTCTTTGAGACGATCGAGCAACACTTTTACGCGTTTTCGAGCGTCGGGCTGGCTATTGCATCCGGCGAGTTAATTTAACTGAGCATTTTAGCGTAGTAATAATTTCTTTTCCCCTTCATAAAATCTTGAAATTATTATCGTTCATAAAAAAAAAATATTTTTAGGGTTTCGTAGCCTTGAGCAGAAATCCTTAGAGTTTCTGTCCATTTTCCGTCCGTTTGTCGTATTTTTTTTTCCAAGGAGGGGAAGTGAGGGGTAATGAGGGGTAATAAGGAGTGGGTAATTGAGGGGAAAGTGGAAGAGGAGGAGTGAGAATAGGAGATACTGAGGAAAGTGAGGGGTAATAAGGAAAGGGGACGTAGGGAAAATTAGGAAGGGGAAGTGAGGGGAAGTAGGGGAAATGATTAGGAATGAGGGTGAGTAGAGGAATGGGTGGGAAGTAGAGGGAGGGAGTGTTAACTGGGGAAACTAAGAGAGGGGGAAGCAGAGAAGGAAGATGTTTAGGAGGGGAATGTATAAGGGTAGTAGGGAAAGGAAAGTATTAAAAGGGAAAATTTAAACAATTTAACGTTCTAATAGGCTAAAAAACCCTTTTTGACTAATTTTTTAAATACTATTTTCACCGAATAGAATTATTTTTGTTCCTTTGAAAGACGACAAATTAAAAAAATAACAACATTTTTTGTTATTAAAAAGGAAGCGAATTAAAAAAAAAAATTGTCAACTTGCCGAAGGAAAAATGGAAAAAAATCAGTTGAAAGAGGAGAAATTTTTGAAATATCTAATTTGTTCGTTATTAAAAAGGGAGAAAATTTCAAAATGAAAAAATGTTCCACTTCAAAAGGATAAAATTAAAAAAAACAATTTTGTATTTGAAGAAAGGAAAATTTTTTCAATAACAAATTTTTTTACTTAAAGGGTAGAAAACCTAAAAATTAAATCATTCTTTTATTTGAAGGATGAAAAATTAAAAAAGGGAAAACGTTTCAAAAGAAAAAAAAATCTGGATTTAAAAAGGGGAAAATTAAAAAATAATAAATAATCAATAATAATGATAAATAATAAATGTTTCATTTGAAAAAAGGATATTTTAAAAATAATGTATTTTTTCAATAGAAAGTGGGGAAATTAAAAATTGAAATAATTTTTCGACTTGAAAGGGAAAATGTTTACTCTTAAAAAAAATTTCAGATCGGAAGGAGGAAGACTTAAAAAGTACTGAATTTTTCAGCTGGAAGGGTGGCAAATTTGAGTAATGAAACATTTTTTATTTAAAAGAGGGAAAATATTTAAAATAAAGAAGGGATTGTAAAAAAATCCTTCAATTCGAAAGCGGTAAAACTTAAAAAGTATAAAACTTCTGGACTTGAAAGGAGGAAAATTAAAAAACAGATGGAATTTTTCTTATTTAAAAGGAAGAACATTTCAAGAAAAAAAAATGTTTTGCCTTGAAAAAGAAACATTCTTGAAAATAAACAATTTCTTTATTTAAAAGAGGGAAAAGTCTTTATTTAAGGAGTTTTTTTTACTTATTTTTGCAGCTTTCAATGAAATATTAAAAAACTTCTGTTGAAAAGTATAAAAGTAAAAAAAAAAAAACGGAAATTTGAAATTTTAATGTTTGAAAATATTTAATTAAAAACTTTGAAAATGAACTATTTCGGACTATTTAATCGGCTGTTAATTTGGAGTTTCTTTTTAAATCAAGCGAATTTCCACAAGAAATTTTTTCATGCAAATAAGGATCACCCTAGTGTCACTAGCAGTCAGAAAATTTTGTTTGAATCAACCAAATACCCTACCTACCAACAAATTTGGTTGAAATAACCGAAAAATTTAGTTGAGTCAACCAAATCGATTTCTAAATTATACACTCGGACCTCGATTTAGTATCTCCTGGTGTAGTAATTCCTAGAATTGCCTCGGAAGGGCCGCAGTGCGCAAGTATTGTCAAGTATATTGCACAATATTATGCATTCTAATTGGAAACGGTTCAGGCCCTGACTGTTTAGGTTTCGATTCCCCCGATTTAGTAACACTGTTACTAAATCGAGGACCGAGTGTATTCATTAATATTAGTATCTTTATCTACTCACCTGACAGAATTAATCTTTCTTTTTGACCCAATCGAGGGGAAAAGTGATTATTTTTTTGCACTTGTTCCTTCTTGATAGATCCACAAGGCTGAGTTGGTGCAGATTTCGGCGGAGGAACCATTGCATTAGCATAAAGAGACTGTTCAATAACATTAGCATAAGTATTTTCTTGACAAGATTTTTTCACCGCTTTGATAGCTTCGATTTCGGCAAAATCTTTGGGTCTTATCAAATGAAACTCATTTTTCATCAATTTTGATGCACCATTCTGTTCTTTAGTTTCTACGCTTTTAAAAAAAATTTCGCGTGTCATTGGCAAATTAATTTTACGCACGTTCCCACTTGTTTGTACTCCAGAGGACACTTTTTGTTTTCGCGGGACTATTTCAGAGCTTAGCAAATCATCTTTTTTTAAATAAGTAGAAAATGCACTTTCACGAAAAGTACTTGTGGAAGGTTCATTATTTACTTTTGGAATTTCCGGTTCATTTAGAACCTTCTTGATCTTGGAACGTTTCGGTAAAGAATGTTTCATTTCTTTGAGCAGTTCCTTCAAATCCGCTGTGAGTGGATCCTCTTCAGTATTCAAAACCAAAATTTTTCCTCTTGGTGACACTTCTTTGGTTTCGAATTTAATGAATGATGCTTCCTTTTTGCTGGAAGCTTTTGCTGATTCTTCAAAAAAGTGATTTCCTTTCGCGGCTTTTTCAGATTCTATCTTGAAATCTATTATCTTAGTTACTTGATTCGAACTATCTTTATTAGTTTTTGAATTATCTTTATATTTCATATTGTTACTTTGTAACTCTTTATCGATTTCATCGAAAATGCTGTCCAGCTTTTTACTCATAGAGTCATTCTCTCTCAAAACCTTGTTGTCGCTGTACGGCACTTTCAGAGGGAATGAATATTTCCTTATGTTCTCATTTAATGTTCCATCAGCTTTACAGGTCGTAGGTTTTTCATTTTGATTTGCATTTTCTTCCAAAATATTATCTGTGGCAGTATTTGAATTTTCATAAGGTCTTTGCACCTTTCCTATCTGATGATCACTTTCAGTGAATCTCTGTTCCACTTTAAAATCCGACTTTAACTTAGGAGAGCTTTGATGTGGTAAAAAGTATCTAGAAAGATCCTTCTGTCCTCCAGTGTCAATCCAATCAGTTTTAGTCTCTCCTCGAATCGGATTTAAATCAAATTCCCTCCTCTTGTCCGTTGGAGAATTTTTCGTAAAAAAGTTTGAGTTGACACTAACCTTCGTTAAATTACTTATTGCATTAAATTTCGAGATCAAAGCACGAGTAGTCCGTTTAGGCGAACTTTCCATTGTAGATGCTACCATGTTCTGAACAAGTTCTTCATTTACGGCGATTTTATCTTCCAAGTCTATGAATCTATTTTGTAACAATGTCGATTTCGCTCTGGCTTGTTCTTCCTGGACAATAGCAGCAGCTTCTTTGTCGAGTTGGCTGATATTGGTCAGAATCGAGATACCTGATTTCCGCTTGGCTTCCCTCCTCCGATCTTCCGAATTTCGTTCCTTACGATGAAAGAAGTTCAACTTTAAAGAGCTCTCACAGGAGGCCATAGCAGTGGATGGACCAGACTCTTCTCTCTTTTCGATTAATGTCGAATTTCTTGCATCTGCTTTTTTCGCAGTAGCTTCACGGGAATTTTCGAAAACACTGCGCTTGTACCAAGGTCGCGGCATCCTGCTGAGAGTGCTTGTCGATGAAGACACAATTTGTGAAACCTCAGTATCTGAAGGTGCCTCTCCAGAAATTTTTTTGCTAGACTCACTAGCACTTTTATTTTCTCTTCTAGGTAACAAAACTCCACCTCGTAACATCAACGTGTCGGTTATCGGACAAGTTGCAAGATCATCGATTCTACCATCCATACCAGTGCACTCATCAACTTTTAAATTCGGCTTTTCCGGAGGTCGAGGTGCGGGCCTTCTTCTGCGTCTTCCAGTTTTGATTGTCTGTTCGACATTGGTAGTGTTTGGTTTAAAGTCAGGAGGATTCGGTGCTCGGCGCTTACCCTTCACATGAACCTTCTTTCCTTTTAGAGAGCTCGGCTTAACCGGGACGGGAATGTTCCCACAGGACTTGAAAGAGTTGGATGGCTGTAGAGAGTACCTTTCCGATGATAAAAAAAGAACGATTATTCGTAGAAGAGGTAAATATGAGAGAAGAGAGATGAAAGATAGTGGACATGTATGTAAACGGAGACATGGAGGAGATAAGAGAACTGATTGAAGAAAATAAAGATGGGATTGAGTTTATGATAGGAGATTCTAATGCGAAGGCAGGAGTTGAGGAAAGGTTGAGAAAAATAGGGAGAACAATAGAAAGGAAAGAGAGAGAAAAGAAAAAAAATATAGTGGTGAAGGGTCTAAGATTAGAGAGGACGGAACTTGAAGAAGGAGTAGAAGTGCTAAGAAGATAGATACGAAGGTAGAGATACAGTCCTCAAAGCAATAGGATGTCCCGGAATATCCCAATTCATCCTATTTATTTGGTTTGAGGACGAGTCGTGGATCGCCCGGAATTTCTATAAAAGGTGCTATAAACAACAATCAAGAATAATAAAAAGGAAAAATTCTAAGATATTATTCATCATCCGTGAATAAGATGGTCTTTGGGGACGACCCTGAGATCCAAATTTCCGTCTTGCAGGATATCCCGACATAGAAAATAAATGCGATGAAAAGGAGTGTTCCGGGATATTCTATTGCTGTGAGAGAGGAAGTACGAAGTGTAAGAAAGGAAGGAGGAAGAGGAGAGTTAATTCTTTGACATGGTAAGAAAGAAATATTTATAAGTTGAGGAATAGCGTGGGAGGAAAAAAAGAAGGAAATACAACGTCGGCTAACAAAAAGAGGCTGAAAAATTTTAGAATGTAAGGATGGAGGATCCGCTACTGGATTGTAGCAGGTTCGAAAAGAAAGGATAGGGAATTTATGAGAAATTTGAAATAATGAGAGATGGCAGCTATGATGGAAATGTGACTAGATGAAAAGGGATGGGCAAAAATTAAAGGAAGGTCATGAAAAAGTTATAGATGGTAGGTTCAAAACGTAGAGAGAAATAATAAAAGAGGCAGAGGAATGGAAAGAATAGCGATGGGGGTAAGGAGGAAATATATGAAAGAAAATTATAGAGAAGAAATGAAGAAAGGAGGATTAATCTTAGAAGAGGTAAAGATGGGAGGAGAGAGGTGCAATATAGTTGACGTGTATGTAAACAGAGATATGCAGGACAAATCAGAAGAGATGAGTTAGGAGAAAATAAAGAAGGGATTATTTTCATAATAGGAGAGGAGTTTAGTTCATGAATATGTGATAAGGAAGGTTGAGAAATATAGAGAAAATAATAAAAAGAAAATCGAGAGAGGGAAATAGAGAAAGAGAGGAAAAACGAAATATAGTGATCAAGGGTCTAAAATTCGACGGAAAGGAACTGATTGAAAGAGTGGAAGTGCTAAAAATGATAAATGCGAGAGTGGATATAGAGAAATTGCGATGTGTGGAAACAAAACAGGAAGAGGAGAGCAAATGGTTTGACATGGGGAGAAAGAAGCAGGTATAAGTTGAGGAATAGCTGAAGAGGAAAGCAAGAAGGGGAAAAGAGCGTAGGCTAAGTATGGGAGAATATAGATTGAAAGTATATGGTGGAATTAAGATGAAGGAGGGAAAGAGTTAGTCAACAGTGAGGTGACGCCACCAATCCAGCATCACCTTACGAAAGAGAGGAAAATAAGAAATAGTAGGAAACAAAAAGAGACGAGAAATTAAAGGAGGAACCAATGAAGGATATGCAACTGGTATGTAGAATCCTTGGAAATAAAGGATAGGGAATTTATGAGAAATTTGAAACAATGGGAGGTGCAAGTTATAATGGAGACGTAACTTGATGGAAATGATTGGGAAAGAATGGTAGGAAGGTTATCAAAATGTCAGAGATGATAGGTGCAAAATGCAAAGAGAAAGAATGAAAAAGGCAGAGAAATATGAGGAATGGTGATGGGAGTGAGGAAGAAATGTATAACAGCAAACAGTAGAAAGAGATGAAAAAAGAAATAATAGTAGAAGAGGTGAAGATGGACGGAAAGAGGTGGAAGACAGTGAACGTGTATGTAAACGGAGATATGCAGGATGAATTAGAGAAGACGAGAGAACTGACAGAAGATAATAGAGAATGGGCTAAGTTTATAATAGGCGATTTTAGTGCGAGAACAGGAGATGAAGTGGGAAGGAGAACAGGGTGTTAGGAATAATGAAAGATTTAGAGGAACATGGTATAGATGAGATTCTAAAGTCTGGAGATATGGAGAGGGAAGAGAAACTAAATCAGTGGGGATAGATGATGTGCAATAGAGCATTAAAAGGAGAGTATGAAGAGGAGAGTATAAAAGAGGAGAGGAGTGGAGCGAGTTATGGAAAGACGGGATTCAAGAAAGAAAGAAGGGAAAAAGAACGTAAGTTAAGTACGTGAGAATACATATAGAAGGTGTATTGTGGAGTTGGGACGAAGAAAGGAGAAAGTTAGTAAAACGTAAGGTGACACCCCTTTTACCTCGCGAAAGAGAGAGAGAGAGAAAAAAATAGGATACAAAAGGGAACGAGAGATAAAGAAGGTAATAATTGAGGATATATTGGAATGTAGCAGGCTTGATAAGAAAGGACAGGGAATATGTGAGAAATTTAGAACAATTAGAGATGGTACTTATGATGGAGACATAGCTATATGAAAAGAGATAGGCAAGAATAAGGGGAAGGTTACCAAGAAAATACAGATGACAGGTTCAAAATTTGAAGAGGAAGAATAAAGAAGGCGGAGTAATGAGAGGAATGGTGATGGGTAAATTCCTCACCTTACCTTCAAAGCAGAGAAGCATAGGAAAAAGATATCAGGAGAAAAAGAAGGATTTATAGTAGAAGACATAAAGATAGGATGAAGCTTATGATAAAAGATTTTATAGAGAGATCAGGAGACAGAGGACGAAGAGAATGAGGAGAGGAGCGAGGAAGAAAATCCGAAGAAAAGGTACTGAATGGTGAGGGAAAAGAAATTGTTGAAGATCCTGTAGGAGATAGGATGGTTTATCTTAAATGAAAATATTGAGAGGGATCAGGAAGTAGAATATATACGCTGGTTAGGAGAAAAGGAATACTTTAGGAGAAAAAGAATAGTACTTAATAGTACTTGATTATGTGATAGTGGAAGACCAGTTAAGAAAGATCAAGAAATTAGGAGTGGATTATATAGATTTGGATTACCTTCTCTTAATAGTGACGTGAGGGGAAGAAAAAAGCAATAGCAATAACGATAAAAAGGAAGTAAAGGTGAAAAGAACAGAAAGAGTTGATCAATCAATAGAAGCAAAATAAGTTAAGGACAAGGTAAGGGATATGAAAATGGGAGAGGGAAATGTGAACAAAGATATGGGAAGTGGAAATGATAAGGAATGTAGAGAGAAAAAAAAGTGTCTCTTTGATGGCACGCCAAAGTTTGTTGTAAAAAAAGATGATTTGCAGAGTTTATGGCATTTACGAACAAAGAATTGTAAAGCAGGAAGAGCCTAGTAAGAAGGTCGAATAGTTGGGAGACAGGAGAAGATAGAAAGTTCACACCGGGAATTTATAGTGGGGAGAGTGGAAATAAGGATAAGGAAAGGTTCAGAAAAATAGAGAGAAGATTATGATGGAAAGAGAGTAAGGAAAGAAGATATGTTTAGGATCTAAGATTAGAGAGGAAGGAACTGAAGTGGAAATACAAAAAAGCAAAGATGAGGTGAAGATAAAGTGAGAAGTGTAGATAAGGAAAGGGGGAAGAGAAGAGTAAATGGCACTTGTGAAATTGAAGAAAAGGGTATGTGGTATATGAAAGAGGTATGTGTAAATGAAAAGGGGGTTATGTGGAAGCTCGGAGAGAATAGAGGATGATTTTGGATGAGAAGAAAGGAGTAGGTACGAGTTAAGGAATAGCGAAATAGGAAATAAAGGTAAAAGTGGGTTGAGTATGGATGAATAAAGATCGAAAGTGAACGGTGGTATTTGGGACGAAGAATAAGAAGAGTCGGTAGTCAGTGAGGAAAATAAGAAACAGGAAACAAGAAGAGAGGAGAAATGAAAGAAGGGATGAAGGGAGGATATGCTACTGGAATGTAGCAGGCTTGAAGGGATAGGGAATTTATGAGCAATGTGGAACAATGGAAGGTGGTAGTGATGATGGAGTGGGCATGTGAAAAGGGATGGGTTAGAGTAAGGGGGAAAGATTCCTAAGAAGTTAAAGATGACAAGTTCAAAATGCAAAGAGTAAAAGAAAGAGAGAGAGAGAGAGCAATTGAAGGAATGGTGATTTCCTGTCCTTTCCTGTACAACAGAGAATGTTGATTTGCGGTGAGAGAAGACGCGCAAGGGTATGAATTATGAACTAGAGTTTGGATAGAAGTTAAGAACGTATGTATATGGATAATTGGACAAAGAAGACGGGGATCATTAAGGAATCAAAATCAAAGCAATGATACAAGATGACAAAAAAGGAAGGAGTACAAAAGTATTCAGGAAAGGGATGAGAAGACATTATAAATAAAGAAGGAGTGTACCTTTCCGTGATGTCCCTCTTTCGTGAAAAGTTATTGGGCAGTGTTGAGGTGACATTCGTCAATTGATGATTTCCTTTCTCAACAAGTTTAACTGCACCTTTCCCAAAAGGTCCTACATCTGGCCGTCTCGGAAAGTCGAACTTGAGTTGACCATTGGACCTCTGGAAACCATTTTGGAAAGCGAAGCTACGTACAGTTGTGGTGCTGCAGAACGTGTTGATGCTTTCATTGCTCGAAGAGGAGGAATTTTCTTCATGGATGTTAGTTTTCCTGGAGCCACTGCGTTTTCCGATTGTCGAATCACGATTCCGGCGTTTAAACCACTTGAACAGGGAAAACCGATTATTTCCTCGGACAAAAGGTCTCTGGAGGGCCAATACTCCGGAGCCTATTTCTGCTTCCACGACAGAGGAGAATTCCTGACGCTTCCCGGCCTCGGCGCAAACAGTGTTTTGTACCATTCTTACTCACGCATTCTCCCTCTCTGCGCCGCAAATGCACCTCAACAGTACATAGTTCTTTATTTAGATTCACTCAAACGCAGTTTTCTCTTCCTTCCAGTGAGAAGAACGATATCAAATATATGGATATACCTACCGTGAATGTGAATATTACTTGCTAGTCAGTCCGCAAAAGTGACCATCTTCGTCTTTTTTTGTTACCTCTCCAGTCTGCTTTTCTGTAGTCTTTCCTAACTCTTCCTTAGGCACCATTGTTACTTTAAAAAATTTTTTTAACTCTGTGCATTATCGCACTGCACGATGCGGAGGTCTTTTGGAACAGATCGATTTTCGCTAGCAGTAGCTTGGACGCGGTTGCAAAAAAAAACTGTAATTTTGTAGAGAAAGACTGTGATGTTGCTGAACTCGCGAGTCCACTATTAATAGGACGCTTTTCCCGGTGGGTTATTTTCAAGTCGCACTTCGTGTCCGAAATCAAAGCAGTGAAATACGTGGAATGAAAAATGATACTTTTGAAAAAATGACTTTTAAGTAAGGAAAGGTCGGACTTTGTTGAAACGTATTTATTTTTGGATATTGCATTGGAAACTTTTTTTTAAAGACTGAGAATTTCAAAGAAACTTTTTTTCTAATTTATCAGGGTGTTCAGTGTCCTGGAAATCCTTGAAAACCTGGAAAATTCTTTGAATTCATTTTTACCTGGGAAAACCTGTAAAAGTCCTTGAACTTTTTTTATCCCCGGTTACTACAAAGTTACTCATTATATGAAAAGGTTACTTTTGGCTACATTTTCTTCCTGAAATAACGAAATGAATTAGTTCATTAATCGTATTATTTAAAACCTTGTGAAGAATGTAAAAATTCAAATTATTTTAGTAAATTGGCACTTGAGAGCCGGGAAAATTAGGGATAAACAATAGAATAATAATTTGTTCGTATCTACAATATACTTGATGTTTTCTTTTCAACTTGAGACATCGAAACATCTCAAAAAATACGCAACCCATGAAAAAAATATCAGAAAAGAAAACTTTTTATTTTCGAGGGGGAAAAGCGATTTTGAAAAAAATTTCCCCACCCCACCCCCCCAGGAGATAGGAGTGGGAGTAAATGTTTTAAAAA
>CAKNXH010001513.1:88432-105257 GCA_932178445.1 Andricus quercusramuli | reverse complement strand
AGGAATATTTTGTTTCAAAATACATAATTTTATTTGAAAATTTATCATTTTGGTTAGAAATTTACTTATTGTCTTTTTGGCTCAAAAACTCAACAATTTGGTTTAAAAAAACATAGTTTGTTCAAAAATGGTTTTTTCTTAACATGAATTCTACTCTTTTTTTGATATTACATTAAAATCTTTTTTAGTAAAAAAATTCAAAAATTATTCTTTTTGGTTAAAAATTCAAGAATTCCAGTTAAATATGTATCATTTTAGTTGAAAATTAATCTTTAAGGTTGAAAAAAATTACTGAGTTGAAAGTTGAACTCTTTTGTTATATTTTTTTGTTTGTTGAATATTAGTCGTTTTAATTAAAAATTAATTTCTTTGGTTGAAAAATGAGCTGTTTCATTGAAAAATTGTTTTTTCTTTGGATGGTTTTCGGTTGAAAATTATTTTTTTTTTTGAGCTGAAAATATAATTATTATTCCAATCGAATATTCCACAATTTTAGTTGAAAATTCATCGCTCTCTTTGAAAATGTAAATTTTTTTTTAAAGTTAGTTTTTTTTTGTTGAAAGTAATTTTTGTAACTGAAAATTTAACTTATTCCAATTGAAAATTCTGTAGTTGTAGTTGAAAATCCATCTGTTTGGTTAAACATTAATTTTTTAACTTGAAATTTAATTATTAAAGTTTAATCTTTAGATTAAAGTTGAAAATTAAGTTTAAAGTTAAATTTATATTTTACTTTAAAACTCAACAATTTGGATGGAAAAAAAACTATTTTGTTAAAAAATCGTATTTTTAAAATGAATTCTACTGTTATTTGTTACATAAAATTTAAATCTTTTTTGGTATAAAATTCAATTATTTGGGTGATTTGAAAAATAATTTTGTCATTGTTGAAAATTGATCGTTTTGGTTAAAAATGGCCTTTTTTTGTTTAAAAATAATTTTTTTTGAACTAAAAACGTAACTATTTCAATTTTGGCTGAAAATTGATATTTTTTAATTTGAAAATTCAATTACTTGGGTAAAACTCGAACCACTTTGTTAACAATTTTTTGTTGAAGGTTTGATCACTTTCATTGAAAATTTAAATATTTTGTTGAAAATTCTTTTTTTTTTTAATTTAAAATTAATTTTTTAACCTACAAATGTAATTTTTGCATTTTCTCCTGAAAATTAATCTTTTTAAGTCAAAAATTAGTCTTTATTGGTAGAAAACTAATCCCGTTGGTGCAAATTTCATCTCTTGGCTAAAAAATCTTTATTTGTTGAAAATTCGTCTTTTTCATTAGAAAATTCGTCTCTTTGGTAGAAAATTAATAATTTCTGGTTAAAAATTCGACAGTTTTTTTTTTCGTTAAAAGTTTACCTACTTTATTGAACATTCATTCTTTGGTTGCAGAATTGCAGATTCATCATTTTAGTTGAAAATTCATCTCTGGTTCAAAATTAATTTATTAATTTCAAATTTTTTTTTACTGAAAATTAATCGTTTTTAGTTGAAAATTAAATTATTTGTTTGAAAATTGATGTATTTTGTTGAAAATTTGTCTTTTTTGGTAGAAAATTAATGTTCTTGGTTGAAACATCGTCATTTTGGTAAAGAATTCATGTTTGTAGGTTTCAGAAAAAATTTAAGTAATTTTCGAGAGGTATTTAGAATTATTTTTAGAATTGTGAAGGTTTACATAAGAATAGAAAATTTTTCTTAAGATTCCTTGAGAAATTCAAAATGATTTTTTATTTCACAAAAATTAATTTTAGGAGAATATTCAAATAGATTTAAAAATATTTCCCAAATTGTCTTAAAAAAATCTGGATGATTTTAAGGCCGTTTTTTTGTTTTGCAAGATTTTTTAGGGAAATATTTGAATAAATTAAGAAGACATTCAAAAGTTTTTAAACATCGCATAAGTAATTTAAAATAAGAAAACATTTGTAAAAATTCGGACAAAATGTCGATTTTTGAAGATTTTGAAATGAATTTTTGAAGCTTTCAAAAATGTTTAAGCAAGCTGTTGAATTTTTATCAAAAAAATATTTAATTTAAGATATTTACAGTCAATTTCATTTACAACCTGTGTATAAAAATAAGGCAAATAATTTGATAACTTTACAATTTGATTAATATAAACAAATTTAAAAAACATATGAACCATTTGCATACTTTTTTCATAAAAAAAATCTTTGCCGTCTATTATGTATCAAAGTAGATTCAAAAACGTATTAACCGACAGAAAATTATTTACAATTAACATTTAGCTTTATTGTAAATATAAAACTCTTAATTTTGAAAAAAGAAATTATCATGTGTAATGTTAGCTTTCAAATGCTGTGATTTTTTTCAAATTTAGTATTGTATGATTTTTTTAGCAATTTAAATTAAAAAAATTATTAATGTTTGAACTTTCTAAATAAAACAATGGTCCATTTTTAAGTTGTTAAATTGTTTCATTAAAAATTTTTTAAATTCAAATTCAAATTTTAAATTCACAGTTTTAAAAGATTAAAAGATGGGAAAGTCAGAAGTTGCAATGAATAAATGCTTCTTCTTCATTCCATATATTTATCAGTAAGGAAGAAATGAAAAAAGTAACACCTGAAAAAGAAAATTAAAGAAATATATCAGGTAAAAAGTAAAATATATTTATTTCAAAAATATTAGTTTATAGTTATTAATTCCATTTTTTGTACAATTTCGAAGATTTAAAATTAATCCCGAAGAATTTCATAGAGCATAAATTGTACATTATTTCCTTCTTCACTTATCGCTTGGCCCATGCAATGTGGAATCAAGTTGCGGTTATTCCGTTTAATTATTAATTTTTAATTTTTTGTACAATTTCAAAGATTGCAAATTAATTATTATTTTAATGCAAAAAATCGAACGAAAGAATCTTTGGAAACTAACTTCATGCTGCAAACGGAATGTATTAGATGCGAATGAAATGTATCAGATGCGAACAGAATGTATTCTCAGATGATCCTGCACATGATCCTGTACATGAACTTCGGATGATCCTGCACTTGTTCCTGTGCACGAACCTCGGATGATCCTACACACGAACATTGGATGATCCTGCGCATATTTCTGTACAGGAACCTCGAATGATCCTGCACATGATCCTGTACACAAACCTCGGATGATCCTCCACATGTTCCTGTACACGAACCTCGGATGATCCTGCACACGAACCTTGAATGATCCTGCGCATATTCCTGCACATGAACTTCGGATGATCCTGCACATGATGCTGTACACAAATCTCGGATGATCCTGCACATGTCCCTGTACACGAACCTCAGATGATCCTGCACACGAACCTTGAATGATCCTGCGCAAATTCCTGTATATGAACCTTGGATGATCCTGTACACAAACCTCGGATGATCCTGCACATGTTCCTGTACACGAACCTCTGATGATCCTGCACACGAACTTTGAATGATCTTGCACATATTCCTGTACATGAACCTCGGATGATCCTGTACATGACCCTGTACACAAACCTCGGATGATCCTGTACATGTTCCTGTACACGAACCTCTGATGATCCAGCACACGAACCTTGGATGATCCTGCACATATTCCTGTACATGAACCTCGGATGATCCTGCACATGACCCTGTACACAAACCTCGAATAATCCTGCACACGAACCTTGGATGATTCTGCGCATATTCCTGTACATGAATCTCGGATGATCCTGTACACAAACCGCGGATGATCCTGCACATGTTCCTGTACACGAACTTCGAATGATCCCGCACATATTCCTGTACACGATCCTGCACACGATCCTACACTGGTAATCTTAACGGTTCTTGTGCAGGAATTTGGCGAAGAAAACTGTACATGATCCTGCAAAGGAACCTCTATGCAAGCTGAACTTTGAATGATCCTGTGCAGGATCCTTCACATAGTGAATTGAGGTGTAGATTCATGTACAGGATCTTGTTCAGGATCTTATACATAAACCTGCGTAAGAACTAATCCGCGAGGGTTCGCTAGTGACTGTGCTCTCTCGATATTGAGTTTGATCTTCAAGGGAGTAGAAGGAAGGCCACATTATAGCTGTAAGCGACATGAGTTTTCATTATGGCTTCCTTGAAAGGACCCTATTCGTATTTTTGTACAGGAACCCGCTTCGTGTACAGAAACATGTGCAGGATCCTCTGGGTTCCTGTACAGGAATTTTCAGCTGGGGAACAGGATGGACCAGGACTAGACCAATGCTGCGTCAAAGTTGAGACAGACATGTGCCACAGGATTAGCTTCTACTTTCATATAGCATATTCTTGCATCGAAATTTACTCAAAAAGCCTCCATACGATTAGATTTGACAAAAACGATTAATTTTTTTATCGTTTTTATATAAAAAATAGATCACCTTACTCCCCGTAATTCACTGAAGTACAATTATTCAGCTGCCTCAGCACGCAAAACGTGTTTTGACTTAAATGGCTTGTGAAACCATCTGTTCAGAGGATCCTGATTCGATATTGGTACAGTCACGTTGGCAATGTTACCGTCTATGCGTATTTTGACTCTTTCATAGGTGTTCGGATGATCCGCTTTAGGAGCCATGAATGGATACAAATATCCACGTTGCACTAGTCCAATGGCGTACTGGCGATCCATTTCTTTATATGTTGCTACATTGAACAAATTTGTTGGTATTTGTTCAGCTGAACCTATATATAGGAAACTTTCGTAAAAATGAACGTGGATTTGCAAGGGAAGAGGATGAACTCTGGCAGGTTTACGAGGCCAAGCTACTTCTGCAAAAAGAAAGTATGTAAGAAGTGAATTATTGTATAAGTTTTTTTAAAATTAACTACTAGTATTTTATTTCCTAATGGTAAAACCATAAACAAGCTAAAAACATACAGTGAATGATATCTACGCTTGTTAATTTTCTCTAAAGACAAACAAAATTTTGACTGATTATGTGAAACGTGCAGAGATTATATAAAACTTTGAAGACTGTTGTTGTGTTACGAATATTAAATTATTAAATAATAGCAATCAAGGTTCGCGCGCCACGTGCAAAAGTGGTAAAGGTTGTTTTTAGAACTATAGAGTATTTGATTCTTGACAGATATCGGAAGCAATTTTATTAATTTTTTCAGCCTTTAGACTATTTTTTGTAAAAGAAAATGACAAAAAAAGTACATTTTTTAGGAAGCCCCTGGCGGACCGGTTGAACGCAAGCAAGGTTATTTTGTTTTGAATGATTTCGAATGGGAAAAACAATACTGCAATTGAAAATTTACATGACAGATTATTATATTTACCAATACAATTAGGAAAAACCAGCAAGATGATGCACAGACTACCAATCATAGTACTCATTGTTTTAAAATAGAGGAAAACCACTTCTAAAGAATTTCCAAGAAAGTGTAATTTATGAATGTTGTAAAAAAAAGTTTCAGTGCATATTATTTTTTCCGCTATCTTATTTGTCATTTTAAATTATCTGTGTTTGATCATGATAATTTCTTCACACCGAAGTCGCAAAAATATTTTAACTTTATGACATTATTATGTACAATTTCGCAACTGAAATATCTTATTACGTCAATGAAAGACAGTAGCGGATTTGGGTATTTGCCGCCCCCAGGCTAAGAGAAATTAACTAGTCGAATATAAATCCACAGTAAGACATAGTTATCAAATTTTGCCCCCCCCCCCCTCCCAATTTGCCGCTCTAGACCTTTTGAACGATCAGATTTTTCAGAAAAATTAAGCGATGCTGGGCGGCCGAAGTGTGAAAAGGAAGCGTAAAAAATATCCAAAATGTCAGCTCCGTAATTGTCGCAAATTAAAATATTTTGCGCAAATCCATAAGATTCATTTCACTAAGTTAATGTTACCTTCCAGTATCTATATTATTTAAATAATCCAAGTATATAGTTGATTTTTAAGTGCGCTACAATGTTACAGAAATGACTTTTAAAGTTTCTAAATAAAACGATGCACTTTGTCACATCATATTTCAACAAATTTTGTTTATCATTCTTTCTCACGATTTTTAAATCTCGTGGTTCATTGAAACGCCATCTACTGACATTATTTCGAAGACTGACTCTCAAACTATCTAACCGATACTCGATGGAATTTTTCCCATTAGAAATCATTCGACAGCTGTGATGGTTTCTTTACAAAACAGTGTATACAAAAAAGCTGGTCAGCTCCAAAATGCAATAAATCGCTTAAAGTAAATGAATTCTATCGTTGATTTTGAGTTTATTTACAGTTATAGTCCAGACACAAACTGCCGGTGTGCGGAAAAAAGGAGAAGTTACAAAATTCAAGAGAAAAATGTAAGTTCAGTTGTAAATGTCAGCTCCATAATGGTCAGCTCCATAATGAAAATATTATTATATGTATGCATGTATACCATTAAGCCATTTCCCTTTCGGGGTAGGCGTGACACTACCCGATTCGGGCAGTGTTTCTAGGTGGATAGTTTCTTGTAGTGAATAACTACAAGTGTGGGCTCACCACACCTCTTTAAAATTGCTCAACATTTGTTTTTCAATTATAGGGAAGTGGGGGCACCAACATTTATGGCCTACGGGCCCTAAATTTGGTAATCCGAAACGGCATTCAGAGGATCCTCATTTGATATTGGTACAGTCACGTTGGCAATGTCGCCGCCCATGCGTATTTAATCTCTTTCATAGGTATTCGGATGATCCGCTTTAAGAGCCATTATTGGATACAAATGTCCACGTTGCATGTGGCCGAACCAATTCTGCAAAAAGAAAGTATAAGAAGAAAATTATGCCTTTTTAACAATTTCCGCCTGATTTGGGTGTACCGCTGACTCTAATGGCCTAATTTAAAGAGGAAAGAAGAAAGATGGTCATGTTTATTAGGACCTACCGAGTTTAGGTTTATTTGTATATGCAGAATCCCTCAGGCCTGGGTTTGATTAGGGTCGAAGTGAATCCTGATGAAGACTGTCAGGATAAACTGCTATTTTAGAAAATATTACGAGAGTACTATCCCGAAGGAGTTGAAACTACCTGTTGAGCCGAACCGGTTTTACTGATAAAATAAACGATTCCCGGGCACTTGGCAGCGTTTTATCAAATTTTCTGGAATTCTCGACAATATTCACTATTGTAGAGAATATGTCAATATTTTATTACGGTGCTGCAGAAAGTTTGCTTGATTATTTTATTGCAAGAAATCGAATTGCCCAAAAATTGGGTCATTCTGATCTACAGAGAAATGCTAGCCTGATTATTTATACGGAACAACCGCAACTTATTTTTTTATACAGAGTGACCTGAATTTGATTTCATATTCCATGGAGAAGATGTGTGTTTCTAAGGTTCAAATAAAAAAAGGAACTAATTACAAAAAGCATATCTGCGAACCAACTTCATGCTGCAAACGGAATGTATTAGATGCCAGCAGAATGTAGTATCTTCGAACACATGTAGATGATTATTATTACTATTATTGAATTTTTCGCCGACAATGATGGACAGGGTAAACCAAGACTGGACCAATGCTGCGCCAAAGTTGAAACAGAAATGTGTCGCAGGGATTAGCTTTTCCTTTCATACAGCATATTTTTGCAAAGAAATGTTCCCAAAAAGCTTGCATTCGATTATATTTGACAACAGTGTTTCTTTTGTATCATTTTGATTTAAAAATAGGCTACCTTACTACCCATAATTCACTTAAGTACATTTACTTAGCTACCATAGCACGCAAAACGTGTGTTGTCTTGAATCGCTTGTAGAACAAACTATTCAGAGGATCCTTATTCGATATTGGTTCAGTTTGCTATCTAATATGTATAGAATTAGCTTTTAGACATAATAAGCTCTAGAAAATTGTCGAACGCTTCAAGTTTGTTATAAATCATTTCAGTTAACAAATGGAACATTTTGTATGCGAAGAAATGCGATAACAGCGTTAGCTCGAGCGACAAATGTGTAAGCAACGGATGACGAGACTGCCAGAGAAAATATCTTTTGACAATGCCACTAACATTAAAGCGCCGAAGAGTTCATCCGAGAATCTATTTTGGAAATTGTTACCAATTAGAACACTGTTTTCACGTTAAAAGGAGACACCTTACATGCAACAGCCATCACTGAACACGCAATAACATTTAAATCAGGGAAAAACAGTTAACATCAGATCCTACAAATATCCTGAAGCTCATAGAAAAATTGTCAAAGAGCACGTACAGAATCTTTTGGACAGAAGATAATAAGAATCTCGAATTCACCTTTTAGCTCACTAATTAGGATTGTCCCTAAGAAAAACGATAAATTAGGAATAGCAGTCGATTCTCGCAAGATGAACGAAGATACTGATCAGGATGCATATCGATTACCCGTAATCGATGACATTCTGGATTATTATTTATTATTATTATTATACCATTAAGCCATTTCCCTTTCGGGGTAGGCGTGACTTGCTCGGTTGGGGAATAGTAAACAGGTGAATAGGTATAGAGTAGGTTGGTATATGGGCATAAGGTATATAGGAGTTTTATAGGTGTTAGGGATAGGTGTTTTAGATCGATCTGGAATTCTCATGTCATTTATTTAGATGACACGTTCATTCCGCAACACTGCTCCGACCCAGGTTGCTGATCAATCTCTCTAGCGATCACCCCAAGTGAGGAACCTCACAAAATTGTTATGTATGGTTCCCCACTTGGGCCCATTAGTATCCAAAGTCTCTGTTTCAGGCGTCATTCACACTATTGTCACTCTGTTTACAAACTATTTGTCGCCACACATTTCTGTCCTGGCATACTACTCTAGCTTGCTTCACGTCCATGCATTTCTTCACGCAAGCTCTTCTGTTCCTATGGCTTCTTACGTCTCTTCGGATTAATGTCTCATTCACAGATTCTGACCATTCTTTCGGCGGTCTACCTCTGGGCATTCTACCATTTACTTTACCTTTATACACTTGCTTCGTCAGTCGTTCATCTTTCATTCTTTCAAGATGTCCGAACCACCTTAGCTGATTTCTTTCCCATATGTCAACTAGTGTCTCTTGTGTACCACATTCTTTGAGGATTGTCTCATTTCTGACTTTGTCCATCAGTGTTTTTCCGCATATTATGCGGAGAGGTTTCATGCCGATCGCGTTGATTTTGCTCCTGTCCTTTTCTTGACAGGTCCATGTCTCGCTACCGTATAGTACAGTTGGTACGAAGATAGAGTTATGTATGGCCATTTTAGCTTTTTTTGATATGTTTTTATTTCTGAGGATGGATCCTGCTCTACCGATAACCTGCTTACCCTTATTTATGCGCCTATCTAACTCCCCATCTATTTTTCCGTCGCTAGTGAATAGGCTACCCAGATATACGTACTTGTCAACTTGTTCTAATCCCTCACCATTTAGGACAATGTTGCACATTGTTTTCTCGCTTTTTCCCTCAAACACCATGATTTTCGTTTTATTCACGTTAATTTTGAGGCCCATGTTCTCCATGCTTGTATTTAGTTTATTCAACATTCTTTGCAAGTCCTCGATTGATTCTGCCATAAGAATCTTGTCATCTGCGAAAGCTAACCCACGTACCTTGACGGTTTCGAGATTTACACCTTCTTCGTCGAAGAGGGCAGTTCTTAGACATTTATCCATGAATATGATAAATAGCCACGAGGACATAACGCATCCTTGCTTCACCCCTTGCATAATATCGAACCAGTCGCTCAGTTTCCCATTTACCCTTACACTCGCTTTACTGCCTGTATAAATTGTTTTTATTGCTTGTAGGAGCCCTCCATTTACTCCATACTCTTTAAGGATTTCCCAAAGTTTAGTTCTATTTACCTTGTCGAATGCTTTTTCTAGATCAATAAATGCACAGAAAACTTTCTTTCCTACTCTCAAGCTTTTTTCTGTGATCTGTCTCAGGCTAAATATCTGATCTGTACATGACCTTCCTGGCATAAATCCACATTGGACTTCCCATATCTTCTCTTCTGTAATTTCCATTACCCTACGGATAAGTATTTTTGAGTATATTTTACTTACGGTACTTAGTAGGCTGATACCTCTGTAATTACTGCAGTTGCTTTTATCTCCTTTTCTTTTGTATATTGGTACGATAATCGCTTTTCTCCAATCGTCTGGGACTTCTCCCGTTTCGATACATAAATTTATTAATTCGCACAACCTGTGAGGTATGTACTCACCACCGTATTTAAGCATTTCAGCGCTAATGTTGTCTATACCCGCAGCCTTACCGTTTTTCAAGTTCTTAATTATATCTCTGACCTCAGTGACACAGACTTTTTCAATTGGGTTTTCTAGTGCATTATGTTCTATGTCGCAGTTTTGTTGCCCTATATCTTCACCTCCTAATAGTTCTTTAAAAGAATCTTTTAAAGCGTCTACTATCCCGTCTATATCATATAGCATTTCGCCTTTACTGTTTCTCATGCTAGCAAACTCTGTACTTTTACTTTCCTTCAACTGTTTATATAATAGTTTCATAATTCCTTCAAAGCAGTTTTTTATTTTGTTCTCTTCTTCTGTTCTGATTTTCTCTTTACTCTCTTTGACTAGTCGTTTAACTTTCCTATTTTTGTGTCTGTAATCATTTTTAAGTCTAGTTTTCTCCTCATCGCTAAGACCTGTCATGTTCAGCGTTCTATTGCGCGCTTTTTTCTTTTCTTTTTGGGCTGCCGCAATTTCCTCATTCCACCATGCATCACCAGATTTTCTTCCTACAAACGCCGTACCACATATTTCGGTCGCAGTTTTAACAATGATATCCCGTAATAAAGTCCACGCGCCCTCTACATCTTTATTGCTTATAAGCGCTTCCCACGTTGCCCTATCTATGCGTTCAGTTAACCTCTTTTGGAACTCTGTTTCCACTTCTTGTCTCTGTAAATTTTCAATTTTTATTCGTGTTTGTTTCGTTTTCTTTGTTTTCTTTGTTCTCCATCCCCGCCCTAAGTTTATTTTGCAGACTAAAAGGTAATGATCAGTATTGCATTCGGCCCCCCTCATGACTCTTGTATCTGTAACTAGTTCTCTTAGTCTTTCATCTGCAATAACGAAGTCAATTATACTGCGGCTATTTCCTTTACACCAGGTGTACATGTGGATCATTTTATGTCTAAACCAAGTATTTGTAATGAATAGGCTCTTTTCTAAGCATAAGCTAACTAATTTTTCCCCGTTATAATTTTTTCTTGTTGTGTCCCCAAAATTACCTAGCACCCCTCCTGTATCTGTATCCTGACGCTGGACGCCGACCCATCCGTTCATATCTCCTAACAAGATTATTCTTTCACCTTGATCGCAAGTACTTATTGTATCATTTAAAGTGTCCCAGAAGGCGTCCTTAACTTCCCTCGAATCGCTATCAACTGGTGCGTAGCACGCTATGATAAATAATCTTCTGATTCCTACCTTCATTCTAGCCCATAGCAATCTGGGTGATACAAAGTTATGCTCTATGAGATGTTGACTTGCTTTTTCATTCATAATTAAACCGACCCCCTGACTACGATGTGATTCACTATCTACTCCTGACCATATTTCACAACCGCCTTCCAACACCCCATTTTCTATGTTTCTAAATTCGCAACCTTTTTTCTTCGTCTCAGGTACACAGAGAATATCTAGTTTCCTTGTGTGCATAGTTTCTCGTAGTTCTCTTATCTTAAGATCATTCACTCCTCTAGCATTCCAAACACCCAGTCTCCATTCATCGCCCGAAACACGACCTTTACGTTTACCGTGTGCATGCCTTTGGTCAATCCGAGTTTCAGTCCATTCCGAGGCTACTTTATTGTTTGTATTATTCATGTTTAGATTGTACTCCCAACTATCACCTGTATGCGCGAGATTTATTTTGCGAATCGAAATCATGTCCTAATTAAGCAGTATTTGTCGTATGGTGGAGTCAAGCTGTAACGTCAGTCCCACCAAAACTTCTGTTACTGGGGAGGGGGGGGGGGGGGTAAGGATATGAGAAAGGAAACCGAGAGTCTCAATAGGTTGGTGGTTTATGCTGTGAAGGTCACCAGCCTTCAGCAGCGTTGTATTAGATAGGAGTTCATATGTTCCCATCTGCCGATTGCCGGCCTAGGATAACCTTAAAATCTAAATTTTTCTCAGCCTTCGACCTAAGTTCAGGTTTTTACCAAATACCGATGGCTGAAGAATCAAAAAAATTGGCAGCCTCCTCGACAGCCAAAGATCATATTGAAATCAGCAGAATGCCATTTGGGCTAAAAAATGCACCGGCTACATTTCAAGGCATGATGGACAGTGAATTTCGAGGATTCGTAGGGAAACAATGCTTCGTCTATGTGGACGATACAGTTGTTTTTGGGGGCACTATAGAAGAACATAGTTAAAACCTAATCGAAATGTTTCAACGATTAAAAGAATTAGGATTAAACTCAGTAACAGACAAGTTTGAGTATTTGAAACTAAAACTTGAGTACTTAGGACATCCAATTACTAAAGACGGTGTGAAACCCAATCCCACAAAAATCGAAGCCGTTAAAAATTGCAGAAAACCTAGTGACGTCAAAGGAGTACAATTCTTTTTAGGCCTCGCAGGATATTATAAGAAATTCATACAAAAATTATCTACCCTAGCCAAACCACATACAAACTTAATCCAGAAGAAAGTTATTTCTGATTGGACAATGGGGCAGTACTTAGCCAAAAAGGTCTTCCTTGCTGTTTTATATCCAGCACACTCAATAAAACTGAGCAAAATGGCTACACAACGTCAAGGAACCTTCTTCAAAACTCCTGATGTGAAGAATCAGATCTCTTAGAAAAATCGTCAGGAGACAGTAAAGAATATTCAGATGAAATTGAAACTGCAGAAGAAGCATTAACCGAAATCGAATCCAGAAACAATCATGGTAAACGAGACCTAGATGCACCGCCGCCTAGAGGAGAAGAAATATAATTAATTTATTCGCTCGAAGAATGCGTGAACCGTCAGTGGAAGATGAAGCAATCAATCCACTACCTGAAATTGGACCTATCCTCGAATGGCATAAAAAATGAGTGGACAAGAATCTAAAGATCCTTACACTTGCTCACAACACTATGAAGCATGAAGGCGCTGGTTGCATTCCGTTTGAACTCACTTTCGGCAGAGAAGCTAATTAACCTTTATCTCTGGCCACCATACCAAGCTTTAAGTATTCTGAATCACAAAAAACAAAATAAACTCTCCCGTAGGTGTGAAGGGTCAGCTGTTATCACAGAAAAGTTAGAAAATAATAATTATGGAATTCTACTAAATGACAAAAGAAGCCGTATGAAAGCTTACCAGTTAATGCCTCATTTCTAGGATGAGAAAATTGATTCTACTTTTGGCAACGGTTCTTGAGGCCCTGAGTACTCGAGTAAGCATCAAATAATTGAAACAAAATATTTATAAGGAAGAAATAGGATCAGCTTATCTCTTCGATGAAGAGTGGACCCTCCTAATTGATATCAATCTCACAGGCACGGATGATAGGGATAACTCAATAAAGCGAAACTTAGAATGGATCAGATTTAACTGCAATAACTGCCCCGAAGATTTTGAAATTAAAATTTTTGCTTTCTGCTTCAATAGTTAAAAAACAGAAGAAATATTATTGCATGACGTCCTAGGAAACGTCGTTACAAGCGCGGACTGTTCTACTTCGTAGGAGATGCGTCAAAAGCACTATTTAAAACATTAGACGATAGTGACTTCCAGTTGATAAAGAAACAATTTGACAAAATATTTGATGGAAACAAAATTATGCCACAGACCATAAAGTATTTTAAATTCAGGATTATCTACTGTAGGTTGGCTTCCCCTATACGAAATTTGGGAAGAATGTTCTAACAATTTCTGGCCCCCCATTTTGTTTAAACAGTTTGGAATGATTCCAAAATTTCCAAAATTTCCAAAATCAATCAAGACACTTTCTATGAAGGCTCATTGCTGAATTACCCATTTTCTCTCAAATATATTTCTGAACTAAAAATTTGGAGTCCGACTAATTTATAATTGGAAGATTCAAAATTAAAATATTGTAAAAAAATAAAAGTTGTAGATAAAATATTCCTTGAATGTTGGAATTTGGCAAGTTTTTACATCAAACAGTATCACATTTTAAAATGAAGCTGGTTTCAAATTCTAAATGTTTGAAATTAAATACCATTATTTTAAAACAGTCAGAATGAAATAAAATCCAATTTTTTGTTTGAAAACTAATTTGAAAATTATCAATGTTTTTGTAGTCTTTGATATTTTAAAACTTTTTTTTGGAAATTAGTGTGATCAAATTGGTTGTAATAAGTGTAATTAATTTTACAACTTTTTCAATTAGTGTAATAAAATTTAGTGTAATAAGTGTAATTTCTAACAGCGCCAAATTTAAAATCTAAATAATTTTCAAACAAAAGATTTATAATTTCAAATCGAAAGATTTAAGATTATAATATGGTGGACTAAAAGTAACTTAAAAAATAAAATTGATTTCTAAACGTACCTGAGCAGTATTAATAAAAGAGAAACATTTTATTGTAGATGACCTATTAAAATTGGGAAATAATTCTCTTTTTAACATTTTGCTACCTCACTGGTAGCGGCAACCAAAAAATTACTGTTACTGAGCATAATATTTCTGAATTTTTGTTTAATGATTTCGGTTTTATCGTGAAAAGTTTACTTTAAGTTTTGACTTTTGAACATTTCAAATTATGTCGAAAAAAATTTATATCTTGAGAATTTTGAAAACTTTTAAAAAAGTAAAAAATTTCTTAAGATGGTTAGCAAAACTTCAGATGATCTTTAATTGGAAAAATTGATTTTCAGAGAATTATAATACAAGATTTTAAGACATTTTAAAAAATGTCAAAAATTGTCAAAAAAGCATCTGGCATATTTCAAGGCTTTTTATTTTTTAATTCTTATTATTTCAAAGCAATTTTCTTAATTTTGCCAAACTTAAAAAAAGAATCGAATCATTAAAAAAAATGTTTAGGTGTACAAGTTTTAGGAAGAATTAAAACTAATTTGAAGTTTGAAAATTTTTCTAAAAATTTTAAACAAAATGATTTTAGATTTAGGAAGATTGAGAAAAAAATAGAAGCTTTCCAAGAATTGTGAAAGGTTTCAAGACTATACAAAATACCTTCTTATGATTCCTGGAAATTTTTGAAATAATTAACAAAATTTTTAAATCCATTTTTAAAGAAAATTTCAACAGATTTCAAAAGATTTAAGAGATTAAAAATATTCCAAATTTGAAAAGGTTTCTGGAAATTTGTAAAATATTTTTAAGTTTCTTCTAAACTTTGAAAAACCTTTGAAAAGCTTCAACATTTCGTTCCAAAATCTTCAGAAATCTACAATTTGTTAAAAATTTTCTGAAATCTTTTCAAATTTCAAATCTTACGAAATATTTTCTCAAAATTAATTTTTCAAACTAAAAAATAATTTTTCATTTCCCTGGGAATCTCGAAAACTTCTTTCTTAAAACCTTTCACAATTCTCAAAGAGCTTCTAATTACTGCGTAGAAGACGTATTGTATAGAATGTATATGTATGGAAATGTTTTAAAGGCAGCTTTATGTTTTCAACATAATAATAATAATAATAATTACACTTATTTTGTATAAAAAGAATTTATTGGAAGATAAATATTTTATTTAATTATATGAAATTTAATATTTCATTTTTATTTACATATGCATTTTGTTTCTAACCTTTAATGTCGCTTCTTTTCCGTAAATTTTATGTTGAAAAATCTCACTATTTCGATTATAAAATATGTGTCCATATGTTGTTTTACCAATTTGGAAGTCTATAATATTATATCACTTTCCCGGAAATTAATAATCATTTAATTATATCCCATTCTAACATTTTTGCAGGAGTATTAATAATTTTAATTCCGAAACGCTGTATATATTGAGGTTAATCTATGATTAAACGCAGAAATAATTACACTTTTTTGTATAGAAAGAATTAATTAGAATACAAATATTTTACTTGATCATTTGAAATTTATTATTTAATTTTTATTTGTACAGACACACTTTGGTTCTAACCTCTAATGCAATTTCTTTTTCGTAAGGGTTCAGCTGATAAATCTTGGTATTTCCTTTATAAAAGATATGTCCACATATTATTTCACTTTCCTGGAAATTATTTATCATTTAATTATGTCTCTTTCCAACATTTGTGCAAGAGTATAATTAATTATAATTCCGAAACGCTGTATATTTTGAGGTTAGGTAGGAAGAAATGTCCTTTGAGAGTCAACCGTTGCAAGAAAATCCACCCTCATTGCAATAAGATTTCATGTCTGGCTTGACTAAACATCAGTTGTCCCTTTGGCAGGACTGAATCAATCCTCGAAAAAATTTTATAGCTTCCTTCCTTAACAGGTTTTGGGGAATTCGTAAGATGCATGATTTTGACCTTTTCGGTACCCTGCTTAAAAAAACCATTAAAACCAGGGTTGAAACTTGATAAAACGCCATTTAGAACCCGGATAGGCTCCCATATTATACTCTGGTACTTTAACAGGATCTAACTGGGTTCTACCGGGAAAATCTTATATCATTGTGGAATTTTATCCGGGTGTAAGCGGGTTCTACAGGGGTATTTGGTACCAGAAATTATATTATTTTATTTGAAAAACGGGGCCTACCAGGGTACACGTGGGTCTTATCCGGGATTAGTGCATGAAAATTATTTTCTCAAAGTGTGCTCTGGGTCTCTAGACGGGTCTAACGTGGTCCAATCTGGGATTCAAAAAATCGACAGTATGGGCGTCATACCAGGGTCTAGGCGGGTTCTAG
>CAKNXH010001513.1:13433-88140 GCA_932178445.1 Andricus quercusramuli | reverse complement strand
CTAGGCGGGTTCTAGTGGTGAAATACATAAGGATAGTTTTTCCAAGTACAGTCTGGGTGTCGAAACGGGTCTACTGTGGTCTAATCTGGGATTCAAAAAATCAACAGTGGGCATCTTACCAGGGTATAGACGGGTTCTATTGGGATCATACATAAAGATATTTTTGCCAAGTGCAATTTGGGTGCCGAAACGGGTCTAACGTGGTCCAATCTGGGATTCAAAAAATCGATAGTATGGGCGTCATACCAGGGTCTAGGCGGGTTCTAGTGGTGAAATAGATAAGGATAGTTTTTCCAAGTGCAGTCTGGGTACTTTCAGGAGATAAATTTGACGGAGACAGTTTTCTTTTTAGCTCATCCGTTTGCGACAATTGGAAAGTATTGTCCTGATATGTATTTCCGGAAGATTGATCTTTATTAGATGATCTAGCATCACATTCGGTTACCACTGTTTCTGTACTGGAAGCCTCTGCTGCCAAATCAGAAATCTCTACAAAAAATTGTAGGCACTTAGGACGTCAGATATGAGGAAACTATTGAAGCAAATGCTTTTAATACGCCAAATAATTTGAATTGTGAGGATGAAACTTATTAAATTCTCGAGAATTTAATCTCGAGTTATTTAAACGAGAACCTCAAAAAATGTTGAAGAATTTAAAAGGATTTCTGATTTTAACAATATTTATATTGTTTGCGTTATTTTTCTAGTTAAATATTGGTTATTTACTAGATTAGGAATTTTAAATAGCATAAAATAGGTAAAGCAAAAGATAATAATGAAGTAAAGGCTTTATCCGTAAAGGTTCATTTTATTTCAAATAAAACTTTAATTTTTTTCTTTTTATCATATACAGACACCCATAATATTAAATATTTTTAGCGTTTTGTACGCAATATTTTAAGTAACTATTAAATCAATAAAATTATTGATGAATTTTTCCACAATTAATAGGTTATCGTAAATTCTCAGATAATTTATTTCTTGGTTATATTCTTATTCTAGCTTGTTACCGTTTTCAAAGTAATATAACTGATTGATAAAGAACTCTAGTCGACACTATAAGAACATCTAATTATATTGTTTTTATCAGAAGTTATGGAGAGAATGAAGACATTGCTGAAGACCATATGTGACACTTGATTCCCTGCTTTCAAGAAACCGTTAGAACCAGGGTTAGAACCGGATAAAACGCCAATTCGAACCCGGTTAGTCTCCCATATTATACTCTGGTACTTTAACAGGATCTAACTGGGTTCTACCCTGCAATTTTTACATCATTGTCGAGTTTTATCCGGGTGTAAGCGGGTTCTACATGGGTATTTGGTGCCAGAAATTATATTATTTTGACAATTCAAATTATAAAATGATAGACAAATTTTAAATAAAAAACATTCTTCTTTACTGGCCTTTCAGTCATTAAATATTTTCCAAATTCTCTTTTCCAATTACGAAAAAATTAAAAATGCCCTCAATTGAAACTAATTAAAAATTGATAAATTTGTAATTTGGTGATTCTTTGAACTGATGTAACTGTTCCATAAAATGTTTCAAACCTTCCAAATACATAATTTTAAATTGGTAACACTCAGAATAAAACACTTCTAAGCGTCTTTTAAAAAGTGACCACTTTTTATGTTGGAAATTCCATTGTGCAATAGAAATCTTTTTCTTATACTACAACGGGATTTTTAAAATTTTATTTCAATTTTAAATTTTTACTACATTTATTCACTATTGCGGCCAAGCGAGAATTAAACGATTCCTATCTCATTAACAGCTTTTTTAGATCAACTTGTGGTTCGGCCACACGAAATAAGATTTAGTAGAAATTTTTAGAACATTAATAAAAGATATATACAAAGGAACGTGTATGGACTCATACAAAAAATGTAGTGTTTTTTATTTAAGTTTCTAAAATTCAAATCGATATATTATTTTTTGTGCTTGTTAAAAAAATGTAGATAAAATAGGAATTGGTAATTACAAGAATTCTATTTCTGATACAAAGTACCCATGTAGAACCCGCTTACACCCGGGTAAAATTGCACAATTATGTAAAAGTTTCCCGGTAGAACTCACAGATCCTGTTGAAATACCAGAATATAATATGGGAGTCTATCCGGGATTTTAATGGCGTTTTATCCAATTTCAACCCTGGTTTTAACAGTTTTTTTAAGCTGAGAAAATTGATGCAAATTGGTGAAAAACAGTGTGAAAATAGTGAGAACTTAATATTTTTGCATTTGGTTACCACCCAATGAATAAATGATTGATTGAATTCGTTAATTTACCGGCATCCAAGGCAGCATTTAGATTGCTTCTGCGTCTATAAACTGTTGAAGAATGTGGTATATTTGTACCATCAGGCAAAACTCGTTTGATATTTAAATCCTTCTTTGTTCCTTCTTTTTTATTCATATCTAATAAAATAAATTAACTAAAATGTCATAATGAACTAAACATACATTTTCTATAACTTTTACAAGAATTCTGAAGTTTTATAAGAAAAATGTAAAATCACCATAAGATCAAAATTAAAAATTTAAGGTTAGAATAAATCTTTAATGACTTTATTAAAAGGAATAATACTTACTTTTATTATGTTATTTATAAAAATAATTTCTGAATTATATTTTATCTTTGTACAGTCTATGCTATTATTCAATAATTCACAAAGATATATATTTCACACATTATCATTTACAAGGATATACATATTTTTGAAGTCATGAAACACTGCGATGAACAAAACAAACATGTCATTGACCGTTGACGAATGCACAACAGAGAACATGCATTTTGCCGCTCTACAAGTAACATTTAAACGAACCAATCAGATTGCCGAATGAATCTCCAACCAGTGTACGGCCATTTCGGATTATTACGTCACAACGTGAAATTCACTGCCATTGTTGTCGGCCATGATTACACACAACGGCAAACGGGCTGAAACGGGCAAATTACACGTGCAAAAATGTCCGCAGAACCAACGCGTGCGATATCACACGCGTTAGTGAAGTATCTGAAAACGTGTATCAGCCCGGGTAAAAAGCATTCAACTTTCGAGATTATTTCACTGTCTCGTGTAAAAAGTAAAAATCTTCCAAAAATTCTGGTGGACTTCGAGAAGCAACGTGATAGGGAGGTTACGGTTCTCTGTGGATCCGCGATGTGCCCTGCAATAATAGGTCTTGTTGGAGGTATTTATTTTGTTATTGCATAAATAAAATAATAAAGTAAACAATAATAAAACAATAATAAACGGTGCAATTGCAGAATAAGGGCGTCACCTCTGTTTTGGCTGGAAAATTTTTTTTTTTCGGCAACAAACTATTAGAATCTTTAATTAGACACTAAATGAAGCGATTTGATAAGGATAAAGTTTTAAATTATTGTTTCTTTTGTCACTACGATGTCTCAAATATGGGTCTGTCACGATATGTGACGAAAGGACGCCCTTGGCTATCGAGATATGTATGTCACAAAAATAAAAAATAGATATGCAATGGTCACAAAAATAATGTTGAATAAACCCCTACCCATTTCCAACGTCTTGTGGGGGCGGGAGGGCACCCCTTAGACTGCTCACAAAAATAATGTTGGTCAAATCCCTACCCCTTTCCAACGTCCCGTCTCCTCTTGCCCTGGCGGTCCGAACGAACGGAGCGGATACGCTACAGCGTATCCTTATAGTATCCACATCGTATCCTCTCCGTATCCCACTCCTTCAGCCCACGTTATCGATAAGTATTATATTTTTTTAAAGTTTTTAATGTTGCAAGAAAAACTATTGCGATTACTCCGTGACCTTTTAACGTAAAATTTCACGTAGAATCCGAATTTCAACAAGTGAAATGTTCAGCTTCCTTTTTTAATGAGTTTTTCTTGCATGATACGGAGAGGATACGATGTGGATACTATAAGGATACGCTGTAGCGTATCCGCTCCGTTCGTTCGGTCCGCCAGGGTGTCTCAAGGGACCCATATTTGAGACATCGTAGTAACAAAAGTAACAATAATTTTAAACGTTTTCCTGATCAAATTGCTTCATTTATCGTTCAATTACATATTCCAATAGTTTGTTACTGGGGAAAAAATTTTTTTCAGCCAAAACAGAGGTGACGCCCCTATTCTGCAATCTAACCTAATAAACAAATAATAAACAATAATAAAGTAAACAAAATTTCTTGTAACTATCCACTGCGTTTTTGTAATTTTACCTAAACCTGTAAAATTACGAGTTCAAAGTAGTGAACTTCCAACCTCAAAATGTAGAAACATTACTTTTAATGCAGTGGTTTTACCATTTTTTGTAAATTTACCTCTCTCAAAGTAGGACTCAAATTAGTGCCTACTTTCAGAGACGTAACTTTACAAAAATTGGTAAAACCACTGCATTCAAAGTGATGTTTCTACATTTTGTGGTTGGAAGTTCACTACTTTGAACTCGTAATTTTACAGGTTTAGGTAAAATTACAAAAACGCAGTGGATAGTTACAAGAAATTTTTTTTACGATGTGTTTGTTATTCAAACTCTAACTTTTTTTTTGAGTCGACTTGACTACGAATTTTATTGGCCAGGGGAAAAAAGAGAATTTAATTTTAAAAACGGGGGTTACTTATGATCGCAGTAAAATTCAAGTTTTTCTTCAATGAAAGCACAGCATTGCCCAGGATTATCAAATATTTCACACAATTTAAAGTAATTTTTAAAATACTATAAAGCATTGCAAAAGATCTTCAGGTATTTTATTAAGTTTCAAGGGACAAAAAGATTTTAAATGATTTAAATCAAATTCAATGAATGCTAAAAGAGAAATTGATTAATTTTGATGATAAAGGGATTTTTGAAAGTTACAAAGAGTTATCAATAGGTTTTGTTAGAGTTTCACAAGATTTCATGGCAGTTTAACCAATTGGATGGAATTTGAAGATTTTTCAATAAATTTCAACAGATTTTAATGAAGTTTAAGGGATTTTGAAATATTTTAATGATTTGAAGACATTTAAAGATGATTTAAAAACTTCTGAAGAATTTAAAGTATTTTTATCTTTTAATGTATCTAGAAATCTATGAAATCCCCTGAAATTTGTTTAAGTCATGACGGAAAGTATCTTATTTTTTTTCTATTAAAAAAAATCATTTTGCTATTTTTTCTATATTGTGTTACAGAATGTTTTTAATAAAAGTCATGAATTCGAATAAATATTTGCGCTTCGCGATGATTAAAAATATGTTACTTTAAGTTGACCGGGAATTGGCCGAGAATTTTAAATCCTTCGCCCAATCGCCACCCTGAAAATTTATTTATGTATGTGTATCGAACGGCGATACCACGCTGAAAACACCAGTTCCCGTGAGATCACTGAAGTTAAGCAGCGTTGGGCGCGGTTAGTACTTGGATGGGTGACCGATCGGGAATACTGCGTGCTGTTGGCCCGTCGTGGGTGTGGTGGACCCATACTGGTAGTATTTATCCACCTAGACACACTACCCGAAGCGGGTAGTGAGGCAATGAACTTTCGAGTTCGAAATGCTAATCAATTTTTTTATTTTTATTTTATATGTGTATCGAAATTACTGTACATGAAATCTGCAAAAACCATTCAGAATATTTCAGTAAAGTGCAATATTGGATCATATGTATGAACATTTTTTTAAATACTATTATAGAATCGGAGAAAGATGTTGCGGAGCAGAGAGAACGGCAAAGGACTAAATTCACATCGCACAATTTAGTAAAAACTGTCTCTCAGCAGTCTTCTTTATCTGATTTAAATAAGACTATGATTCAAAACAAGGCACTTTTAAAATGTGAGGTCAGTATAGAGAATTGATATTATATATTACATGTTATATTCTTTGGTTGCGTGCTCAGTTGAAAGTCTTTTTGTAATAATAACTTTTAATAATAATAGAAAGAAAGACTTTTAATACTAATAAAGTGTTATAATGAAAATATTTTTGGAACAGGTTCCTGTCACAAAATGTGATGAGAAAGTTTGTAAACCTGCATTGTCAAACAAACAATTGAAAGCTTTGAAACCTCGACTTGACACCGAAAGGCCCGTAAGTTTTCAGGGTTTGAATAATTCAAAACTAAAAGGATCTGCAAATCTACGATTTTAATCATTTGAAGCTTACTGATTCAAGTTTTATTGAGCTGAATTTGTTAAAATTTAGTCTTTCCAATTAAAATTAAATGGAAATCTTTTTGGTATATAGGTACCTACTATTGTAAGCAATGAGAGAATTTCGAAATCGGAATTATTATTATCTAATTCTTCAATTACATTGAAAAAATAGTATCTCTACAATAGGTTTCGTTCGAAATCATTATTATTTTCTTTTATGTGAACTTCATATTTGAGGTAACATATTTCAAGTTGATCAAAATCGGTGTTCTTAGTTATAAAGAAAAGTGTTAAATCTTACAATAATATATGAGCTGTAATACGACGTGCGTTTAGAGTTAATACAAAGTTTTTTCACCATACAAAAATACGATATGAAATGTGTTCCTACGTTTAATGTATTAACAAAAATGCAATTTAAGTTTATTGAAAAATGTATAAACTATACGTTCTTCACTATGTGTTCTTAGATTTAAAAAAAGTGTTAAAGATCACACTAATTTATGAGCCTGTTTTTAAACTTAAGACAAAGTTTTTTCACCATCAAAAATAGGGTGAATGTGTTCCCACGTTTTAAATATTATTTAAAAGTATTCAACTGAAAAAAACTATATAATGAAAAAAGCGTTTGTTTATTTAAAAATTTACTATTGTAAAAATTGTAAATTCATTTTTCTAAATAATATTAAAAAGCTAATGCAATATTTTCCATTTTATTTATCTGTGTCTCACCAAAATAGCTATCACATACCTGCTGCATAAAACCGTATGGTTCCATTGTTTAAACAATTGACATCTTAGAAACTTTTTTGAGCATCAAAAACTTTTGAACCGTAGAATACCCTCCACGGAAAACAATATTTGGTTTTGTATAGAATCCTCTTAGGACCGGTTACGACCTGCTTAAAACCCGCATAAGACCATATACATGCGGAAAATGTTCTACACCCATGTAGAACCCGATTATCGCACAATTAAGACCCTGAGCATGCCCTATTTGCAAAAACAATCTACGACTCCATCTACACCCAGGTATAAACCCACATGGCGTACAATCCCTTGATCCACTTAGAACCCTTTTCAGGGGCGGACATAACCTGGTTACAACCCATGTAGAACCCGATTAGCGCACAA
The DNA here is from genome assembly GCA_932178445.1 of Andricus quercusramuli. Classification (NCBI taxonomy): domain Eukaryota; kingdom Metazoa; phylum Arthropoda; class Insecta; order Hymenoptera; family Cynipidae; genus Andricus; species Andricus quercusramuli. The sequence goes on along the minus strand of CAKNXH010001513.1, from coordinate 80,871 downwards.
TTTCTTGATCCATTTAGGACCGGATAAGACCCGGGGCAGAACCCTGTTGCAAAAACCGTCTACGGTGCCGTCTGCAACCAGGTATAAGCCCATGTTCTAACGGGTTCTAACGGTTTTTTTAAACAGGGTAGTTACCAGAGTACGCTTTTCAAAGGAACCGTGCCCTCCTGCTTCTCTTTTTTTCCTTGTGAATACCATAAGACTGTCGCTATAACCTTCCCGGCTGTAGGAACAGTCTTTGTCTACTTTGGTGCAGATTCCTCTCTGGCGATCCATTGTTTGGGCTGTTTCTTGGTCTCAGGCGTATAGTAGTATATCCATGTTTCATCCACAGTGTCGAGACGACTTAAAAAAATTTAGTTTTTGGTCAACTGTGAGGAATCCCGGCACGTGCATCTTGCGGATAGCTTTTTCATGTCTGAATGTGGTTGCAAAATATAACGTACCCGTTTGTTTTGGATGCCAACAGCACTGGTAACTTAGTGCAGCTTTACTCTTCTATCATCCATCACCATATCGTGGATTTCTTCATCAATAATTTCTTAAGCAGTGGTCTCAACAGGGCGTCCATAACGTTCAGCGTCACTGGTACTCATATGGCTACTAGGAAAATTTTGAAACCACATATACACCATTCTAATCGAAGGTGCAGATCTAGCATAATGTTTGAGAAGCTTAAATTTATTCTCCAGATGCGATGAGCCTTTCATGAAGTAATGTTTGATCAAGAAATGAAATTCTCTTTCATCCATACTTTGTGAATCACTTGACTTGCTCGATTCAAACGAACGCCAAAGACAGAGTAATAAACAGAGTTGGCTGAAATTTGGTGTGTCTTTCTCCAAGAGATGCTTCTAACTAATAACTAATAATTGTAGTTGTCAATTGTTTGCGACGTTTTTTTCCAGCGTAAATAATATCCCAGGGATTTATTTTCCAGTTATCAATGCTTGATCATTTTATTGCAAACAATCACATTGCCCAAAAATAGACGCGGTTTGATATACAGAACAATTCTAACCTGATTTTTTATACGGAACAACCGCAACTTATTTCTTCATACGGAGTTACCTGAATTTGACTTCCTATTCCATGGAGAAGTCATTGTGTGTTTCTAAGGTTTAAATAATAAAATGATCTGATCAAAAAAGCATCTCTACGAACCAACTTCATGCTGCACACGGAATGTATTAGATGTGAACAGAATGTAATATCTTCGCACACATGTAGATTGTTACTACACAGCATACCGTTACAACGAAATGTATCCAAAAAGCTCCCACAGGAGTATATTTGACAAAAAAGTTTCTTTTTGATAGTTTTAATTCAAAAGGCAGGCCAACATACTGCAAACAATTCACTTCAATACAATTATGCGGCTACCTCAGCACGCAAAACGTTATCTGACCAGAATTGTTTGTGGAACAAATTATTCAGAGGATCCTCATTCGATATTGGTACAGTCACGTTGGCAATGCCGCCATCTATGCGTATTTTGACTCTCTCATATGTATTCAATTGATCTTTGCTAGAAGCCAAAAATGGAAACAAAAATCCTTGTAGTACTGCTCCGAAGCCGTACTTGTGACCCACTTCGATAGATGTTGCTACACCAAACATGTATGGTGGTAAGCGGGTAGGTGCACCTGGAGCTGCGAAACTTTCGTAAAAATGAATGTGGACTTGTAAGGGAAGAGGATGAACTGCGTCAGGCTTATATGACCCAACTAATTCTGCGAAAAGAAATTATAAGTAGGAAGTTTATTATTGTATAAATTATTATTAAGTGAAATTTTACATAAATGAATTCTGCATTTTTGTCAGTATTACCATGCACATAAATGTGACATTCTTTCCAACCCTTTAAATGAGACTGAATTTTTAATAATGTGTGTGAATTGCGCAACATTCCTTTCTCGAAGTTTTCAAATCACTCAGGGTAAGGAAGGAATGAAAATGTTCTATTTGTTGATTTATTTATTATTCATGATAAAGTTGAACGTTATGTCCTAACAAGTTTTTGGAACTAAGTAATTCTGTGAAAGTATTTGGATATATATAAAAGATGGAAAATAATTTTTTTCTGAGAAGAACGTACAGCTTGAGGTGGGTTCCGAACCACCAAAGACCAGGTAGAAGTACATGAAAAAAACAACATTCAATTTTTCCCATCATTCCCCCTAACTGAACCTTCTTGGAAAAAATCATGACCGACGGATTGACCTTTACCAGAAATCTGCATGGTCATCGCGGTTGGTAACGACCGATCAAATGAAGATATTTCCAGATATCGTGAAACAGAGATCAATGCTATCGGTCTAAGGTAACCCCTCGAATACAGAATTTTTTAACGTCTTCTCAGACTGGATGGAGTTATGAATTTTGAAATTAATATTAAATTTTTTGTGAAAAAAGATCTCCGTCGCTCCGCTGGGAATTAAACCACAGGTCTTCCGATTGTGGTTTGGGTGCTCCTACCACTAAGCTGCTCGAAAGTTCGAGAGAATACTCTTTTTTCACAAATACACTATATAGCAAGATTTCCTTTCAATACAAGTTATTTTACAACGAATTCAATAATAATTTCAACATGCATGGCTGATTAATGTACTAATAAATAATTTTATGAACAGTGCAACTAATGATTTTCCAAATGCTTCATTCTATATCATATAATTAATTCTGTAGTCGTTATCTCATAGATTATTGACGTCAAGCTTGTTCTTCTGAGATATCTACATTTTAATAGCCAGATATTTGAAGTATGCTTATCGTGAATTTAAGATAAGATATTAAAGATGGCGTCCTGTGAATTTAAGATTTTTAATACAATTCTCAAATTTATTTCAAAAACTTCTCGCTTGATATATCTCATTCGAAAAGTCAAAAATATCTCTACTAGAGCTTTTAGTGCCCTTTTTAAACGACTCTCTGTGATTCGAGACTGTATGTAGAATCGCTCAGGCCTGGGTTCGATTAGCCCTTGGTATAAACACTATAGTTTTATAACGAGGTATACACACTGGGTTAGGTTCACCCGGCAAACTTTAACAGCTCATATCTTCGTTCCTAATTGAACAATTTTTCCTTTCTTTTTTTTTCACGTTTTTTCTAAACGGCTGTTGTTTACATAAAAATCAAGATAAAGAGGCTCAAATACTAATGAATGGAAAGCTCAAGATTTGTGCTTAAAAACTGTTCTTTCGGATTTTTCACATGTTCTGAAAAACATATTTGTTTAGTGATACGAAGTAGGCAAATTTCCGGTTCCGCGCATATAAGTCATGCGACCAGAATACTCAAAAATTAATACACACACAAAAAATACACTAAGGCACACGAATTAGACTTTTTACTTTCAACATAAGCTATGAACATTACAAATATAAAAATAAAATAACATTTACTTATATTTAGATTTTTCCGTTTTTCTGGATTTTATAACACCATATACACACTGGGTGAAAATACCCGAAAGGAAAGTTTCGAAGTGCGTCCTTCGGCAGTTTTCGAGACACTGAAGCTGGTGAGGCAGCTCTGCCGGGTTAGCGTAACCCAGTGTGTATACCAAGGGTTAATTACACAGAATAATTCATTAATTCAAAAATTAGTACAGAATATCTACGAGCTTAGCTATTTTAACATTTTTCAACTAATATTCATTATTTAAAAATTTTAAAGTTAATATAAAAAAAATTAATTCCGCAAACAAGTATAAGTTTTTTTTATTTATTACTTTTTAATATCGATGAGCTACTACAAGCAGTGTATAACAAAAAAATGTTGAATGCTTTGAAGGACGAATTCTTAATGGACTTTTAAATTAAAAAGACAAATTTTCAGAAAAAATATTTTTCATTCAAGAAATATTTTAGTTGACTTATCAGCCAAAGAATATGAATTTTAAACAAAAGGTTATTATCATATGAAAAGAGTTGCATTTTAACCCAAAAATACAAATTTTCAACAAAACAGTTTAATTTGCAAAAATAATTATGCCTTTTCAAAAAAATTGTTAAATTTTCAACCAAATAATAAAATTTATAACTGAAAAGATAATCTCCAAGAGAAAGTTTTTGCGAATTTGCAAAAATTATAGATGAGCGGTGTAACAGCTATAACACCCAAACTTTCAAACGCGTTTTTCTCGAAACTACATTTTTTAAACTGGCGACCATGATTTCTCAAAAATGGTTCAATCGATTGCTTTGAAATTTTAATGGTACATTCTGCACACGTACGGCTATCGCCGGAACTAAGATTTGTGGAAAATATTGAACCGTTTCCTTTTTCATGAAAAAATAGTCGCGAAAAATCATGAAATTTTGGGTCCTAATGTTTGAAAGCAAATATGTTCATATGTATAGTAGAAATTTGGAAGCTTTGTTTTTTTTTAATTTCGCTACCAAAAATTTCGAACAAACCTTAAAAAAAAAGGCTGTCACACGGGATGACCCCCTTAATTTAGAAATAGTATGATTTATTGTTAAACAAAATTTTATATTAGGGTAAGTGTCAAAGTGTAATAACGAAAATTGATCTCATCACATCTGAAAATTTAAAATCCAAAAGAAGCAGTTATGGAAATAAGAAATAATAATGAAATTTGGGCATGAAATACGGAAAGTGGATTTGAGGTTAGGAGTTTGATAAAAGAGAACGCGAGCTTTTAAGAAGTTCAAAAGTGAATAATGTAAAGTATGTCATTCAGAAAAAACGAAATATTCAACTATTGTGGATAATTTTTCCGAATATAAGTGAGGTGACGTAATAAATTAAAAATATAATTGTTACTATTATTTTTTTCAATAAATACGTTTTGAATTACAAAAAATCGAAATAACGTGACTACAGTACCATGTATAATTAAAGATTCAAAATTCACTGAAAATATTTACCAGATTCATTATGCAGTTTTTGTTTTGTATTGTACGGTGATGATGCGAGAAAAATTATGAAGTTTAGCCTTTTTCATATTTATAAAGAATAATAAATTTTAATCATAAAAAGTAATCTACTTATCGAAGAAAACGCCGCTGAGCAAGTAACGGAATGGGTTTCATAAATTTTTTTCCACTCCGAAACTGGTTTTTAACGCACGTACGGGAATGACGTTTTCGTTGTCAAAATCCACTTTTCAGTTTTAATATCAGATTCACAAAAAAGGACTTAATATTTTAAACTCAATTTTATAGAATCTTGTATAAAACGATACGCCTAATATTTCTGTATGTATTACTCAACTGTAACTACAATATTTGACTAGAAAAAAAGATGTACGGTAATGACGGCTGGAATGACAGAAATGAAGGACAGACTTGAAGATTTTTACAATATTATTGAATTGACTTGAACAATGTGCATTACTTATTAACATTTGATGATACTGAAAAATTAAAGTTTATGTATTTAAAAACAGCTAAAATATGCATTTGTTTGAAAAGTTAATTAGTTTTATCGTAAAACAAAAAGTTGGTGATAGTGGCGGAGAAAATAAGTTATTTTGATTTGAACCATTTGGAATAGGAAAAAAATACTGCCAGTGAAAATTCACAGGATAGATTATCATATTTACCGATAGAATTAGGAAAAACCACCAAGATGATGCGAAGAATACCAATTATAGTGCTCATTTTTGTCAAAAAAGGAAACCCACTTATGAAGAATTTCGACAAAAGTATAAGTACTGGTGATGAAGTTTATTATTTCTCTTTTCAAATTATCTGCAATCACGCTGATTTCTTCACACTGAAGTCACGAAAATACTTCAGCTTTATCATTTATGAAATAATTATGTATAACTTAGGAAGACTAAAATGTCTTATTGCGAAATTAAAAAATCAGAACTTGTTGTAAACCGTGATAAAATCTTATCTTTCGAATAAATCGAAGGTTCGTTCTTGTACATACATTGTATGATACATATTAGTAGGAAAAATAGCACCCCCTAAGATGGAATAAATGTGCCACAAAAGGATTATATTTAAAAATATATGTATTTGAGAATTATCCGAAAAATTTATTCTAGAAAACGGTGTCCCTCAAGGCTCAGTAATGAGTACTACCATCTTTCTTGTCTCAATCAACGACGTCATCCAAGAAATAGAAAAACCAGTAAATGCATCAATCTTCGCCGACGACTTAACCATCTATTGCAAAGGAAAGAACTTACAATCAACCATATCAACCCTCCAGAAGACCCTGAATAAATTATGGAATTGGTCCCTTAAAAATGGATATAAATTTTCGCAATCTAAAAGCGAATATATAATATTTACACGCAAAAAAATACCCGACACAATACCAAGATTACAACTCGATCAGAAAGTCATAACAAAAGTAAACCAAGTGAAATTACTAGGTTTAATCTTTGATCAAAAGCTAACTTGGAGAACACACATTCTTAAACTGAAAGAAGAATGTAAAAAACGAATCTCCATCCTGAAAGTTCTTTCTCACAGAAATTGGGGTGCAGATCAAAACGTACTACTTCTTACCTACAAAGCCATCATCAGAGCAAAACTCGATTACGGATCAATCATCTACAACTCAGCTAAACCAGGAACCCTAGCCCTACTCGACCCTATTCATAAGTTGAGTATGAAAATCTGCTGTGGAGCCTTCCATACCAGCCCTACGAAGAGTATACAACAAGAAATTGATGAACCGACCTTAAGCCGTCGGAGAATGGAACTCTCACTAAAATACGCTGTTACACTGTCCGCATACCCAGATAACCCATTTCACGATCTTCTTTTCTCCAAACAAATAAATGGCAACCCTGATCAACAAAACAGATCCCCAAAATCAGTAAGAAAATTGCTAGAAGAATACCAGTCAGAAACTCTAATCCATTTACCACCCACCCAGATCAGCAAATTAAATCCAGATCCACCATGGACTCTAGAAATTCCAAAAGTTGACCTCAGCCTATCTAACACAAAGAAAAATGAAATCCCAGAAAATCGATGGAATCAACTCTACAAGGAAATAGAAGAAAAATACAGCGATTCTACACATATCTTCACCGACGGATCAAAAACGGAATCAGGAGCAGGTTGTTCTATTTATTCAGCCTCCCAAGAACTCTACTTTGGCCTTCCTAAACAATACAGCGTCTTTTCAACTGAAATATTTGCACTAATGAAAGCATACGAACTATGCAAAAATTCAACTTTCAATAATTTCGTAATCTTCAGTGACTCCCTAAGCAGCCCTCAAGCTATTCAAAAACGGAATTCATATGATAGCAGAATCCAATTCATCCAAAAAACTTACAATGATTGCCTACAATCCGACAAAAAAATCACAGCAATATGGATCCCCTCTCACAAAAACATCAAAGGAAATGAACAAGCAGACTTACTAGCTAAATTCGCTACATCGCTACCAATTGGAGAAGAAAATTCCAAACTACCGTCAACTGACGCTAAAAACTTCATAAAACAACAAATCGCAAATAATTACAACATATCTCCAGGAAATACACAAAATAACGATTTCCCTATCTGCCGAACGAACGCGAACCACCCTACATGGAAAACCCTCAACCGAAGAGACCAAGCTGCCCTCATCAGACTTCGAATAGGCCACACCAAGATCACTCACAAACATCTCATCGAGAAGACGGAACCCCCAAAGTGTGATCAGTGCAACGTTCCAATAAGTGTTAAACACCTCATCATTGAGTGTACTAAGTTCAGTGATATCAGAATTAGATTAAAATTACCCACTTCATTGCAAGAAATTCTCGGACAACCTACGCAAATCGAAAAAGTACTCAAGTATCTCAAAGAAACAAACCTGTTCCCCTTAATATAGTAAATTGAACAGTTATTGAACCTAAAAGTGAAACATTCTATCTTAAAATGTCTTAATTTTTCTTATCTCGATAATGTTATGAATATTCTCATTTTATTTTTGTACAAAGCAAACTAACATGTCTCTGTAGTATAGGACTTATCTGTCGTCGCTAATGACCTAGATGTAGATGCGACGTTAAATAAACCTAATAGAAAAAAAAAAAAGATTCATAAGGAGGGCTATTCTCTGAGAGTTATTGCTTCAACTATTAACACTTCAACGAAATTTTTAGAACAAAACTTCAATTTGATACTTAAAGACTCATTTATAACTTCTAAATACAATATTAAAAATAGCTGGGAATTTCAAAAAAATATTATTCAAAAAACTGTCCCTGATGAACATGTAATGATTTCTTTGGATGTTGTTGCAATGTTCCCAAATATCCCAAATGTGAACGTAGGTTCAGTCAGTTCTCCGATTTTGGCATAAATGATTATGGAAGATTTGGAAGTCTTTGCTTTCAAGAAGCTGGATTTTGTTTTGCCCTTTTACTATCAGTATGTTGATGAAACCTTGTTGCGTGTGCCTCTAGCAAAGTTACAGGCGGTTTTTGATGCTTTTAACAGCTTTTATCCAAAACTTCAATTTACCCACGAAATAGAGAAAAATAGTAAAATCAGTTTTTTGGACGTAGAAGTAATTAAAGGTCAGGATGGTAATATTATTACCAATTGGTACAGGAGAAATATATATTCAGGTAGAATTTTTAATTTCTCTTCGGCTCATCCTTTTCAAAACAAAATTGCAGTAATCAAAAACTTAGTCGACAGAGCTCTAGGTTTGTCCCATACTTCATTTCACAAAGAGAATTTGAATATTGTTAGGAATATCCTTTTTTTGTATCATTACCCAAAAAAGTTGGTTGAGCAACAAATCACAATTACAATTCAACAAATCAAAAATAAACAAAGTAACATTTTGGCTACAGATAATCAGAAGGAACTGAGAGAATATAGTTCTTTTAATACTTTTGTTCTTCCTTTTTTTGGTCAAATTTCTAAAACTATTCACTTCATGTTACAAAAAAAGTAATATTCATACTATTTTCCGTATACCACTTAAAATGGATTTAGTAATAATTTTTGGTAAAGATCCTTTAGATAAATTTGAAAAGGGTGGTGTGGTTTACAAGATCACTTGCAAGATCTGTAAGATGACTTACGTGGACAGACTGGCAGACTTCTTAATACTAGGGTGGAGGAAGACAAAAGTGATGTTCGTTCAGGTCGTTGTTATAGGAGTATTAGCCTATTGAGCCACCTTTAGATCTCAGGTATCGAGGAGACAGCGTCGTTGCTTGGTCGCTGTTCCCACCTGTTTTAATTTTTCTTGCCTTGATAAGGGTGCTGTGTGAGCACCGAAACGTTGGTAAATGCTTTGCATGCTTTTTTATTGTGATTTGATAATAATAAAAATAAAAAAGACGGAAGAAATGAAAAAGAGAAGGAAGGGGATTTGTTTGGTTGCCTTCTCATTTTTCTTTCCTCTTTTTTATTTTTGTCCATAGAAACAAATTTTTTTATTTTGTTTTTTAGGAATCGCAATAGGAGCATTTTGTGGTGGTTGTCCAAATTTTATCGTTGAATGCTTGTTTAATTTTCAGTTATTCTATATATTGACTCGATTATTGGACGTTGAATGGGAGTTTGAATTTGATTTTAGTCTGATTTAAAATTCTTGAATTTCAATAATGTAACTTTTTGTTTGTCCTAGATAAATTTTGTCACATTCGCAAGGTAAATAAATAACGTGTGTTCTTAAATTGAAAGGTGTGCCATCTTTATTCTTAGAGAAACATTTAAACGGATCCATTTCATATGTAAATACCACTTTTATAATTTGGTTTTCAAATTAGACCGATTTATAAGAATAAATGTATAAAGATGGGAGTGATTAATGGCCTTTGGTCTTTGTAATATCATATATTTAAGAAGCACAGTCAATGAATTTCGCTGCGGAACCACAGCCTCATCAGGACTATAACAAACAATGGATAATATCATGAATATACATACATATATGGTCTATTATCGACAAATACATTTTTCATTTACTAATTTTATTCTTAAACTTACCGCAATGTGTACTTTTTATCCAAATTAAATATAAAAAATGAGTGGTAGTTCTCATATTTTTAAGAAGTCAGAAAAATAAAAAAATCCTTTTTTTTTTTAATCTTTCATAACCTCACTAAATTTGGAATAGGTATTTGGAGTTTTTTTGGAAAAGTGTATTTAATGGTTTTGAGTTTGTCATTTTCGCTATTGTTTTTGAGTTTACTGTTATAAATTGGTGTAAAAAAATGGTGTAACTATTGTTGAAACTAATGATAAATGCAAAAAATTTAGCGTGGAGCTACATTTTTGCGCTGCTCCAAAACCTTCAGAGTGTATGAACTAACGTTAGAAATGTGTGAATGCGCATGCGTCAGATCCGTTGGTAAGAGAAGTAATTTAACCGCAAGTTTCGATTAAATCATGATAAAATACACTTAAGTTCTCTGTGTCTGTTCGAAAGTTTACTGAGTTCATACTTTTAACAATGAAAAACATTTCCATAATGTTTCTATTATGATAATTGTTTTCCATTCCTAAAATTTTAACTTTTTTCTCATTAAAATTAAATGTATGTGCATATTTAGTGGTGTGTTTACAAAGTGCTGTCTTTTTTCGATGATGATTTTGATCTGCTCGATGTTCAGATATTCTAGTCTTGAGAGGTCTGCTCTTTGTCTGGCCTATATATACTCATCCGCAGTTTATACAGGTTATTTTGTATAAAAAATTTGTTTTTTCGAACTTTGGTATATGTAGTAAAGTTTGTTGTAATTTGTTTTTAATGGAAAAAATCGTATGGATCTTTAATTTTTTACAAATTTTTAAAATTGGGTGGTATAGTTCTTTGACAAACGGTGCCACTATTATTCTTGTTAAATCAATTTCTTTCCTTTTGTTTAGTTGTGAGATATTAGTGTCGTAGGTTTTTAATCTTTGATCTATAGTTTTTTTAATAAAGTGGTACGGGTAGTTATTATTCAATAAATTTTGTGTAACTATGGCAATATTTTTAGGGTGGAATTCAGGTTCTTAAAGTTTTATAGCTCTGTCTAACATTGAGAAAATTATTCCTTTCTTATGATTTAAATGATGATTAGATAAATAATTTAACGTTAGTCCAGTTGCAGATGGTTTTTGATACCAATCTGTTTTAATGAAACCTTTTTGAAAAATTAGAGTTATAGCTAAAAAGTTAATTTGTTTGTTTGTTGGGTTTTCAAGAGTAAATTTCAAAAATCCACCTATTTTGTTGAATTCATTTAGAATAGGGAGTACGTGGTCTTTTTTGGCACACAATATCGAATCATCGACATATCGATAATAGAAAAGAAGCTTTAAATTTTTGTTCTTCAGGATTTCTTCTTCTATATTTTGTATGACTAATTCTGCTGCAACTGACGATATAGGTGAACCCATCGGGGTTCCGTTTTTTTGTCTGTATATTTCAAAATCAAATTGTAAATATGCATTTTCCATGCAAAAGCTAATTGCTTCAATAAACTGTGTATAGTTTAAATTAGTATATTGTTTAATTAGATTCCATTTTCGATATATTTGTTCATATACGATGTTTCTATCGATATTAGTGAACATTGATACTGCATCTAACGAGATAATCGTATAGTTATCTGGAATTGTTACATGTTTTACTTTTTCTACAATATCCCAACTATGTTTGATTACTCGTGTAAGAATTAAATGTTGTTAGAAGTTGATCTAAGTTTTTTTCCGATATACATGTAAAACAGTCGTCTACATAGAGATAGAAGAAGATGTAATTAAAAGGTAGTTTTTTTAAAACGTCTTTTTCTAGTTTTTCTAATACTAAATCACCAAAAACTCCTGATAATGGAAACCCATTGGAGTGCCAAAAATTTGTTTAAAATATTCAGTTTGGAAGACACAGTATGAATTGTCGATAGAAAATTCAACTAATTTAACAAATTCATTTACTGGTCGTTTTGTATTATTTCTCATTTCATGCCAATTTAATTTGATATATTTAATTACTAAATCTTTGGGAATATTGGTCAAAAGTGATTTGACATCAAGTGAGACCATTTTATAATCATTAGGTATATCACAGTTTTTAATTTTATCAATAAGATCCCAACTATTCTTAATACAAAAATCGTTTTTTCTCATAACTTGTTTAATTGGAAAACTAACAAATTTTGAGATACTGTAGCTCCACCTTTATCAGCAGTAGCTATGATGATATCTTTATTATCTGTTACAAATTGTTTCGTTTTGTTGCCTAATTCAATAATTTGAAGTGTATTATTGTTGTTGTAAGAACAATTTAAGTAGTTTTGCAATCTGTTACCAATATTAGATCTAGATTGGACAAATTTTGCGCCAAAGTTGAGACAGACATGTGCCGCAGGATTAACTTCTCCTTTCATATAGCATTATTTTTTCAACGAAATATACCCAAAAAGCTCCCATAGGATTAAATTTGACAAAAATATTTCTTTTTTATAGTTTTAATTCAAAAGATAGACCAGCCTACAGCGAGTAATTCACTTCAATACAATTATTTGGCTACCTCAGCACGCAAAACGTTATCTGACCAGAATTGTTTGTGGAACAAGTTATTCAGAGGATCCTCATTCGACATTGGTACAGTTACTTTGGCAATGCCGCCATCTATGCGTATTTTAACTCTTTCATATGTATTTGGATGATCCACACTGGAAGCCAAAAATGGAAACAAAAATCCTTGCAGTACTGCTCCAATGCCGTACTTGTGACCCTTTTCGTTACATCCCAGATAGCAAGCGTGCGACGCACGTTACTCGCACTGCATGCGAGGCACGCCGTGCGTGCCGAAACGCAGCGTTACCGCTCGCACTTCGTGCAGGCACATATGTGCGAGGCATATGAGTCGCATATCGTGATACCGCCTGATCACGTGGCAAGAACAATCCATATAACATGGTGTTCCTTTCGGTTGCGGTGGTTAGGCTAGGTCGTTTATCGATTCGTTATTGAATGTTGACAATTTGCAGTCTTCTTGTTCGTGGGCACTTAGATATATTTCATAATTTATATGTACGTACAATTTATTTCGGAGTGCAAACGGTTTTCGTGTTCAGTTTATTTTATATTTCATTTGATATTTTAATACTTATATTTTGTAATGTATCGTTTTGATCATTTTGACTCGCAATGTATTTTTTTAAGTGAAAAGAGAGAAATGATTTTTAAACATTGCCATATGTTTATCCAAACGTGTATAGCAAATAAGAGAACACTTTATTTCATAATTGACACAAATCCAGTCAGAGTTACGTGAAATTCTGAAAATATTGATTAAATAGTGGCACATAACCTCAATTTCTGGTGCGGTAAACAAAACACCGCCGTAGATTGCACTTTCAAAAATCAAAATAAGTAGAAAATATACATTGAACATACTGAAAAATTTCCCTACCATACATTCTCCCGATTATTATAGTAGGGAACGCGCAGTTTTCGAAATTATGAAGAGATTCAAGACAAGGTAGATAAAGAATATTTTGTTTTTTCCCATTCCTCCCGCAGCAAATTTTTTGTTTCAGAACGTTTTCGCACGAAATTTTTTTTGTTTATCCTGTTACCTGCCTTTTATTCAACAATCTATATTTAAATATTGTACATATATATATATATATATATACCGTCCGCAAGAACCTGCAACGTGTACTCGCATTATACCAGCACGACGTGATATACGCACGACGTGCGACGCACCTGTCACGCATATGAGGACGCATCTGCGTCATTGCTTGCGTGCACGCCGTGCGACAAAATCCGCACGCGTGCGACGCATGTGCGTCGCACTATGCGTGCATATTGCTATCTGGGATGTTGCTACACCGAACAAGTATGGTGGTAAGTGGATGGCAGCACCTGGAGATGCGAAACTTTCGTACAAATGAACGTGGACTTGTAAGGGAAGAGAATGAACTGCAGCATCTTTATGTGCCTTAGCTAATTCTGCAAAAAGAAATTATAAGTAGGAAGTTTATGGGACCGTACTTAAATTACGTAACATCTTAAGGGGGGGGGGGGGTCTAGACATTTTGTTACGATTTGTTACGGTAGGCGGGAGGGGGTCCTTCACTTATGTACGTAATTTTTGCAAATTCGCAAAAACGTTCTTCTGAAGATTATCTTTTTAGTCATAAATTTTATTATTTGGTTGAAAATTTAACAATTTTCTTAGAAAGGCATAATTTTTCTTGCAAATTCAACTGTTATGTTGAAAATTCGTCTTTTTGGGGTTAAAAATTCAACTCTTTTCGTATAATATTAACATTTTGTTTAAAATTCATATTTTGTTGCTAATAAGTCAACTTAAATATTTTTTGGATAAAAAATATTTTTTCTGAAAATTTGTCTTTTTAATTTAAAAGTTCATCTTTTTTTAGTAGAAATATTGCATCTTTCGTGGCCAAAAATGCAACTGTTTCGTTGATGATAAAACTACTTCCTAGAAAATTTACTTTTTGTTTAAAATTTGTATTTTTCTGTAGAAAAGTCTATTGAAATCCTTTTGGATAAAAATTCAAATCTTTTTTTTGAAAATTTGTCTTTGATTTAAAATTCACCTGTTTTAGTAGAATTCTTTTAGTAGAATTCACATTTTTTGGATAATAATGCAACTGTTTAGTTGAAAATTTAACAATCTTGTTAAAAAATCATACTTTTTGGTTAAAAGTTCGACTATCTAGCAGAAAATTAACTTATAGTTTACAATTTCTAATTGGGTGTTGGAAAGTGAACTGGAATCTTCTTTGGATGAAAATTTAACAATTTTTTTTACGTTTTCTTTTATTTCATCTGTTTTGAAATAAATATTTCATCTTTCACGAATGAAAATGCAACTGTTTGGTTTAAAATTCAACAATTTTGATGAAAAGTCATACTTTTTGGTTGAAAATCCTGCTGTTTTGTTAAAATTGAAGTATTTTGTAGAAAATGTACTTTTTGGTTAAATTTAATATTTTGGTGCTGAAAAGAGAACTGAGATGTTTTCTGGATGAAAATTCAACTATTTAAAAAAAAAAATTTTAATCAAAAATTCATCTGTTCTAAGAAAAATTTAGTCTTTCTTGGATAAAAATCCAACTGCTTGGTTGAAAATAAAACTATTTTGTTGAAAAGTCATACTTTTGGTTGTAAATTCTACTGTTTCGTTGAAAATTTAACTATTTCGTAGAAAATTTACTTTTTTGTTCAAAATTCATATTTTGGTGTTAAAAAATGAACTGAAAGCTATTCTGGATGAAAGTTCAACTTTTAAAAAATTCAACTATTTGGTAGAGAATTCAACTATTTCGTTAAAAAATCATCCATTTTGGTTGAAAAAATTCGTCATTTTGAATGAAAATTTCAATTTTGTTCGTAGAAACTTATTTTTTGTTAAAAAATTAATATTTTGATCTTGAAAAGTCAACTGGAATCTTTTCTGGATGAAAATTCAACTATTTAAAAAAAATTTTTTCTCTGTAAATAAAAATTCATCAGTTTTAATAGAAATTTAATCCTTTTTAGTTAAAACCCCAACTATTGGGTAGAGACTTCAACAATTTTGTTAAAAAGTCATCCTTTTTGAGTAAAAATTCGTCTCTCTGGATTGAAAATTCAATTTTTTCTTAAAAATTTATTTCCTGCTTAAAAATTCATATTTTGAGCGTGAAAAGTCAACTAAAATCTTGTTTAGAAGTAGATTCAACTATTTTTTTAAAATATTAATTCATTCGCTTTGGTAGAAATTTCTTTTTTTTATGAAAATGCAACTTTTTGGTTAAAAACTAGTCTTCTTTGCTTGAGTATTCAGTTGAAAATTCATCTCTTTGGTTCAAACTTTAACTGTTTTGTTGAAATTTAGTATTTAAAATTGAAAATTCAAGTACTTGGGTAAAAGTTAAATTACATCGTTAAAAATTTATTTTTTTGATTGAAGGTTTATGTCTCTGGTTAAAAATTTAACTGTTTAGTGGAAAAGTATTTTTTTTTATTAAAAATTCATTTTTAAACTGAAAATGTAACTTTTCAGTTTTTTAATTGATCTTTTTTATTTGAAAATTCTCTTTTTTTCGTGAAAAAAAAGTAATTTTCTTGGTTTAAAATTTCATTTTTGTTGAGTAGGAATGCATCAGTTTCATGGAAAAATAATGTTTTGCTGAAGTCATATTTTTTGTTTGTGAATTGAATTTTTGTAAATAAAATTCGTCTCTTTGATTGAAGGTTCAACAATTTAGGTACAATTTTCTTTCTTCAGTGAATAATATTTATTTGTTAAAAATTCGAATTCGGTTTTCTTGTAGTTTTAATTTTTTACAAGAATTTACCAAAATTACAACTACAAGAATGTACATGTTTTTCAGACAAAAAGTTGTTCTTTTTCAACCTAGGATGACAAATATTTAAAATATTTATATGAGACAATTTTAAATATTAATTCAAACGCTCAATAATGTACGCGTATAAAGTGGAAGGTTTTAATACTTTTGAACTGAAAATTCTGTAATTAAAAGCCTCTAAACTGCAGAATTTTAACTTCTATACTTTTAATTTATAAATTTTCAAAATTATCTCATTTTGGACAATTTTAAACTAGAAAAATTAATTCATACATCATTATTTGTTTTGAAGTCTTTTTATATATTCTCTTAAAAATTTTGTTCAAAAAAATATATTTCAAATACCTCAAAATCATCCAGATTCTTTTTTGACAATTTTTAAAATCATATTAAATATTCTTTCTAAATTAATTTTTGAAACAAACAAAAAAATATTGTTAGTTTTCCTAGGAATTTTTATGCACATTTTTTATTTATTCGAAACCTTTTAAATTGCTTAAAAAGATTATAAATTTTCTGTTCGAAATCTTCAAGAATCTACATTGTGTATTAAGTGGTTTGAAATCTTTTCACGTTTTAAATTGTTTTGGAATCTTTTCAAAATTTCTAAATATATTTAAAACTTGCTCGATTATTTCCCAAATTAATAATGGTTTAATTGTCATTTATTAATCAATAATTTTTGTTTTAAATCTTTTTAAATATTCTCTTAAATTTAATATTTCAAAATAAAAAATCATTTAAAATTTTTCCAGCATACATAAGAATTTTTTTATTTTCTTAAAACCTTTGAAGATTCTTGAAGAGGTTCAAAATTTTATTTCGAAACCTTCAGAAATCTAAATTTAGTTCAAAAAAATTCATTGATTTCACTTAACATTTATTAAAAATTTATTGAATAGAAATTGTTTTGTTTCAAATATTCTATTTATAAATGCTTATTTTAAATAAAAAAGTAAGATATTACTAAATATTTAAAAAAATCTTATCCCTAATTTAAACATTTCAAATCAAATGAATAAGGGCGTTCAATTATGAATCTATGAGTTTGAAATTTTTCTTAAATTAAGAATAGTTAATAAAATTTCTAACGAACATTTTAATTTGTTCAACTACTGAGGCTTTCAAATTGAAAATTTCCTATTTTTGACGATGATGAACAAAAAGTTGGCGATAGATAGGAAAAAAATACTGCAAATAAAAGTTCGCAGGATAGCTTATTATAATTACCTATAGAATTAGAAAAAATCACGAAGATGAAACAAAATATACCATTTATAGTGCTCATTTCTTTCAAATTACAATACTATTTGCTATTTTATTTGTCATTTCAAATTATCTGAATTCGATCACGCTAATTTCCGCATAGTGACGTCGCATTATTACTTCATCTTTATCATTTATGACATCATTATGTACAATTTAGGAAAACTTAAATGTCTTATTGCGAAAGAAACAAATCAGAACTTGTTGAAAAACATTATAATATTTCATCTTTCGATTGAAAACGAAGGTACGTTCTTGTACATACATAGTACGACACTTATTATTAGGAAGCATAGCGAAATGGAAAAGGATTGACAAATGATGAATTGCACCTTCAATAGTTATTTGTTTATTTATTACAAAGAACGGAATAATTTTAACTAAAGAAAGTATAATATTGTTTCCTTCGAATGTGTTGAAAATATACGCTCATTATTTATTTGATGTACATCCAGTTTCATGAAATTTCTTAAAAATATATTTAGAGTGGCTACTAGTAGTAGCATGCTTTGTAGCGAAACTATGCAAATTAGAAACTTTTTCAACGTAGTCAACATTTAGGTTTATACACTTTGTCCAACGCTGCTTCGGTTTGTTAATCCCTTATGACTAATAGGATATGTCCAACTCTGCAAACTAGGCATTCGTTTCCACAATCATCTTGCTTGAGTAGAATCTCCTTTCCGTTAGCTATTTTTTCATTTTGAGAAATAAGTAGTAGCCTCAAGGAGCCAAATATGGATTATATTTCAGATTTGGAACAAGTGGGAATTCCAATCTGCCCATTTATATGATTGTCAGAAACCGCAGGCAAGAAGAATAACTAGTTGGAACACTAACTACAGCAATTTTGTGACCACAACTGCAAAGGAGTAAGCTGATGCTCTGTCATGATGGAACAGGACTTTTTGTGAGCCAATCGTGGCCATTCTTTTTGCAGTTTGGTTTCCGAACGGTCCAATAACGATCGATAGTATAGACCTGTACAGTTTTACCATTTTCCAAATAGTCGATGAAGATTATTCCTTTGTGAATCCCAAAAGACAGTCCCCACAACCTTCCTGTGTGAACGATCTTCGCCTTTTTTGGTGTAAGTTCCTTTCTGGCAACTCATTAGACTGTCTCTTGGGCTAAGGTGTGTAGCAGGTTATCCATGTTTCATCCACAGTGACGAAACGACTCCTCAAGTTCTGTGGATTCCGGCTGAAAGAGCTGCAAACCATCCTTGAAAAACTTCCCAGAATTTCGTTTTTGGTCAACTGTGAGCAATCCCGGAACCCATCTTGCGGATAGCTTTCTCATGCCCAAATGTTGATGCAAAATATTATGTACCAACTCATTTGAGAAGCCCACAGCTCTAGCAATCTCACTCTTCTATCACTTTTCTATCAGCCCTCACCATACAGTGGACTTTATCAATCATTTCTCGAGTAGTGGTCTCAACAGGGTACCCAACAATTAAAATTCTCTTTCACCTATTTTTTGGAAAACTCTCGACTTGCTTGATTCAAACAAACGCTAAAGACAGAATGTATTAGATATGGACATAATGTAGCTTCCAGCAAACGTAGACTATTATTAATAATATCATTTCTCGCTGACAATTGGGAACATGATGGACCATGACTAGCAAGGATTAGCTTCCCCCATTCGATTACAGTTGAGAATAATGTTTCTTTTTCATCGTTTCAATTCTAACCTAGGCCACCCTACTGCCAGTAATTCACTTCAAAACAATTCTTCGGCTACTTCAGCTCGCAAAACGTTTGCTGACCTAAATCGCTTGTGGAACAAATTATTTAGAGGATCTTCCTTCGATATTGGTGCAGTCAATTTGGCAATGTTGCCATCTATGCGTACTTTAACTCTCTCGTAGAAATCTGGATCATCGACTCTGGGAGCCACAAATGGAAACAAAGTTCCTAGTAGTACTGCTCCAATGCCGTACTTGTGACCCATTTCGTTACATGTTGCTACACCGAACATGTGTGCTGGTAAGTGGGTAGCTGTACCTTCAGATTCGATACTTTCGTAAAATGGAACGTGGACTTGTAAGGGAAGAGGATGAATTGCGGCAAGCTTACGTGCCTGAGCTAATTCTGAAAAAAAAGAAATCATAAGTAGGAGGTTTATTATTGTATAAATTATTGTTTAATAAAATTTTACATTAATAAATCTCGAATTTATGTAGGGGGACCAAAATATAGGACCGGCTAGGCTCGGTTAGGGCAGGATAGAATAACATAGAAGAGGAGTGAAGAGAAAGGGGGTGCGATAAGGGTAGATTCAAACAACTTGAAGAACGTATCAATACGAGAGGCGACCCTACTTCCAGTGATTCCCTGAAGTTCAACAATTCAGGTATCTCAGCAAGAGATTATAGTGTTAATACTCTCTACACCATCAGCGTCCGTATCATATACCATTTCACCCTTGTTGTTTCTCATGCTGCCTAACTCTGTACTACTACAGAGCTTCTTTTCTTGGATACCTACGCGGATTTCATCATTCCACCATGCATCACCACGCATTCTAACCACAACCGCAGTACCACACACTTCAGTCGCACTCTCACCTAATCAGTTTTACACTCAGAACAGTGACCTTTCATGAGCATAAACTAACTAGTTTGTCTGCGTTATCATTTCTTTTGGGATCCACAGGGTTACACAGCATCCTTTCTGTACCCTACAGTTGGACACCAACCCATCCATTCACATATCCTAGTAGAATGATTATTTCCCCATGATTGCAAGTAATAGTATCATTTAAAGTGTTCCATAAGGACATAATTATTTATGACAAATTTTTTCATAGTTTGTGTGGTTTGTCCAAAAATGTAATTCCTATTTTTTATTTTATTTTTTACGAATAAAACTAAAACCACGCATCCTATCAAAAAGTGGTCGCCAACAAATTTGTAGATCTTTTTTGAGTGCACAATTCGGATCTTTCATTATTTTTTGTGCGATCAAAATTATGATTTTCGATTATTCAAGAAAATACAAAAAGTTTTTATGACAATCTTTTAGGGTTTTCTAAAATCAACGTTTTCCTTTTGCTGACTTTTTTCATATCGTGCGTTGTTCGGCTTGAAATCCTCATTTTCCTTTTTTTAAATTTTGAAAATGCTATAACTCTGATAATTTTCTTTTAATGGAAAAAAGTCGTGCAGATAAATTGTTCAACTTTTCGAGTACCATGAATAACTGTAAATAGAATGTTTGAATTTTGAAAAAATGGTCTCAAGAAATTTTTTAAATGCTCTAACTTGTGAAATTTTAATCCAAAATAGCTGGCTAACGAACTTGACCTTCAGTTTTCTTTTTTTCCTAATTCCATTGGACAATTTTACATAAATTAGTATTTTTAATAGGGGAAAACCGTTTTTCGAATTTCAGGCTCCCCATTTTGCCTAAAAAGTTTAAAATTAATAAAAATTGTTTAAAATCAATCAAGAAACTTCCTATGAATGCTCATCACATATTACGTTCGTTATCATATATAAAAAACAGTAAATTTGTTATAATAAAATTCAAGTGTAAAATATACCATTTTTGAGAAGACGTGAATAGTTGTTATCAAAAATTTATTCCCACTAAAAAATTAGTAGGTACTTTTTCGCTAACGCATTCATTCAGAAAACACTCTACGCTGAGAAAATTTTTATCTTAATTTGAAGAATTTCGAATAGGGGAAAAAATACTGAAATTGAAAATCTAGATGATAGATTATCATACTTACCAATAGAATTAGAAAAAATCACTAAGACGAAGCACAGAATAGCAATCATAGGCCTCATTCTTTTTAAATGAAGGACGCTCACTTTTGAAGAATCTTCGACAAAAGTGTAACTAATGAATGTTGTAAAAAATGTTTGAGTATATATTAAACTATTTATTATCTTCAGTGTAATTTTAAATTATACATTGGAGTTGCGAAAATATTCTAGCTCTATCATTTATGGCATTATTATGTACAATTTATGAAGACTGGAATACCTTATCACGAAATAAGAGGATCAGAACTTGTTGAACAATATGATAAAATCTTATCTTTCGATTAAACATGAAGGTACGTCCTTGTACGTCACATAGTATAAAATTTATCATTATAGAGAATAGTGAAATTGAAAAGGAATCAAGAATGATGAATTACACATTTAACATAAAATTGTTCATTTATTACAAATGTAGAATTGAATTTCAATCAAGAATGTGCTAGCAAATTGTAGAAATCGTCTAGATTCAGAAGGTTAAGAAATACAATCAGTGACATTTTGTCTAACAAAATTTAAATTTGAAAATACAGTCAAACTTAGATTTAGTGATCATTCATTTAGTGTTTCCGAGAATTGACGCTGTCGTAGCCACCAAAAGGTTCTACGATTTGACAAAATAAAACAAAGAAGAAAAAGTATTGTATAGACAGAGATAGAGCGAGTATGATTCTTCCGAAACGAAAAGACCTTTAATTGCAACACAAACGGATCGTCTCTGTCTATCTCACATGGTAGAGAGAGAGATCCGATCGACTTCAAGCATCGGAGTCCCACTGTAGTGTTTTATATTGTCAAACTGTCAAGTGTGGACGCGAGAATTGTGAAAACTGTCTTTTACGTGGACAGTCAATCTAATATTAATAAAAGTAAGTGATTTTTTGTCAAATAATTTCTTTGTATGTCTGGTTTTGAAACTGCATCATCATTATGCGCTATATACGCAAAAGTGCCTGCTTCCCATTTGAAGTGTTGACGTGCGATGTTTTGGTGAAAATAGTCATATGTTTTTGGATACTGTTATCTTCGAATGGTTTGACTTTTTTTGCAGGCACATTACGCCTATTCCGACTAATTTTTCAGAGAAGAAGAGGCCACCCTACTGCCAGTAATTTCCTGAAGTTTAATTATTCGCGTATTTCAGCAAGCATAACGTGTTTTGAGATAAATTTTTCAAAGAACAATCTATTCAGATGATCATCCTCCGGTATTGGTACAGTCACATTGGCAATGTTGCCATCTATGCGTATTTTAACTCTTTCATAGGTATCCGGATCTTCCGCTTTAGGAGCCATGAATGCATGTAAACATTTTAGTATTATTACTCCAATGACATACTTTTGATCGACTTCTTTACGTGTTCCTACAAAGTACATGTTTGGTCTTAAGGTGAAAGCTCCATCTTCTCGCGGTAAGTTACTTTCGTAAGAAAGAACCTTGACTTGTAAGGGAAGAGGATGAACTCTGCCAGGCTGAAATAGCCAAAATAATTCTGCAAAAAGAAGAAAGTAGAAAGTTCAGTATTGTATAATCGATCAATCGATCATTTAATTAACTAGCAGTCAATATTTCTTCATTCCCAAGACTAGTTTCCCCATTTTGCCTCTCATCATTTCCCCTCACTTCCTATACATCCCCTCACATCGCTTCCTCTCACTTCCCCTTCCTGACATTTCTGTATGTACAAAAAAACTCACTGTCAAACTGACTTATACGAAATGGGGGAAAGATTTTATTAATATTTCAAGCAAATATAAAAAACAGTTAATATCTCATAATGAAATTAAAGGTCCAGTGTCGCTGGCTCTTAGACTAGTACGTATTTTTCCGAATTGTTAAAAAAATTGTGGCTACTTTCTGATTCTGATAAAATTTTTGGTCTTCTTTCGAAATCCACTTTACAAATTTGAAAAAGGTTGAAAATTAACAAGATAGCGGCGGTTTTTCTTCCAATTTTTTTTTTAATACGCATTCACATCTACATTTCAAGTGTAGAACCTTCCTGATTTGAAATGGATTTTTTTTTTATTTGAAGAATTTCGAATGGGAAAGAAAATACTGACAGTGAAAATTCACATGGTAGCTTATTATTAGACTTACCAATAGGATGAGGAAAAATCACTAGGATAAGGCACAGAATGGCAATCACAGTCCTCATTCTTCTTAAATGAAGAAAACTGACTTTTGCAAAATTTCAACAAAAGTGTAGCTAATTTATGTTCTAAAAAATTTTTCAGTATATATTGTACCTACTATTTGCTATCTTATCTTATCAATCTTTCATCACGCTAATTTCGTCATACTCAAGTCGCATAAATACTTCCGCTTTATCATTTATGACATCATTATGTACAATTTAGGGAAACGTACATGTCTTATTGTGAAATAAACAAATCAGAACTTGTTGAAAAACATGATAAAATCTTATGGCAATTTGGTTCTGGCAAATTGAGGAAATCTTTTATCATTATCTACTAAACATCCATAATACAGTCATTTCAAAAATGTTGCCAGTTATTATTTTAGTCTGAATGGTTTGTGGAACTGACTATTCAGAGGATCGTCATTCAATATTGGTGCAGTCACGTTGACAATGTTGCCATCTATTTTCTTGGCCTGAATGGCTTGCGGAACCGACTCTTCAGAGGATCCTCATTCAATATTGGTACAGTCATTTTGAACATGTTGCCAGTTATTATTATGGCCTGAATGGCTTGTGGAACTGACTATTCAGTGGATCCTCATTTGATATTGGTACAGTTACGTTGACAATGTTGCCATTTATTATCTTTCCCTGAATGGCTTGTGGCACTGACTATTCAGAAGATCCTCATTAGCTATTGGTACATTCACGTTAGGAATGTTTACATCCATTTTTTTTGGTCTGAATGGCTATCGGAACCGACTCTTTAGACGATTCTCATTCAATATTGGTACAGTCATTTTGAAAATGTTACCAGTTATTATTTTAGCCTGAATGGCTTGTGGAAATCAGTATTCAGAGGATCTTCATTAGATATTGGTACAGTCACGTTGGCAATGTTCCCATACATTTTTTCTGGCCTGAATAACTTGTGAAACTGACTATTCAGAGAATCGTCATTTGCTATTGGTACAGTTACGTTTCCAATATTGCCCTCTAGTTTCTTGGCCGGAATCGTTTGGGGACCCTACTCTTCAGAGGATGCTCATTCGATATTGCACAGTCACGTCGGTTATGTTTTCATTAATTTTTTTGGCCTGAATGGCTTGTGGAAATGACTATTCAGAAGATCCTCATTAGATATTGGTACATTCACGTTGGCAATGTTTACATCAATTTTTTTTGTCGGAATGGCTTGTGGAATTGGCTATTCAGAGGATCATCATTCGATATTGATACAGTCACGTTGGCAATGTAGCCATATATGCTTATCTTGACTCTTTCATAGGTATTCAGATGATCCGCTCTAAGAGCCATGAATGGATACAAATGTCCTAATAGTACTTATCCAATGACGTACTTGTGATCTAATTCTTGGTTAATTCCTATATTGTAAACTCTTATTGATAAGTTTTTAGCTGCCCCTGGAGTACTTCCGTAAAAATGAATGTGGAGCTAAAGGAGCCATTAATGAATACATATGTCCTACAAGTACCCTAGTAGCTATGGAATGCCCATGATCATTTTTATTATATATTTATACATAGTACAATTCTGGTGAGAAATAATTATCTGTACCTGGAGTTAATTAGTTTTTTTAGAAACATTTTTATTCAATTGCATGGGAGAAAATTTTGGGATCTAATTTATTTCTGAATTTGATGGGGAAGTTGCTCCTTTTAATTATTATTAACATTGATTATAAGAATAATAATTAATAATAATGATAAATTAGTAATATAATATTAAATCGCACATTTTTCCGTTTATCTCCCTAAAAGATAATAATTACAGAATTAATTAACTATGCACTTCAATCAGTTTTATAA
Source organism: Andricus quercusramuli (assembly GCA_932178445.1). Classification (NCBI taxonomy): domain Eukaryota; kingdom Metazoa; phylum Arthropoda; class Insecta; order Hymenoptera; family Cynipidae; genus Andricus; species Andricus quercusramuli. The sequence continues at coordinate 55,579 of CAKNXH010001513.1, read as the reverse complement.
CCAGTGTCTGTTTGGCAGACAAAATTATTGAATTAACAACATACTTTAAAATTTGAATATAGTGCTGTCGAATAATGAAGACCAACTTCAACTCAGTCGTAAACAAATGCTAAACCTCCAGCTTTGTTGAATGAAATTTTACATCAATAAATCTTGAATTTTTGTCAGTATTATCACGCACATAAATATGAAATTCTTCTCAATCCTTTAGCTGGAACTCGATTCCTAATCATATGTGTGACTTTGGCCACATTCCTTTCTTCGAGGTATTCAAATTACCAAGGGTAAGGGAACTATTGGGAAGGAGGAGAGGGAAGGGAAAGGATAGTAGGGGAGGGTGAACACGTTGGGAAAGTTAAGTGGAGGAAACTATGGAAGCAGAGAAGGGACTGGGAAGTGGTGGAGGGGATATGATGTAGAGGAGGGGACAGGAAAGTACGTCAGGGGAAGTGATGATAGGGCGGGGAACAATGTGGTGGGGTCTAACTATGACCTAATAGGGCTAAAGAAATGAAAAAGGAGAGGAGAGAGAGAGAGAGAGAGGGCGAGGGGGTGGGGGGATGATAAGCGGAGACCTGACCAATGTAATGAACGTCTTGAGACATCACGTGACTTTTCTTTGTAGGCGCATGGCGCCTAATTTGACTAATTTTTCAGAGAGTGAGAGGCCACTTTACTGCTAGTAATTCAATTGACTTAAACTATTCGGGTATTTCAGCGAGAGAAACTTTTCCTGGTCTGAATGGCTTGTAGAACCGACTATTCAGAGGATCCTCTTTCGATATTGGTAAAGTCACGTTGGCAGTGTTGCTATCTATGCGTAATTTGACTCTTTCATAGGTATTTAGATGATCCGCTCTAGTAGCCAGGAATGGGTACAAATGATGAGTTAGTAATACTCCGATGACGTAGTTGCGATCCATTTCATTCAAGATTCCTACAGCGTACAAGTTTGGCGGTAAGTGGTTGGCTCCACCTCGAATACAGGAACTTTCGTAAAAATGAATGTGGAGTTGTAAGGGAATAGGATGGACTGCGACATCTTTATGTTTCTTAGCTAATTCCGCAAAAAGAAATTATAAGTAGAAAGTTCATGACTGTACAATTGGTTATGAAATTAAATAGCAGTGAATTCGTATTTCCTAATATTAAAAACATTAAAAAACTCAAAAAAATTCTATCTTTGGTATAGAATTAGTTTCCCAAACGTAATTAACTTCAGAAGATTATTCAACCTTAAAATTTGGTTGGTTATACATAATTTCAGTGGAATTTTATATTTATTAAAACAGCTTATAAGAATCATTAGAATCTAGAAAATTCTGGATTCTATTAAGTTTGATCAACTTTTTGAAGGCTATACACAAATTTTCAATTCTTTGGCTTCCATTATTTTTAACAGAATTAAATGGTAAATGTTAACGATTCTCTAGAGTTTTGTTATGTCTGAAAGGCCATTCTGAGATATTTTTTTAAGCCATATATAAGATAAAAAAATATTTTATACACGAAAAAAGTGCTATTTGTTATCCTAAATTACTCATAGTAAAGATAAGCATTAACTATTAATAATATTTTGCACTAGAATACGTCTAGTATGATATTACAATACAATGAGATGAGGAAGAATTTTCAGAATGAAAATATTATATTTTTTAACATACGTTATTTATAAGAACCGAATAGAGAAGTAGTTATTTTGATTTGATCGATTACTATACTTACCAATAGGATTAGTGAAAATCAACAAGATAAAGCATAGAATACGAATCATAGTTATAATTTTTTTTTAAATCACGGAAACCCACTCACAAAGTATTTCGACAAAAGTTTGACTAATTATTCTTAAAAAAATGTCAGTATATATTATACTTTTTGCTATGTTGTACGTCATTTTCAATTATTTGTATTTGATAACGCTAGATTCTCCAAAAGAAGGTTGCGAAACTATTTAAGCTTCATTGTTTATGAAATTACTAAACACAATTTAGGATGATTAATTAGTCTTATTACAAAATGAATCTTTTATCTGAGACAGCTTAACATCTTATGACATAGATATTTCGTTTCCTCAAATGTATCAATATCTTGTTCCTATAGATTGAGAATCCATTAGTGTCAATCTTGACACAGTTCCAAGAAATAAATCATAATGAATAAATCAGTTTCGTTTATTTACATACTATCACATTTATCACTAAGATGAATAGCGAAATTAGAACGGAATGTAAAAGGATGAATCAAGCATTCAATATAAAATTGTTAATTTATTACAAAGATACATTTAAATTTCACTGAAGAATGTGCATATTAGTTTTTTTTCAGGAAGACAACAATGTTTTTCAAAAAATGTCTTTTTGACATTTGGGTTCCAAATTAAGAAAGCGACTTAGATTTTGAAAATTGGTGAATTTTTATGAAAGTTAATACAAGGGGGATTTTCGAGACACACAACAAAGCTGAGGTAAAAAACTAAAAAATTTAAAAGGAAACCTAAATTTTGAAATATTTAATAAATTAGTGAGTTTTTATGAATGTCAGTAAGAGAAGGTGTTAATAATTTATTTGATGTTGTTATACTTATTCGAGTGACCTTCAAGGTTTCATTGGTAATCAGATGGTTTTCGCCAAATGCTTTTTCTCCTTGAAGGTCTCTCTCTGTCCTTTGAGTTTCAGGCGCTTTCCTTTTCGTTGAAGTGGGGACTCAGGTACTGGCGTGAAACTCCCTTTTTGAGGTTCTGGTGCCCTTTTTCTATTTTTTCAGTATTCATCAAGGTGTAGGCCGGTGTGGCCAGTTTCGGATGTGGCGGCGATTTAAAGTCCAGTGTTTCTTGTGGACAGTTCGAGCAGTGGAGTCCTTCAATTTAAAGTTAATGTTAAATTCAGTGTTTTTTCATTTGTGAATTCCTTGTTAAGTGATTCCCGACTCGATCGTCTTCTGGTGTTGTGGGAAGGGACGAGTCGGACGACGTATCACCTCCGGTTGCGTTGGGATCGATCGTTCGGTGAACGATCGTGGTCGTAGCTTCCGGAGGCTACATCTGTGCCAATTTTGTACAACAACCCAAAACCTTTTTTGGGTGCAAAAGGAGTGCCTTGTTGGATAGGCTCAGGGACTCTTGGTTTGGATTAAATTGTACAAAAAGGTATTCAAAGGTCTGATTAATAATGGTGATACATATTCTGGTTTCTTGTTCGTCGACTTTGATATGACTAAACATGATTCCTTCGCTACCCAACGCCAGTCCGTCATAATTCCGTAACATTTTTGGTCCTCCGAGCCGGATAGTGGGTTAACTAGGGGAGCATGAACGTAAAGCATGACGAACGCACTTACTGACTGTGTGGTTGTTTGCAACCTTGCAAACGCCTCGCGACATGTCCTCAGGCAGGACAGACATATTGATGGTGATTGCTTGCAATATTGCGAACGCCTGCAGACAGGCTCTCAGGCAGGACAAACGTACTTACTGAGTATGTGATTATTTGCAACACTGCAAACGCTTCGAGACGGGCTCTCAGGCATGACAGACATAATGATGGTTGATGGTTTGCAGCGTTGCAAACGTCTCGAGACAGGCTCTCAGGCATGACAACCACAATGCTGATGGATTGTTCGCAACATTGCAAACGCCTCGAGACAGGCTCTCAGGCAGGACTGTGTGATGGTTCGCAATATTGCGAACGCCTTCAGACGGGCTCTCAGGCAGCACAGACGTACTTACTGACTATGTGATTGTTATCAATATTGCAAACGTCTCGTGACAGGCTCTCAGGCATGACAACCACAATGCTGATGGATTTTTTGTAACATTGCGAAACTTAAATTAAGAACGAAGAACAGATACCATTACTTAGTTGTTGACAGATGACATTGTCAGACTGAGGAAATTATTTGTAGAAGCTCTAAAATTGAGACACCAATTATGAAGGTAAGTATACCATTGATGATAATATAGCTAGAGATTTTATTATAATATGGTAAGAGGTTTGTATTGGTCTGGAAAATTATTATGCTCAAATCTAATATTTACGTTACCAACATTTTTTTTAATGAAGAAATTTTCAACTACTTTTCTGCGAGCTGTGTTAGGTTCAACTGAAAGAATTTTACAATGTTCAAAATCAAAATTGTGTCCAAGATCCAAGTAATGTTCCGAAAGTGCACTATGATTAGAAGTGCTAGGGTTCCTGATAGAATTTATGTGTTCACGTGTACGGGTATCGATTGATCTGCCAGTTTCACCAACGTATGTGGAATTGCAGTCTTTGCATGCAAATTCATAAACTACCTCAGAACACTTACCCCTTGGAAGTGGGTCCTTAAGATTATTGAAATAACGGGAAAATTTATTAACTGGTTTATAAATAGTTTTGATTTATAAATAGTATCAGCGTGGTTTACATCAATTTCCAAAGAAAAACATTAACATAACATAACAGAAAATTGTTTAGAATTGCAAATTCTTCCTCAACATCTCATGATTTTTTATTGGAAAATGTGAAAGAATATAATGATCAAATTTATGAATAAAAAAATAGAAATAAAGGAAGACAAGAAAAATGAGCAAGGGCGTTTCGAGGCTGCTTTCTTTTTTATTCTTTTTTTTTTTATTTGAATTTTTTTTTTAATTTCGAAGAAATTCGTTGTGAAACTGAAATTTTTGGCGTTAAAGAAGAGTTTTAATTGTGATCTTCTGAATTTAAATTCTTAAATTTTGATGATTCTTGCTTAAAATAATCAACTTCCTGTAAAAAGCGTTAATATAGCCTGAAACTATTCAAAAATTGAAAATATTGTTTGAGCTCTAATGATTTTTATTTTAAAGTACAAATTTTTCGTAGTAAACACTAACATAACCTAACATTTTTCACAACTTATGAACCTTTAAAAGCTAATTAAAAAAAAAAAAAAAAAAATTGTATCTCAATTCTAAATAGTAATATTTAACTAATGTTTAGATTTAGAGAGCACTCTACGTTGGAAGTTTTTTTTTTAATCAAACGAATTCGAATAGAAAATAAGTACACTACAATTGAAAAGGCACATCATTGCTCATAATATTTACCAATGGAATTAGAAAAAAACACTGAGATCAATCACAGAATTCGAATAACAGTCCTCATTGTTAATGTGAGTGCTCCGTGATTGTGTCAGCTTCGATTTCTTGTTTTTGCATACGATACATAAAAACGTTGAAGAATTAAGATGTGATCTGGCGAGATCTGGCGCAGCCCTCAATTGTTTTATGTGCGAAAAGGTATGGGGAATCAAATCGCGTGATCAGAGTCTCTACTTCTTTCCCCCTTTTTTTGCAAAAAGACGTCAAGTGGAGTCGCTCGCGCTCTGACTAGGCCCGAACGCTGGCCTGCGATCAGGCCTGGACAAGACGCGTGATAAATCTATAGAAAGCCATTTTGAATTTGGATTGATCAAACTCATTTTTGAGATCAGCGACCTCGAAAACCCCTCCATGCATAATTTCAAAGAAAAACACCAACATTTCCATAAAAAGTCCGCTATTTTGAATACACTGATATCGCAGTTTTGAAGAATTAAGATTTGTCTCTCGTGCAGAGTCATTTCTTTTCATCTGAATAATAATATTCTAAAATCATGGATTACCATTCAACAACATAATTATCATTCTTTTTGAAAACATTTATAAACAAATTTACAGTTTGAACTTCTTTTATTGATAATGTTCTTCTTTTCGACGAAATCACTTATACTCATCTGGACAATTATATTTGGCCAAAAAAAGGAACCTTATGGGTTAAAAAAGGACAAAAACTAAATAAGTATATTTCCCTCTGAAAATTTCCTATGAAAAGTGTCGTTTGCTTTTAAGTAGTAATTAATGGTGAATATTAATCTGCAATGAATATTTCCATTCTTCAAGAGTGAATTTACTACTTCCATTAGCTGTTGACCAAATGTCAATACATAGAGCAAAGTAAAGGCAGCAAAAATACAAAAAATATTCTTTTTGGCCGCTTCCAACTTAAGTAACAAATTAATGATTATTGACACCTTTGAAATTTGATCAGCTTCAATTTAGAAAAAAGAATATCGAAAATCGGTTAAACAATACAACCTTTAGAACTGTTTGAACCAACAATTGACGATAGGCTCACTTTTCTCTAGCGTAATTAGTTGCATTCTAATTCTAAATAGTAATATTCCACTAATTCGAAAATTTAGAGAGCAATCCTCGTTGGAAGAAGAATAGTGTTTTTAATTTGATCGAATTCAAATAGGAAATGATAATACTACAAATAAAAATATACATAGTAGCTCATTATATTTACCAATAATATTAGAAAAAACCACTAAGATGAAGCACAAAATACAAATTACAGTCCTCATTTTCTTGAAATAAAGGAAATCCATGTATGAAGAATTTAGACAAAATTGTAACTATTTGCTATCATTCGTAATTTTAAATTATTTGTATTTCATTACTCCGTTTCTTCGACACTAAATACGCAACAATTATTTAGATTTATAACATTATTATGTTCAATTTACAGCCTGAATGACTTGTGTAAAAGACTCAGACTATTCAGGAGATCCTCATTCGATATTGGTACAGTCACGTTGGCAATGTGTCCATTTATGCGTATTTTAACTCTATAATAGATATTCGGATGGCCCGCTCGTGGAGCCATGAATGGATACAAATATCCTAGTAGTACTACTCCAACGACATACTTGTGATCCATTTCTTTATTTGTTCCTACATAGTACCAGTTTGATAGTAAGCGGACATCTGCACCTGGATTTAAGAAACTTTCGTAAAATCGAGCGTGGAGCCGTATAGGAAGAGGATGCACTGCACCAGGTTTATGTGTCCTAACTAATCCTGAAAAAAGTATAAGTAGGAATTTCAGTATTGTGAATTAATCAATCAATGGGGTCGTTACATTAATTTTTGGTAATATATCTCTTAAATACTGCATAACATTCTGAACATTTTAGTGCATTTAAAAAATTTTTGAAATACTTCGTTGTCGAGAAAAAAATTGTTTAAGAAAAGTATCGAATTTCCTATTCAAAAACTCTGTGACCTTGAAACGTCACTTCCCAAAAAGCGCGTAACCAATCAGAATAATGATCCAATGACTAACGAAGTATCTAGCAGACAGCTGGCGAAAATTCAGTTTACAATTTCTTACAGAGATATTTGTTTACTTTTAATTCTCGAAAAGCAGCAGCCAGTCGTAACCAAATCTCAATAAAAAAATATAATTTTGCTTAAGGTATAAAACCTAAAAAAAGATAGTGATGAATAATATCATTCAAGTGCGTGAGAATCAGATGTTTCCATAGATAACCTCAAAGTTTAGTCAATCATATTTTCGGAATTATGAGCACACGTTAGTCGGATTTCTTTCGCTTTACATTTCACAAGTATAATAATGACAGCCTCTTGAAAAAATGTTTTGCACCAGAATGCAACTGCAATTACAAAGGTGATCCACACAAAATATTGATAAGGTTGCCTATGGGCACAGGCGTGAGAATTCTCAAATGGGCTTCGGTCCATTTATTTAAAGATATGGTCGAAGCCGTTGGAAGAACCGGTAAAGATACTGAGATTCATCCACACTTTTTGCACTGTCACACTTTACCAAGCCGGGTTTTAGTGACATTCTAGGCATTTTGAAAATATTTTATGCCCTTCTTTTTACTTTTAAAACAAGCTTAAAGTAATAAAACTTACACTAGGTTATATTCACTGTTTACATATTGAATCGCTAGCGGCCATATTATATGCCCTCACCAACCGGACAACCGCGTAATCCACCCAACCAATCAGATTTTCCCGAAAAAATTCAAAAAATATAATTTTAAACATAAAAAAAAAAAATTCAAACCTAATTGAAAAAAAAACTTTCCTTCTGTAGTTACAATATTTTTTTTGTGTCTTTTTAATTTTACTAGGGGAAAAAAATATTTGAAAATATGCAACAACCCCATTGATTGAATGAATCATATTTTTTATTTGACAAACAAAATATAATTTATACGCTAGAGGAAAAAAATAGATCCAGGAAAAAACGTAGGAATGATTTCTTTAGTGAATCGATTTCATTTAATAAAGCTGTTTAGACGATCATGTACTGATTTGATAGCACTTGAATCAAAATTTTGAATGATTCACATCTGCTAACTGCGATCCAGATGTCGAAAAAAATCCGTTCAAATATTTTCTTTTTTTTTTTTTGATTTTCTTGAACAGGGTCGTAATTTTGAGGATATGCTTTCTTATTTTGTACAAATTTTAAGGATTGTGAATCAGCAGGCGAGTTTCCAGTATCCAGTATTCAGCTTGAACAAAAATAAGACAACTGTGAAACATATGTTTTATAAATAAATGAAATTAAAAAAATCATCGTTGCTGAAATGTTAATAAAATCATTTTGTTCCAAATAACCAATTTCTAGTACACACTTCTGATACAGTTTATATTTTTTTGGCGAAAAATATTATCATAACCGAAGATTGAAAATTTTTTCTGAAATACTTAATAGTTAATGAGTATAATGACTGAATGGTAATCTAAAAAATATATATAATGAGTTTCTTTTAAAATTTTTCAAGAAATCTGTATTATCATTAGAAAATAACAGAAAATATTTAACGTCTTTTTAGGCTAGATGGAGCTATGCAAGAAAACTTATTTTAAATCATTTGTTTTTTTCTGAAAAAACACATTATTTTGAATAATTTTTTTTTGTCTGAAAAAAGATCTCCTTTCGTTCCGCTGGGAATCGAACCACAGAACTACTGATTTCCGGTCAAGTGTTTTCCCATTAAGCTACTAGAGAGATCGAGAGAAGACTTTTTTTTCAGAAATACACGCATTATTTTGCTAGATGGTAGAAATCAAAATTGGCAAGGAATCTGTATTATCATTAGAGAATAACAGAAAATATTTAACGTCTCTTCAGACTAGATGGAGTTATCAAAGGAAAATTATTTTAAATAATTTTTTTCTGAAAAAAGATCTTCTCCTTTCGCTCCGCTGAGAATCGAACCACAGAACTTCCGATTGCTATGAATTCTCAAAAAATAGGCCACCCGACTACTACTATTTTCTTACTCATTTAAGTCAAATTAGTGGCGTATCTGGGCCAAACAAATGTTTTCTGTCCCGAATGGCTCCCAGAATCGACGATTGAAAGGATCCTCATTGGATATTGGCACAGTCACGTTAGCAATATTGCCATCTATTCGTATTTTAACTCGTTCATAGGTACTCGGATGATCCGCTTGGGGAGCCATTAATGCACACAAACGTCCTAGTAGTATTACTCCAACGACGTACTTGTGATCCTTTTCTTCATTTGTTCCTACATGGTAGAAGGGTGATGTCAAATGGAGAGCTACACCTGGAGTTAACAAACTTTCATAAAAACGAACGTGGAGTTGTAAGGGGAGAGGATGAACTGCGGCATCTTTATGTGTCTTAGCTATTTCTGCAAAAAGAAAGTATAAACAAGAATTTCATTATTATATAAATTATTAATTCAATTATTCATATTTTATATTTCGCAGACCAAAATTTAGCTGATACTTTAGGGGAAAAAATATAAATCAGTCTAAAAAGAGGCTGCACAGTTGGCTCTAATCCACAATTCGTGGACAAAACCAGATCTGGAACAGCAGATGGTTCGATTGAATATTCGACGGCAGTTTAACTTTCAAAATACAAATATATAAGTTAATAAATGCTGCGAAATTAATCAGCGAAATGGAGAATGATCCTGGAAGCATGTACACAATTTACTTCTACTTCAAGGAAACTATTCCACGTTTTAGGTCAATGTGAGTGCTCCGTGATTGTGTCTGCTTCGATTTCTTGTTTTTACGTACGAAACAAAGATACGTCGAAGAACTAAGTTGTGATCTGGTGAGATCTGGCGCAGCCTTCAATTGTTTTATGTGCGAAAAGGTATGTGGAATCAAATTGCGTGATCAGAGCCTCTACTTCTTTCCCCCTTTTTTTGCAAAAAGACACCAAGTGGAGTCGCTCGCGCTCTGACTAGGCCTGAACGCAGACCTGCGATCAGGCCTAGACAGTGCGCGTGATAAATCTATAGAAAGCTGTTTCGAATTTTGATTTATCAAACTCATTTTTGTGATCAGCGACCACAAAAACTCCTCCGTAAATAATTTCAGAGAAAAACACCAACATTTTCATAAAAAGTACGCTATTTTGAATACACTGATATCGCAGTTTTGAAGAATTAAGGTTCTGAATAATTCTAAATAGTAATATTTCACTAATTCCTAGATTCGGAAGGCAATCCTCGTTGTGAAAGAATAATGTTTTTAATTTGATCGATTTCAAATTTTAATTGATCATACTACAACTAAAAATATACTTAGTAGCTCATTATATTTACCAATAATATTATAAAAAACCACTAAGATGAAGCACAAAATACAAATTACCGTCCTCATTTTCTTTAAATAAAGGAAACCCACGTGTGAAGAATTTAGACAAAATTTTAACTATTTGCTATCATTCGTAATTTTAGATTATTTGTATTTCATTACTCTGTTTCTTTGACACTAAATACACAACAATTATTTAGATTTATAACATTATCATGTACAATTCACAGCCAATAAAATTTCTAATCACGTAAAAAGATCAGAACTTGTTGAAAAAATATGATACAATCTTATTTATCGATTAAAGAAAGTTACATTTATGTCCAGGGTATGTCATTTATTTAATTTGTTATTACAAAGGTGGAATTAGATGTCACAAAAGGGCTTGTAGAACAGACTATTCAGAGGATCCTCATTCGATATTGGCACAGTCACGTTGGCTACGCTGTCATATATTATTTCAGCCTGAATGACTTGTGGAACAGAATTAGACTCTTCAGAGGATCCTCATTCGAAATTGGTACAGTCACGTTGGCTATCCTGACATCTATTGTTTCAGCCTTAATGGATTGTGAAACAGACTATTTAGAGGATCCTCATTCGATATTGGTACAGTCACGTTGGGTATGTCGTCATCTATTGTTTTAGCCTGAATGGCTTGTGGAACAGACTTAGACTATTTAGGAGATCCTCATTCGATACTGGTACAGTCACGTTGGCTATGTTGTCCTCTACTGTTTCAGCCTGAATGGCTTGTGGGACATAATATTCAAAGGATCCTCATTTGATATTGGTACAATCACGTTCACTATGTTGTCCTTTATTGTTTCAGCCTGAATTGCTTGTGGAACAAACTCATACTGTTCAGAAGATCCTCTTTCGATATTGGTACAGTCACGATGGGTATGTCGTCATCTATTATTTCAGCCTGAATGGCTTGTGGAACAGACAATTCAGAGAATCCTGATTGGATATTGGTACAGTTTGTGGCCATGTTGTCTTGTGAAACAGAGTATTCATAGGATCCTCATTCGATATTGATACAGTCACGTTGGCTGTGTTGTCGTTTATTGCTTTAGCCTGAATGGCATGTGGAACAGACTCAGACTATCTAGGAGATTCTCATTCGATATTGATGCAGTCACGTTGACTATGCTGTCGTCTATTGTTCAAGCCAGAATGGCTTGTGAAACAGACTCAGACTATTCAGGAGATCCTCATTCGATATTGATACAGTCACGTTGGCTATTTTGTCGTCTATTCTTTCAGCATGTATGGCTTGTGGAACAGACTATTCAGAGGAGCCTCATTCGATATTGATACAGTCACGTTGCCTAATTTTTCTTCTATTCTTTCAGCCTGAATGGCTTGTGGAACAGACTCTGACTATTTAGGAGATCCTCATTCGATATTGTTACACAACATTGTCACCCCGACACAAGAGACAGGACTGAAATATAGACCTGAGACCCCAGTAAGATACCTTTTGATAGCCACATCAAAGGGGATGGCTATGTATGGTTAAAAGTTGATGAAAAATTCTTAGTTAGCTATTATCTTTCACCACATAATGGAAGTGCTACATTTCGCCAAAAATATTGGACATGATACATACATACATATTTAGATGGTCTGACACACGTGGTAAAAAGCTAATTCAAATTAAGGCTATGCGGCAAGTCACTACCAGCATATTGAATTTTGAATAGTTGTCATGCTCAAAAGGGTAAACACTAGCGCCGCGAGGAAAACCGAGGAGGGCTGTAGCGGTCACAAAAAGAACTTTTAGAGCGTTTAGGGCCGGTGAGAATCCACTTCTATCCGGTTCATATCAGGGTTCTGTCCGACATCTTAAGCAAGGAATTTTGACGTGCATGATTGGACTCTTGCAAAAATTGCTATATGCAGTACATAGAGCACTACAGTTCCTTCAAGAATCATTCTTAAATACACCCTAAATAAATATGTATTTGATCAACCCCTGGAAGAAACTCCTTACTGAAATTCGGAAGACTATCTGATATAACTTTAATTGAAACTTCGAATGAAATTAGAAGCAGTTTATCACAATTCCTTCAGAAGAAATCCCCTAACACATTCTTAATAATACATTTTTTCACAGCCCCTAAAAGCAATTACGTACTCCTTTTGAGTAATTCTTTTTTGGTTTCTAGAACAACGACAAATTTTGAGGAGGCAGGATGAAATACAAAAATCCAATAATTTTCTAGTCAACATACTTCGCTAGCCAATACTATAGAACCAGACTCCTGAATCCTGATAATCCATGAGGCTGTTTCTACCGGAAAAGAATCTACAATTTTATGTAAAGAAGAATTGCGCATTTAATTTGATGACATGACGTCGTTTCTCTATTATGGCCGCTCCTTATACATGAAATATAATCCTATCATGATAAGACCACACTTTAAATGAAACGCCTGCAAAGAGATAAGAACACTCAGAGGAAAATGGCGATTGGAAGCCATCTTACCATCCATAATTCAACATAAGACTACAACCTTTGATCCACTCTAAAAATTCATTTGTACCATTTTCAAATTCTACCTTAACAAATTCTATCTTGTGTGCTCTTGATAAGAAAAGGCGTAAGTGAGTTATCATCCCAACTGATCAAGAAATCAATGAACTAATAATGAGAAAAATTTGACGAACTGAGGAAATCCATGACGTAGGCTGAGAAATGGAGTCACTTTCTGTCATTCGGTTCTATAAAATTTAAACTCTCGAGCGTGGTGACATCAAAATTGCTATAATTAATACACGTAAGGAGTAATTTAAGTAAAGCACTAATATATTTTCTATTGTGTAGAAGGAACGTCTGCAGCCTTTGATGAAGATCTTAAGGATGGAGAACTTTTGAAAACCAGAGGCCTTTCTGTCACCCAGAATCCAGGATCAACTGTTAGAAATGGACCCTACTGCACCAAATACATCATTAGAATTCAGATAACACTGTGTTTCAGAAAAAGTTGGAAAATTTAACTGTTAAATTCAACTGGGCAGTGATGCTTTAGTCAGCCGCAGCTGAAAAATTGATCACGAACATAATTTATTTCTCGGAGTCTTGGAGAACGATGTCAGGCATCGACTTTGCAATGGAGACTGCTGTCCGAAAATTGTATTTCCAGCAAATTCGGCACAAATTTTGATGGAAGAAGCGGACGGCAAGCATGTTACTACTTCACTGATGTTACATCCTGAGTGCAGTTCTGAGGCACGCCCACGTAATGCATTGGTCTCTTCAGTGTCAATATGTCTAATAAAACTTATATCCACAAGCTCAGGATCCCCGGAAGCGCCAGTAATTAGGAGGAGAAATTTTTGGAAGGGGGGAGAAGTATGTTGGTTCGGGAGTGTTGATGGGAGAAAGAGAACAGCAGAATACGTGGAAAGATGGAGATTGAAAGGGAAAATTATTTTTGAATTAATGGAGTGCAGATAGATGGATTGAGAAGGATGCACGGGGAACAGAGGAAGGTGTATGGGATGCTTAAGAACAAGGGCATGGAGAGAGAGATGGCAGCAGGGGAGGAGAGAATAAGAGGGTCAAGGTTTAACGGGAAATATGGGTGGATTATGCCAAGGGAGAGATCGCAATATTTGTGTCAGAAAGGAGAGAAAGGAAGTCAGGAGCTTATCGCGAGGAGGACATGTACGTAGATATAAGTAAAAAAAGGTCAGCAGACCGAAAAATAAACGTTTATCTAATTATCTCCCTACGTTGGCTAACAAATGTGAAAAGTTGCCAATTTTTCTAAATAAATTAAGGGATTTTGCAAAGAAAAAACTTGCGTAAGATGAAATTTGACAACCACATTTATTATTCTTCAATTAAAAAATAGGCCATTCACTCAAGTTATTCATTCGTTATCTGAACAATTTCAAGAAAGGATCCTCCTAGCGGAACTGGCTTGTAGAACTGTCTATTGAGAGGATCACCATTTTCTAGTGTTACAGTCCCGTTGGCTCTGCCACCAGCTATGCGTATTTTCACTCTTCCATAGATCTTCGGATCATCTGATTTGGGAGCCATGAATGGATACAAATGACCTCTTAGCACTACTCCGAACGCGTACTGTTGACCATCTATCATCGTTGTTTTCACATAGTACAACCTTTGTTGTAACTTGGCATGTGTACCTGGAGGTCTGAGAGCTTCAAAAAACTGAACGCCGAAGTGTATGGGAAGAGGATGAATCGCCTGAGGTTTGATTGTCCTAGCTAATTCTGAAAAAATGAATTGTAAGTAAAAACTTCATTATTGTATGATTGATTATTCTAATTCTGAAAAAGTAAGTATAAGTAGAAAGTTTATCATTCTTATACATTAGAGAAATAAAATAGAAAACAGTCCGAGAAGAGGTCGACAAGCGCCCTCTAGTAAATTGGTCAAGCCGCAGGACTCAATTATAGCCATCAAAGCTGTTCAGCGAGCTGTAGCTACCCAAACTCGATACCCAAATTGAATCCAAAGTGTCAAGCTTTAAGTCAAGAGCGAGAATTGATTTGATAATTGACTTGTCCAAAAGGATAAACACTATTCGTGGTCGTTTTCTTGTAGAGCAGACATCTACGGTTACTTCCAAGACGGTAGAAAATGTCTGCAACGCATCAATTCCAATGCGTAAAATTTAGAGAAGAAAAAGAAGCTTAGTATTCAAAGGCTAAAATGTCAAATACAAACTCACGAAAGAAATCTAAATATAGCCATTAAACAAAGCAACAACCAGAGATGGAAGGAGACCTGCACAGTCGTAGATACAGATATTTCAGTTCCAGGATACGAGACTGTGATGGGCAACACATATCTCAAAGCAGCGGAAAGGCTAAAGGATCCCGAGATGATGGAAAAATTCGTTAGAGATCTATTTTGTTGTCACACGAAACGAAGGATCAACAGCGAGGCAACCACAGAGAAAATTTCATGGTTCACAGTACTAAAGCTAAAAGAGTCGGCACAGAATATGGTAAATGGTAAGGCTTCTGGCCCAGATGGAATACCTGTGCTGGTTATCAAAATGATTGCCAGGTGATTTCCATATGTCCTGCTGATTATGTTTAACTTCTGGCAGCATGTAGGGTTGTTCAGTGTTGGGTGAAAGACTTGGTACGGCCCTGCACGAAAGGTTTGCCGGGCCGCACACGAGAAAAGACGGAATCCCCCGAAGGGATCTGAACCCCCGAGCAACAGCACAGCGGTTGCTCAGTCTGGACTTGCTCGCGTCCAAAATAAATCGTTTTTGATAGTGCGTGTAATAGTGCTTCCGTTGTTCGCTCCGTCAACGCCACGCTCTAATTAGCACGTCGTCCCGCTGCCGCTCCGTCTCGTCGCCATGCACACTGTCTCGTCGGCCCACCTCCTCGAGGAAACCTTTAACCGGCTTGACCAGCCAAACCCTCTTCGTGATACCTAATGTCACAATGTAAGTGGTTTGATAAACCATACCTGAGTTTCGATGAATTATTTGTTTCATTGTGTCTAAAGTATACAGAATTTTATGAGAGAGGTGATGTTTATAATCATCAACACCATCAACCAATTTCACCCGGCTAGGACCTTTGATCAGGCGATAGGCGCGTTCAGGGATGGTCCAGAAGAAAAAAGTCCAAAACCCTAGACGTTAGCAACCATGCGGGACTCTGTACAATATTGCACCATGCAGATTGAATAGCAAAAATTCTGATTTCTGTGAAGATCACAAAAAATTTACTTGAAACTATATATATTGTTATTATATTCACCAATGGAATTGAGAATAACCATCCAAGGTACGACCAGGGTATAGACGATCCCCATCTTTTAAAATTGGAGGAGAAACTGATTGATGTATTACGTATAGGAGAATTTGCTGCACAATGTAACCAACGAATATTCTAGTACTTTATTAGATTGAAAAATCTACAGTATATTTGTTATCTTTCAAATTGAAAGCAACATACTTGAGTGCTTCTGAGATATTTACGTTTGATAAGAGTATATTTCAAGGAAAAAATATTGGTTATGTAGGAATAAATAATATGCCAGATTTTATGAAAGCATATATTTTAAAGGAAACGACTTCCATCATTATATAAGACTGAAAATCCAAATGAAATTATATCGTTATTCCTGTCCCTTTTTTTGAAGAAAACAAGATTGGGGGGCGGGGGCTATTTGATGTTTTGTTTAGAACTGTATGGTGGTCAACTCTCGACGCTAGAGAGTTAATAGTTCATGTAATAAAGAAAGATTGAACCACTAATTCCTAAAAATCTTTGAAATTTCATTAAACTTCCCTAATATCCTTCAAAATTATTGAAGATAATTTGGCATTACGTGAAATCTGTTGAAATCCCGTGACTAATGAAGGTTCTACAAAAATCCAGTATCAGTTATACTCTTTGTTATCTTATTCGTCATTTTAATTTATTTGTATTTCATCACGCTAATATCTTCACACTGAAGTCGCAAAAACACTTCACATTTATGACATTATTTACAATTTACAAATACTAAAATGTATTACTACGTGAAAGAAAAGATCAGAACTTGTTACATAGTATGATCACATTTCATTTTCCAATTAAATAAAAATCGCACGTTTATATACATAGTATATCAGTTACACAGACCAACAAAAATTAACTTTTTCCTCCGAGATATGACACGTTAACCATTTCAGTTTGAAACTGAAAAACTAGCAAAGGAGGAGAAGAGCACGAAAAAAATTATGTTATCCGATTGATAGAGGATCTGGTGTTTAAAGGTTTCAGAGTTAGCTGAATCAGAATATAACCTCAGATTTTCAAAATTCAGGATGGCGGATCTTTGCTAGCTTTCCAGCGTGAAATTGAAATGGTTAATGTGGCATATTTCGAAGAAACGCAGAAAAAACTGGGGGTTTCATTAGAACCAATTTTTGGTTTCAAAGGAGCTGCAACAAAAAGAATCCTCACTTGCTGAAAAGGATCCAAGAAAGCTGAATTAGTTCAAAAGAAGAGCTCAATTGTAGCTCTGATGGAACCCAATTGTAATAGAGCCTCTCTTAGACATAATTTGGCATATCTCGATTCATCAATTTAATTTAGATAGATCTCAACGTAGACAGCTTCTGATCTAGTCAAGTTTTAGCATGAACAAATCTAGGAGTAGATAGGATAGAATGTAGACAGACCTTAGCGTGGACGGACTTTAACCTCAATGTGGACGGGCTTCAACCCATACAAACCTCAACGTAGACTTCAACCAAACATGGACCGGCCTCAACGTAGGCAAATCTCGATGTGGACACTCGTTCAAGACACACTTTCACTTCCAATTTCCCATCAGAACTGACCCCTAGCTTCTCAGGTCAGTCCCTTCCCTTCCCTTCCAAATGATAGGTTTCACACACCCCCACCTGTCCAGGCAGACAATCAAAATAATAAGAAACAAGTTATGAATTTCCATCTGCCACATCTACCGACCTCTCAAATATTTACAAATACGATTTCTTATTCTGAAAGTGACAAAAAAATATGAACATTTTTTGCAAAGCAGTATTTTTTATTGTTTTCATAAAGTACCATCAGAATAAGTGCAAATACAAGTACAAGATTGTAGAATTGAAGTACGTTAGTACTGCAGACATTCAAGAATCTTACACACGATAAGATTTAACAACAATATTTCTTTTTTCAATTAAAAAATTGCTATCTTGCTGCTGCTGATGAGTAATTCACTCAAATCGAATCATATGTGTATCTCGGCTATAATAACGCCTTGTGGTCCAAATGGCTTGCGGAAATAACTATTCAGAGGATCCTCCAATGATATTGGTACAGTCACGTTGGCAATGTTGCCATCTATACGCATTTTAACTCTTTCATATGTATCAGGACGATCAGCCCTAGGAGCCATGAATGGATACAAATTTCCTAGTAGGACTCCAATGACGTACTTGTGATCCATTTCCTTATATATTCCTACATAGTACATGCCTGGTCTTAGAGGGATAGCTGCACCTAGTTTGAAGAAACTTTCCTGAAAGTTAACGTGGAGTTCTAAGGGAGCAGGATGAACTGCATCAGGTTTGTGAGCCCTTGCTAATTCTGCAAAAAAAAGTACAAGTAGGAAGTTTATTATTCTGTACACGTTAAGGAAATAAGATAGGAAATATAGTCTGAGAAGAGGCTGGCCAATTCCTTTAGAAAAAATCCCTTCGCACATCCTGAATAAGAAGATATTTGAACAACCCGTAAAAGAAACCACGGACTGGAATTTGTAAGGCTCTACCAATAATTATTAATACGAAGTGGTATCTCTGATAAATTTGCAAATTCGGTGTTTCCAGAGATATTCTGAACAGAACATGTTCTATTTTGATTTTCGTCATAGATTTCGTTTCCAACATCAGCATTGTTCCTATCCAGATCATCAATAACAATTTCATTCTCATTTTCAACACTGATCACGTGAAATTGTTTCTTTGGCCTTCCTTTCATTCCAGTCATAAGATTTCGTCAATATTGCTCCACGCACATTAAGTCAAAAAAATTCTGATTTGCATGAAGCTTACAAAAATATACTTAAACGATTATTATATTCACCAATAGAATTGAGGAAAACCGCCCAGGATACGACCAGAGTATAGACGATCCTCATCTTTGCCAATTAGATGAGAAACTGATTAATATATTATAGGAGAATTTGCAACACAATGTAAAGAACGAATATCTTAGTGCTTTATTGGATTATGAAATCCATAATATAATCGTTATCTCTTAAATTAAATGGTTCATGCTCTTGCGCTTCTGCAAAATTTACATTTGATAAGAGTCAGCTTCAAGGAAAAAATTTTGGTAATGTGGGAATAAATACTATCCCAGATTTGATTAAAGTATTTATTTTAAATGACTCGACTACCCATGCGATGTTGGCCTTCACCAAATCAAGAAATTTAAAAATTTCATATCATAATTAGCTTCGTCGTCGTAAGCAAGGTTTCGGTATTAAATTCCCATCACTCGGTCATTATTCTGTCCCCCTTTTTTTTAAGAAAACAAAGTTCGGGGGGCTAACAATGTCTAGCAATGTCAGGTATATTCTCGATTCCCTGACGTAACCCCCTCCATGATTCCCTTACAGCATTTTGTATCGCATTATTATACCTTGGTAAGGTCGCCCTGTACAAGGTCCCTATTCCCATTTCTTTAGCCCTGTTAAAAAGGCGTCGAGTTTCCTTTCTGACTCTTGAACATCTATTTGGATAGTCCGATATTAAACGTTTCCTTTTTTTTTAATTTGAAAAATAAGCCACCTCACTGCTACTAATGAGTAACTCACTTAAGTCCAATTATTCGCGTATCTCGGCAAGAATGACGTCTTGTGTCCCTAACGGCTTACCGAAACAACTATTTAGAGGATCTTTTTTCGATATTGGCACAGTCACGTTGGCAATGTGGCCATCTATGCGTATTTTAACTCTTTCATAAGTATTTGGATGATCCGCTCTAGGAGCCAGGAATGGATACAAACGTCCTAGCAATACTCCAATGACGTACTTATGCTCAATTTCATTACATATTCCCACATAGTACAAGTATGGTGGTAAATAGGTGGCATCTGGGCTTCTGGAACTTTCGAAGAAATGGACGTGGAGTTCTAAGGGTTCCGGATGAACTGCGTCATCTTTGTGTATCTTAGCCAATTCTGCAAGAAGAAAGTTTAAATAGAAATTTCATCATTATATAATTAATTATACTTATCCTGCGAACATAAAGTATAAATTGAAATTTCATTATTCGTTATACGCTAGAGAAATAAAATTTGAATTTTTCAATTGGACATAAATATTTAAATTTCACAAATTTCTAGATTTAGAGAACACTCTGGTTTGAGAGAAAAATGGCTACTCCAGTTTGAATGACTTTCAGTAGGAATTACGTATACTGCAATTAAAAATGTACATTATAGGTTGTTATATTTACCAGCAGGGTTAGGGGAAACTACTAAAACCAAACACAGAATATTAACCACAGTCCCCATTTCTTCAAGTAAAGGAAGACCACTTAGGGAGAATTTCGACAAAGGTTTAACTAATGAATGTAATAAGAAATGTTTTGGCACATGTTACAGTATTTGATATCTAATTTGCGGTTTCGAACTGGGTGTATTTTATGACGCTTATCTCTTCACATTGAAGTGTCAAAACTATATCAGATTTATGACATTATTATGTACAACTTATTACGACTAAAATATCTTGTTTCATTAAAGTTTCCAGAACGCGTTGACATATATGATAACATTTTATCCTTCAATATAAAAGGTCAATTATTATGAGAAGAATACAATAGTAGAATTGAATTTCACTGAAGAAAATGCTTATCAAGTTTTTGGAAGTAACTTTTGTTTCTATCTTGGAACCGGTTGCATACACTGATGTTAATAATTTTTTTAAATGTTCCGAATTGAAAATATCACAGGAATACTAAAATGAGTCTTTTGTTTCCCCACTGAGACCTGAAGGTGTTTTCTCGCGTAATTTTTCGCGTTGAATCCGATATTCTAACCTGAAGAAAGTTTGTTGTCACACGTTAAAATAAATGTCTCCTGATTACGTACTTCAAACGTTTGCGGGCTGTTGTGCATCTCGTTTGAAATGAGAGTTTTGTCTTACAATTCTCACGTTAACACTTGATAGTTGGAGGTTATAAGACACTACAGTGGGACTCCGATGCTTGAAGTCGATTGGACCTCTTTTTCTACCATGTGAGTTAGACAGAGACGATCCGATTGTATTCCAATGACAGCTCATACTTTTCGTTTCGAAACGATCATTCTCTCCCTGTCTATCCGATACTTCTTCTTCTTCGTTTTCTTTGTCGAATCGTAGAGCCTATCGGGTAAGTACGACAGCGCCACCACTTCAGAAGAAATGTGAATTCTCATTGAATATTAAGAAGAAATCTTATAGTAAATAATTAATTTTAAACCATAGTATAACATTTTTAATCGAAAGCAATTGATATTCATTGCTTTTTTCATTAACATTGTTCCAATAACTTCGAAATACAACTTCGCGATATACTGGGTGTTTTTCTTTAACTTGAGACATTGGAATATCTCAAAAAATACGCATCCTATGAGAAAAATATCGGCAATAAAAACTTTTGATTTTCGAGGGAGAAAAGAGACTTTGGAAAAATGTACCCCCACTTCCAAGGAGGCAGGAGGGTGAGGTTCTTGTTCGTGAACAGAAAAAAAATTTTCGAATAAAACTTACGTATTTCATAAAGAAGAATCTGAATTTGTGCTTAAAAACTAGTATTTCTATTTGAAATTACAAGGTTACCCCCAATCTTGCCTCCTGAGGGATGGGGTGTTGTAAATTTTTTCAAGGTCGCTTTTCCCCCTCGAAAATAAAAAGTTTTCATTACGGATATTTTCTTCATAGGATGCGTATTTTTTTTTTAGATATTTTGATGTCTCTAGTTAAAAAAAAACACCCAGTATATTCGCGTGTCAGATGGCGCTGCTATCAATGTTAAAGACAAGCGTATTCGATCGAACGAAACAATTCGATCGGTCCCTTCGGCTTCAGTTGGCTCATGGCATCGGAGACCCACTGCTGGTCAACGCGAGGTCACCATCGTGCTTCGAGTGAACTGACGCAACGTCATGCAGTAGTTATCCAGCTAGGCCGTTATGCGCCTTACCGCTACGCTTTTCTTTTGTCATGCGGCACGCCGTCAATTCTCGAAAACACTAAATCGAAGATCACTAAATCCAGGTTTGACTGTATTTGGACTTCATCACGCTAATCTCTTCACATTGAAGTCGCAAAAACACTTTATACTGATCATGTAATTTAAAAAATCAGAAGTCGCTGAGAAATATGATAAAATTGTATCTTTTGATTTAAAAAATTTACGTTCATGTACACAGTATTTTAATTATCATTAGGAAGTTCACAAAGCACACTTCCTGAAAGAAACTGGTCTTTCCTTTGGACTTGGTTCAAGTGGCCAGGAGAATAAACAAGGTCTGCCCTAGGCTTAGGCTTATACAATAACCTAGGTTAAACAATAGGTTCATTTCCGTCGCGATTTTTGTGTTTTATAATAAATTTAATTAATTCGACAAATTTTTGACGAAGAAATTAGTATTTCTAATGAAAATAGCGTTAATTAAAAATAATATAGTCAGAAATTGACTTTGTATTATGATTTTTTTTATTTATGTTCAATTCGCTGTTTCAAGCTGAAGCATTCTCATATCCTGGGCGATTAATCTCAGTTGCGAGAAAGGGTAGCACCCAGCGCTTCACACCGACCAAATGCCGAACTAATGCTCTCACTGGGCATGCGCGGTTGAAGGGGCATTAGTAGCGGGAAATTTAAATCAGTGTTTCCACACAGTATAAAGATGATATCACTTACAGCTTCCAAATTCCATCGAAGTTAGGAAATTGGATATTATCGTCACATAGCTTTGTTCAAAATTTTTTACGTGATGATCGGAAAATATTCCATTGACTCAAAGAATGCCCGAGACGTTAATTAACGTTTTCGGACTTAACAGAATAAATAAATTTGTTTTTTAGCCACATGCTCTCTAGGGATTCCTGAGGAAATGTAATTCTTTTTGTACTATTTCCTAAAATCGAAATTTCAAAAGTGAAATAAAAAGTATCAGCAGATCAGTCTACCACTTTTTAACATAAATAAATTTTTTTATGAGAAATTGATTGCTGACTATATTATATTTATTAACGCTATTTTCAATAAAAATACTAAATTCTGCAGACCAGGTTTTTTGAAAAGTATTATATGTGGGTAGAGTAGGAAAATTGAAAAGGAAAGAAAAATGATTAATTACAAATTTAATACCAAATTGTTTATTTATTACAAAGATAGAAGTGTATTTCACTGAAAAAGTGCATATTCATTTCCTGAAAGCAAATCAGGTTTCTATCTCGCAACCGGTTGCAACTACTTCGATTTATATGGTATTTTTTTATAAATGTTGCGTGTGCACTTTTAAAAAGCGCTTACCTCCGATTAATTTGAAACGCCCTATACTTATCTATTTTTACACTACAACTATGAATATAATATTGAAAATATTCGAAAATGTAGTTTCCTAGGTAAAAACATAATAGAACTTTAAAAATTACATGAATTACTGTCTATTTCTGTAAATAATGTACTCAGTTTCTTAAAAACGTTTATTATAACTGTGATTTGAGAAGTTAAGATAATTTCATGTGGGAAGATAATATATTAGATCTCATTATATTTCATATACCAATCCTCCAAGATGGAATGTTTATCAAGACATTCTTTGCAAGTATTAAAAAGTGTCAAATATAAACGATTGTTACTTTGTTATAAACAGGTTAACGAATGTTTTTATTTTTCTGTCAACATTTTCTTGCGGTGAAGTTTTCTAGGAAATAATATATTTTCCTGTTGTTCTTGTTTCCGATGCACATTTAGGTCCAGTGCTTGCATTCAATGAGTTTCTGACCATTGCTTTTTCCGTTTTTTTCCACAGGTTCTGAAAAATAATGTTTCCATTTAAAAAATAGATCAAATTTTAAATCATGTTCGCAGACTAGTGAACTATAATCAATTCTTGGAGAGAAAGTAACGGAAATGAGGGGGGCGGAGTGATAGAAAATGTGGGGAGTAATGGGGGGGGGGGATAGGGAAAGTGAAGGGGAATTAAAGGAGGGAAGAACTGACGGTGAGGGGAAATAAGGAAGGGGAGCGCAGTAAAGGCAGTGAGGGGAGGGATATTAGGATAGTGTGGGTGAATAGAGAAAGAAGACGTCAGGGAAGTGAAGGGTGAAGTAAGAAGATGAAACTGGGGGTCTCGGAGAGTACCTATATGATGAAAACAGTGTTGAAGTTGGTCGGGAATTGAGAAGACCCAAGTGATCCGAAGCACATTAGAGTATGGAGTGAGGGATTAAAGAACACCAAGGAATGCCAAATGACATATGGAAATGGTGTGAGGGATCTGAGAAGACCCAAGTGTTCTGGCTCGCTCAGCAGGAAACCAACCCAGCTGGTAACAAATTGGTGGAGGCGCCGGGTATCTTACAGGGATGACATTGCTACGAAATAAACGTAGTAAGCCCACAGAGAGTTCATTGGTCGACACCTGATGAGCCTTATTAATCTACCTGCTTGGCTGACCCGATTGGTGGGGGTTCGGAAGCAGGAGAGGGACCAGCGTTCTGAGTTCATTGCAGTGGGGAAGCTCACAAAGGCGAGGAAGAGGAGCGGGAAGAAGCAGATGAGTCAAATCCAGAAGAAGATCAAATGGAAATACGGGAAGGGAATTACCTCCTGAGACAGCACTAGATACACGATCACAAGATGAAGCTGGTGCCTCCCAAGACAACCAACCTGGTACAACAAGTCATTAATATGAGGAGAGGCGAACAGAGACAGGTGCACCGGTGACACACCTGGGTGAGTTAAAGACATAGTGGTTCGAAGCGAGGCAATGAATCCCGAAGGGAAGGCTTGGTACGCGAATGTGCGGTGTCCGGCCTAACAATATTGGTATAGAAAATGGCTCAGCGATAGCTAATAACAGTTCCTTGAGAAGGAAAAGAGAATGGTGTCGTAGAAGAAGAAATTGCAAGTAGCCGAGAAGTCACAGAGATACATAGACATAGAGGGTTCAAGATTAGAGGCTAGGCTAGTAGCAGCAAATTATTGCTAAAAGCATTGCTCATCGAAGAGCGTATTAACGAGGCCATGATCTTGTCTAAGAACCCGATAGAAAGAGCTTTGGGTGTTGAATGGAGTCCATCTAAGGACAAGATATCTTTTAATTTAAATACATCGAAAATATGAGAGCTGACTCTTGACGGTTCGCAAATTCAAACCAAACGGGACATGTTGGGCATCATCATAACCGTTTATGATCCCCTGGAAATGCTGCTGCCCTACACGATCAGGATCAAGATACTGCTCCAGGACGTGTGGCGCAGTGATGTCGGATGAAATGACGAACTGATGAGTGGCGAGATTGGACAACAGCACGGATCGTCGAATTGGAAAGGTGGAACACTATCGGATCCCGTGCACGTACTTCAGTCGCTCTAGATTACCCGAAAACAGAGTTCCACGTATTTCGTGACGCCAAAAACAGGGCATACTCGGATGTAACATATCTACGAGGAAAATGGGATGATGGTACGATTCAAGTGACCTTCGTGGAGGGAAAGTCGAGGGTTGGTCTCATGGAACCTCTTCCAGTTCCCTGAATGGAACTACAAGGAGTCATCTAAAGAAAACCCAACGGACAGAGTGACAGAAAACTCTGAACAAATGTAATCGACCACATGTCTAAAGGGCTCCAAGATGCATTGTTTTTTTATAAACTGGAAACGGAATAGCCAAGACAACTTGACCTAAGAAAAGAGGAGCTGCAGGAGACAGAAACTAAAAGAGAATTCGCGGCACTCATAAGAGACGACATTCATAATCTACTCCCCAACATTGAGGATTTCAAAAATGGATGACGTTAACTCGTAGTACTGGAATTAACTCAAAACTTACACCAGAATTACTAGCAGTGGCCGAAATACTTTGGGAATGAAAGAATCAACAGAATGAAAGATGTTTTCTATGATGTGAAGTCACCTATCATTCTGGATGGAAATCATCAATACACTCAATTGTTAGTGAAACACTACAACTTGCAGGTTATGCCGCACCTGAAACTGTGATAAATTAACTAGAGCGAAGGTACTGGATTCTGAAGGAGCATCCTACAGTGCGAACTGTCTCCTCTCAATTTCAGTTGTACCGTGTATGGCGGGCCAAGACACTGATTCTAAGAATGGGTGATTTGCTGATACAACGATTGGAGCATCACCAGCGTTTATTTACCTACTGCGGAATTGATGACTCTAGTCCCATGGAGGTAAAGATCAGACGAAGACGTTAAAAAGCAATGAAATGATCTGATGACGTGTCCAATTACTCGTGCTGTCCATCTTGAATTGGCCGCCTCGCTAACTACTGATTCAGCAGAGCTTGAGACGAATGACGGCGCGGCGTGGAAGTCCGAGTGAAATGTACACGGATAACGGCACAAATTTGACAGTTATGAATCGAGAGTTGCGCAATGATATTCAGAAAATCGACCATGAACTTTTAAAGTGCCGATTCATACCTCCATCGACTTCGCATATGGGCGGTACTTCGGAGCGGAGTTTTGTTTAATATTTTATTCCTCATTAGTAAAAAGGACCCCCCTGCTGTCAAAGGTCAGCGGCAGCATCTGGCGATCCCTCACCTACATGATGAGAAGTTCAGTGGACGGGTGGAGCAAACATCAGGTAGACAGTGATCAAATGGGCACCGCCCCAGGTAGAGGGGTTGAAGTTAGCAGGTAGACGGGTTCAAGTTGGCACTGCCCAGTTCGTTGATAGGATCCTAAACAAGTTTGGCATGCATCTGCGCTTCAATTTACTCTGTGAAGGAACCTGTACAGAATCACTCAAAGCAGTGATCCCAACTTTGGCACGTGGTGCAGTAGCACTTGCGCTAGGACGCTTAAGAGCAACACAATGTGACAATCCGTTACCATGACAATAATAAGTCGCACTGTGTTCCTCTTACGCACAGCTAGCGCAACCGCGCAGTACCTCTACATGCCAAAGTTGGCGTCAATGATTCAAAGTCTTAGCTTGAAAACAGGTTCCTTTGAATGATCATGTACAGTCGCTCTCACTAAATTCCTGCACAGGAATTTTCAAGATTACCTGAAAGGTTCGTGTGCAAGATCATGTGCAGAATCGGGTACAGGAAAATGTGCAGATGCTTCCAAGGCTACTGAAAGACGCTTAAATTCAGGCGGTCAGAGGTCTCTCTACTCTGAACACCAGAAAGTTATAACTGTTTCTATGACTCCGGCCCTTAATTATTGATTTTTGTAAAAGTGGATTGATTCCAAAGCTTGTATGACAGTTGAAAGATCAATTCATCCATACCAGCGCCAAGTTTGAAGGTGATTGACATCTTAGAAGTAACCACCGGGAGCAGGAGTTTCAAGGAAATTTCCGGAAACTAATTGCAAGTGAAGTCTCAACCCTTGGATCGTGGCTAGCCTACTTCTTGTCACGTTCGACCCTTCTCATCCGAAATCTGCCACAGGTCAGAACTCCATCGGCTTTTACGATACCTACATCCAAAGAAGAATAACCTCATCTATAGAATGTAAATTGGAAATTTTAAAATTATTATACCATCAATTTTCTTTAACAGGGCTTAAATTGTTTGTTTTTAAATTTTTTATTGTTTAAAATTTCGGACTGAACATCTTATTTATGAGAACCCCTTCCACTAACATGGAGAAGTAAAAAAAAATATTTTTTCAACTACGCTGATAAATGGAAAAACAGGCCAGAATGCTACAAAATAGGGGAAATCATGAGATATTTCACGAAAAGAGAAATTGATAATTTTTACATTGATAATATTGCATTTCTAACAGAATAAAAAATATTTCAACCAAAGGATATTTTTATTTTAAATTAAAAACAGTCGAATTTTCAGCAAAAAGAAGGAAGAATTTTCATAAAAAATAGTTGAAATTTTAACCAAACAGTTGAAACTTGGAACAAGAAGATTTATTTTTTACCACAAAAAAGACAAATTTTGAACAAAAGAGGTAAATTATCCACTGAGGAAAATTCTTCAGTCAATGAAAGAAAAATGTTACCAGATTCCTGAATTTTGAAGAAAAAAAAAACAATTGTCTACAAAATGGTTGAATTTCAAATCAGAAAATATGAATTTTCAAAAAAAAAATATATATATTCTAGAAAATAGTTGAATTTTTAACAAAATACAAGAATTTCCAACAAAAATATAAAATTTCAAGAAAAAATGGAATAGTTACATTTTCATCGAAAAAAATTAATATTCAGGGAAAAACTAATTCTAATCAATATAGTTGAATTTTTAACAAAGGATATAAATCTCTAACCAGAATAATTGATTTTTGACAATGTTGTAAAACGTTTAACAAAGTAGTTACATTTTAATCCAAAAAAGAGACAGTTGGATTTAAAAAGAAAAAAAAATTTCAAATGAAAAAAAAAGAACTTTGAATCAAAATTAGCAGTTTTAATCCCGGATAGGCCGGTTCGTTTTCCATCGGACAATAAATATTTCCTGTTCATTCTTTGGGTCTGAAAATATGAATTTTGGAAAGTCGAAAAAAAATTTCCTATTAGTTTCAAAATGATGACAAATTTTTTGTATATACGATTATCATTAGTTACCATATAAGAAGTCATAAATTGAAAAAAAATTTTCTCAATTTAGAATTTTCTTATTTGTGCAAAAAACATGATTTTTGGATTGAGTTGAATGCACACATTTTTGGAAAATGTTGAATATGTAGATCCTAAAATTACTTCAGCTTGAATTAAATAAACATATTCTCAGTTTTATTTTTCTGAAATTTTTTTTTTCCGTGAGTTAGGAATTCTGAGATATTGGTATTTTTTCGCGGTTTTGGAACACTTCAAACAGCACGACAACTTTTTTGTCCATTTTCAAATAATTCAATTTTGAAGTCCAAAGAACGAACAGAAGATTTTGTCCAATCGAAAAAAGGTTTTGCAGGTGAAATGTTGATATGGGTAGGCATTATTTGCGGGGTATTAAAATTGACGCAGAAAACAAGTAATCCGAATCATTCCGGAATCTGTATCGGAACCAATCCGAATTCATCCGTACCACTCCGATAAAGTTCCACATTTCGTTCGATCGAAATCGGATAAAAATGATTCCGAATTAATCCTGTTCAATCCGAACTTCCAATTCGAATCAACCCGAACAAAATTTTTCATCCGATTCAATCCGAATTTGGATTAGCCTAGACAGATTCTCAATCCGAATGAATCCAATCTGAAGTTCGGATTAATTTTTAACCGATTTGGATCGAACGAAATGTAGAACTTTTTTCGGATTGGGTCGGATTGATTCGGGTTGGTTCTGGTACATCTTCCGAAATAATTCAGAATGAATTCCTATCCGATACTTCCACCAGTGCGGCCTATAGTCTCGACTAACACGCAACATTTTAGGCCCTGTTCTGTACTTACAATTTCTTCCATCCTTGAACAACCTCTTCTTATTGTACACATCAGTGCAACAATGACACCTCCACCAAACATAAATATTACGAAGACCGCAAGTCTCCAATGGTCCTTTCTCGATATGAGTTTTCTGGCTGAAGGTAAAGTCAAAACTTCCGCCGTATTAACACCCAGACGAGAAGCTTTCACAAGGATTGTTCTCAACCGTCGAGAAGCCTTTTCACATGCCATTTTGGAAGGATTTTCTTTTGAAGATCTTGTCTTCATCTGCACATGATGTTTTTCTCTATCATGCGTATTGCTCGTATTTCCTATCAGATCAAATGGCTCGGAAAAGCCAAGTTTTTTCCTTTACAACTCCCCCAGGAGATACCAGGTTCTTCATGAGATGATGCTGTTGAACAACATCATGTACAATGCACATAGGCTATTTTTTTAGTTGTCTTCTTCTCGTTTTATGGGGTTATTTCCTCAGCGTCTCTCTTATACCGAGTATACCTTCCTATACCTTCAGGGGCGATTCGGAGTCGTAATATTTTTATGTCCACGCCAAGTGCCCAATGGGGATGAAGTTTCACGAAATGATCACGAGAATAGATCCGAATCTTGATATGGGTTGAGATTTTACAGCTGAGAGATCTAGCTAACATTGACTGATTCACTGAATTCAAGTTTGAATATGTGATACATCAACCGGCCAGCAATCAAAGCAGCCTCTTTATTCCAATAGCTATACCATTGATGTCTTATTTTTCCATTTTGGATTCGCACCGTTCCTTCCGTTTGATGCTTGACTCGATTATTCCAATGTCACTTCTCGATTTTTATCTTTACTATTCGATTTTTATCGTCCCAGTTCCACTTCTCTTTCCATTACTTTTTCTCTTTTACCGCCTATCGGCCTCTCTTCACCTCTCTTTCTCATTTCGTTTCTAGGCCATGCTTTTTTACACCTTTATAGCTTTTTCGCAGCACATGATTTTACGAGGGAAAGTGTTTTATAAGCAGCTCCAGACATCCTAGAAGAAAAATCTATAGAGTAATACAGAAGAGTGAAAATGGTTACAGATGAAAGTCAGTTGATTTTTCGGGTGGAAAGTCAGTGTTTGAAACTGTATAATCGACTAATTTATTTTTAAAAGGAGAAGCTACATGGTAGAAATTTATTGGGGAAAGATCATGGAAAATTTGCGCCAAGCCGGGACATGGAGGCATTTGGGAAAACTTTCGAATGCAGCTGAATTAATCGAATTCTATTGAGAAGTATGAAAAAAAAATTGTCTCCTGTACCAGGACTCGAACGTTAGGCCCTTGGGATGAAAATTCAAGACTTTAGATACTGCGCTACGGAACCTGTGGTGCCCTCTTGGACTACCCGTGGCGATGACGGGTAGTCCGCCACTACCAGCACACTGTTAGCCCATGAAGTAATCAACAATCGATTAGCGAAATGCCCACTGAAAATTCATTAACAGGAACCTCGGAGGATCCTGGACATGTTCCTGGACGCGACTCTGCACACGAACCTGCACAGGTAATCTTAACGGATCCTGTGCAGGAATTTGGTGCTAATGAAAACCTATATTCATGAAGCAAATAAAAATAGACTAGCGAAATTCCTAGCTGAAAATTCATGTACAGGAACCTCGGAGGATCCTGGACATGTTTCTGGACGTGATTCTGCACATGAACCTGCACAGGTAATCTTGACGGTTGCGGTGCAGGAATTCGGTCTGATAGTGGCTATGTGTCGCAGTGCTGATTATTTTTTTTATAGTTACCTGTACATACTCATGTTCCTGTACATAAACCCGCTCCTCAAATCACTCTGTGAAGAAACCTGTACAGAATCATTCAAAGGTCAGCTTGCATGCAGGTTCCTTTGCAGGATTATGTACTGTTTCCTTCACCGAATTCCTGTACAGGAACTGTCAAGGTTACCTGTACAGATTCATGCAAATTCGTGTCCAGGAACATATCCAGGAACCTCCGAGGTTCCTGGACATCAATTTTCAGCTAGGTGGAAATGAGGAATGTTGGAACTTTTATCACCTTATAAAACTAGGAATAGCTAGTTAACAGTTTTCCTATCACACTTATCAGGATTTCGACTCGGCTTGCAGTCCAAACTTGTTGCTGTTGCTGAATTCAACAACAGTTTTTCTGAATGATTTTCCGACTATCCATTCTGATAGACATTGTGCTTCCTCCAGGCTTCTAAAAGACAATTTTTTGGATTCAAGGGAGCTTGAAGTAGAACGGGGCGAGGCAGCCAATTTCTTTTTATTCCCAAAGCTTTAATTGAAATCGCACGCCTTTGCAATGTAAGTTCGGTTAGGTTAGTTCGCTATACTTGCCGAAAGTTGATTGTTGTAAAACTTTGTGAAACTACTAGCAGAAGGAACATTTTCGTGATTTAGGTTTGTTTATCCTTCATGTATAGGTTGTGTAAAAAAAGTGAAGTAAGGTATTTTCCGCAGTAGAATTTTGTGCTTAAGACGATGGAATGATTCGTTTTCTGATATTCAAAATAATTTTTCTGTGTGAATTTTTTTTTTTTTTTTTTTGAAAAAAGCACATGTGGGGCGAGGTAGCCAACAAACGGTAGATGATGCCGAAAAGGCTAAAAAGCGAATTGCTTGTTGCGACCCTCGACGAAGCTACCCTCCTCATGAAACCAAGGACAGCAGTAAGGAAGATGAGATATTAATTTTTCCGATTTTTTCCAATTTTTCCTGGTTTTTCTTTTGAGTTGCATTAAATGTCAGAGAAGACATTAAACTTTTTTTCATTTTTAAATATCATCTTGGACCTAATGAAGAACTTGTACATTATTATAAATCTGTTTATTAAAACTTCGTGTGCCGCCTAATAACTGTTGAAATGGTTGGCTGCCTCGCCCCACGTTTTTACAGTTGAGCAAAAACATAGCGCCTCTGGAAAACGGTTGCAGAAACTGTAATGGGCGAGCTACGACAAAATGCCACAAGGCAATTTTGTAGCCAAAGAATCAAGCTTTCTAACCACACCATGCACTTTTTGATATTATTTCAAACAAGTGCTCTACACGCCACAATGTGGCGTCTTCGTTCCCTCGCCCCACGTTTTTACAGTTGAGCAAAAACATAGCGCCTCTGGAAAACGGTTGTAGAATCTGTAATGGGCGAGCTACGTCAAAATGCCACAAGGCAATTTTGTAGCCAAAGAATCAAGCTTTCTAACGACACCATAAAATTTATCATATCATTTCAAACAAGTGCTCTGCACGCCAAAATGTAGCGTCTTGGCTGCCTCGCCCCGTACTACTCTACTCCCCTTAAAATTTTCCAGAAGTTAAACTTTTCTCAAATGCCTCTATGTCCGAACTTTACGCAAATTTTTCGAAATTTTTCACTAACATGATTCAAAAATCCTTTTTAAATGAGAAACTGAAAAACTCCTTAGGGAGCTTTGACCAGATTAAGGTGACTAGGCAGCGTCTGCAAAGGATCAAGTTAAATAAATAAACATCTTCAATATTTCGCATTGTTAATTTAAAATTTACTCAGTGAGAGGAAAATTTTCTGGAAACAAAAGCCTCATCCTCTGGCCTGTTTTGTTTTGAACTATATGCAAATATTTTTTAAGCAAACAGTAATTTGGCTGGAAGATTAGGCGAAGTTTGTCGCCAAAGAAAAATTTGCTGCAAAAAGATTCTTTTTGAGAGAAATAAGAATCCTCTTAACCCAAATGTTAGAGGAAATTCCATCTACATCACGAAACATTCTTTTGAAATAAGAGGAGATTTCCCTGAGTGTTTGCACCAGTTGAACTCAATGATAAAAGAAGATTTTTGAAGAAAATAGTGCATTTTTCGAAAAAAAAAAAATTAACAAAAAAGTTAATTTTCTACCAAATAGTAATATTTTAAATAAACACTTTTATTTGTAGCCGAATAGGTTAATTTTCTAACAAACTGCTAAATTTTCAAACCAAGAAGATAAATTCTTTACAAAACAGACAAATTTCCAACAAAAAACTTGATTTACAACCAAATAGTTGAATTTTCAACTGAAATTAATAATCTTTCACTAAAAAATATGTGTTTACCAAATATTTTCAATCGCATAGTTGAATTTTTAACTAGAACATATCAATTTGCAATTTAAAATATAAGTTATTCACCGAAAATGGAATAATTGAATTTTTAGTTGAAAAAATTGATTGTCAACCGAAAAGAAACGATTTTTCGAGAAAATCGTTAAATTTTGAAAATTCTACTGATTCATTAAGAATTCGTATTTTTAAATCGAACTTTCAAAAAATTTCGTAGAAAAATTAATTACTTGGTTGAAAATTTAGGTATTTTTTCGAAAATTCATTTTTTTTTATATAAAATCAATTTTTTTGGTTGAAATTGCAACTGTTTGTTCGAAAATGAATCTGTTTTAATTGAGGTTTGAAGTATTTTGTTGAAAATACGTTTTTGTTGGTTAAATTGTATTGATTAAGAAAAAAATTTTAATATCAACTGTTACATTTCTAGTAAAAAAATTCATTTTTTTTTAGATCGAAAAATCCATTTCTTAGTTGACAGTTAAACTCATTTTTTAAAAAGAAATTTTCTTGTTTGAAGATTCACAATTTTATTTAATAATTCATTCTTTGTTTATAAATGATTTTGTTAATAAAAATTTAACTATTTTGTTGCAAATAAAACTTATTGGTTAAAAATGAAATGTTTTCAAAAAATTCGTCTAAAAATTAAAAATCAAAATAATTTATTTTGTTGAAAATTCGTCTCTTTTGTAGAGAATAATTTTTTTTGGGTTAAAATTAGAATCTTCTGGTTGAACATGGATTTTTTTTTAGTTGAGAATTCAAGTATTTCGTAGAAAATTCTTATTTTTTTGGGTTGAATCGAATTATTTTTTTATTTTAAATTAAAACCTTTTTTTGTTATAAAAATATCCACAATTAAATAAATCTTTCATTAAAAATTTTACTTTAAGGTTGAAAATTCCATTCATTAGTTGAAAGTTAGTCTACTTTCTTAACTGTTAATTTTTTTGGTTCAAGATTCACATTTTTAGTTGAGAATTAATTTTTTAAGATTAATTTTTTCAACTAAGAGTGTAACTATTTTCTTGAAAATTCAAAAATTCAGTAGAAAATTCAACTATTTGGTAAAAAATTAAATTATTCGGTATAAAATTAAAATGTTTTGTAGAGAATTCGTTTCTTTGATTGAAAATTAATTTTCTCAAATTAAAATCTAACTACACCATTTTCGATGGAAAATTAATCTTTTTTATTCAAAAAATACAATAAATTAGTTTAAATTTTCAGAAACGAATAAAATTTAAGCTAAAACTAAATAATATTAAATTTAAACTAGGATTACATACATTGATCAGTCTATTGAGTTGAAAATTTATCAATTTTGCGGAAAATTAATCTTTTTGGTTGAAAATTTAACTATTTTTTGAAAATTTGATTGTTTTGTAGAAAAATATTAATTAATTTAATATTATCATATTTGTGAATAAATCGTATATATTTGCATGATTTTATGGATGAACGCGATATGAGAGAAGCACGTGTTGCGCAAGCTTTCTCATCCTCTCTTTTTTCAACTTTACCCTTTTTCATACTTTATCTACTACTCAATAATAAATTTAATGTATTTTTAAAATATTTTATTGAAGAATTAAAAAAAAAAATTAAAAATTTTCGAAAAAGAAATTTGGAAAGATAATAACAAACAATTTGTGACTTTCCACCTGATAAAATTGATAAAATCTGTGAAGTATTAGTTAGTAGTTGGCACATTCAGTAAAATCATAATACTTTTCATTGCAATCAGTAAAAAAATATTTTTTTTTTCAAGTCTTCATTTTTTTCATCGATTCTCCATTTTTGAGAAAGATTCAAATTTGAAATAAAGTCAAAATCGAATAATACACTAACAATAATATAAATCAAAAAGTATCATTTTTTATCTGAAGTCAGAAACAATTGACAACCACAATGCCTTTACACATTTAAGATACTTCAATTAATTTTTTTCTGAAAAAAAGATCTTCTCATTTCGCTCCGCTGGGATTCGAACCCCAGAGCTTCTGATTTCCGGTCAGGTGCTCTACTCATTAAGCTACTTAAGATAGCAAGAGCATTATTTAAAATAATTGTTAATACTTACATTTATCTAGTCTGAAAAGACGATCAAGATTCCTATCATTCTCTCATAATAATACAGATTCCTTTAAACCTTTTTAACGTCTTTTCAGACTAGATGAAGCTATGAATTAAAAACTATTTTGAGTAATTTTTTTCTGAAAAAAGATCTTCTCCCAGCGAAGCGAAAGGAGATCTTTTTCAGAGAAAAATTAATTGAAATAATTTTCAATTCATTTCAATTTCATCTAGTCTGAAAAGACGTTAAAAAGGTTTAAAGGAATCTGTATTATCATGAGAGAATGATAGGAACTTTGATCGTCTTTTCAGACTAGATAAAGCTAAGTATTAAAAATTATAAAAAATTATTTTTTTCTGAAAAAAGATCTTCTCCCAGCAGAGCGAAAGGTGATCTTTTTTTTCAGAAAAAAACTATTTAAATAATGTTTAATTTCATAGCTTCATCTAGTCTGAAAAGACGTTAATACTGTTCGAAGGATTCTGTATTATTATTAGAGAATGCTAGGAATTTTTAACGTCTTTTCAGACTAGATGAAACTATAAATTAAAAATTATTTTTATTCATTTTTTCTGAAAAAAGATCTCCCAGCGAAGCGAAAGATCTTTTTTCAGGAGGAAAAATAAAACAATTTCTAACTCATAGCTTCGTCTATTCTGAAAAGACGTTAAAAATTCCTGTTATTCTCTAATGGTAATACAGATTCCTTTAAACATTTAAGATACTTTAACAAGAAATTTAAATCATTTTCTTTATTTAAAACTTCATAAATTAAATTAACTTAATATCGTAGAATCTGCACAGGTGAATATTTACCGTAATAGTGGAAAATAAGATCCTGATACCAAGCAGATAAATGTACAGAATTCATTTTTCAAAACACAAGAACAATTTTTGAATTTTGGTAAGACTGGAAGTAAACCACCGTTTTATGTTAATATTATTTTTTCAAAATTATTATAAATTTCGAGCAAAGGAAGTGTAATCGTGGTAACAATCAACAACATTCTGCCACTGCTTCTACGTCGTGTGGTGCCGGCGCGGGCGTCGCGACGCTGACTGCAGAGGCGTTGCACGTTCACCCTTTTATAGTTGAGTTTCTCCCCCCCCCCCCCCACCAACACTTCTCTAGCGAAGCGCAACTCTAGATGAATCTTAATAAATAATAATCTTAATAATATTTTTAATAAATACTTTCATTTTCAACCGAATGGGTTAATTTTTCTACCAAATTCGTTAATTTTCAATCCAAAAAGATGAATTTTCTACCAAACAGTTGGATTCAACCAACAAAGACGAATTTTTAACAGAATACTTCATTTTTGTCTAAAAAATGTCTAAGAAAGAGGAGGAATTTTCCAGAAAATATATGAATTTTTCAACAAATAGTTGAATTTTCAATAAAAATATAATAGTTTACATTTCAAGAAAAAAAAAGATTGTTATTAGAAATAAAAAAAAATAGTTGGATTTAATGAACAGAGACAAATTTTCCACAAAATACTTGTTTTTTTCCAAAAAAATGATTTTTTCACCAAAAAAGACCGAATAGTTATATTTTCTACCAAATTGTTCAGTTCTTTAACCAAAACTACGAAATTTCTACAAAACAGTTCAATTTTTTAACCGAAATTATGAATTTTCAACAAAATACTCATTTTTTGACCAAAACATTTTAAAAAGTTATGAATCGACAAGAAGTCTCCAAATATGAATTTTTAACGAAGAATGTAATAGTTTATATTTTGACAGAAAATATTGTAAACAAAAAAAACAGTTGAATATAACCATCAAAGACGAATTTTCAGCAAATTGCTTGATTTTTTACCAATAAATTGATTTTCTACCGAAACAGAAAAATTTTCAGTAAAAAAATTACTTTTCAATCAAAAAAACTAATTTTTAACTAAAATTAGGAATCATAAAAAAATGAATTGTTAAGAAAGTAGCTCAACTTTCAAGTCTAAAAATATAAGTTTCAAACGAAAAATGTAATAGTTTATATTTAAACAAAAAAAAATACTGCATTTGAAAATAAATAAATAAAAAATTGTATTTAACCAACGAAGAAGAATTTTCAACAAAACACTTGATTTTCAACGAAATTGTTGAATTTTAAATCAAATTGTTGAATTTTCAAAAAAATATTTGTTCTTTGACCAAAAAATACGATTTTTTAACCAAAAACTTATATTTCCTACCGAATCATTGAGCTTTCTAGCAGGAAATACAATTTTTCTAAAAAACAGTTCAATTTTTAACCCGAAATTGTGAATTGTTAACAAAAAAGTCTATCTTCAACAGAAAAATATTAATTACCACCCACACAGTTTAATTTTTAACAAAGAGTAAAAATTTCTATAGAATGAGAAAAATTTTCAAAAAAAAAAAAAAATTTTTTTTTCAACAAAATGGTCGAATTTTTAGCGAAAGGCATGAATTTTTAAGCAAATAGTTAGATTTTCTATTAAAAAATTCATTTTTTAACCCGAAATTGTGAATTTTGATAAAAAATGTCAACCCAAAAATATTTTTTTACCAAATAGTTCGTCTCTAAAAAAATAGTTCATTTTTCGAACAAAAAATGTAATAGTTGATATTTACGATTTTTCAACGAAATACGTCAATTTTCATCCAAATAGTTGAATTTTCATCTGGAAAATATTGATTTGCAAATTTGAAAATTGATCAATGATTTTTTTGTTGAAAATTCTAGTGATTGATAGAAAATTCATATTTTTAAATCAAACCTTCAATAATTGGGCATAAATTTAATAAATGAATAAAATAAATAAAGATGAAAAAATAAATAAATTGGATAAAAAAAATGTTTTTTGGGAGTGTAGGCCTCGGACTCACTTGACAGATCGAAAATAGTGTAAATAGTTACTCAAATTAAAAAAAATAGTGTTATAAAAATTTTCAGTTAATAAAAAATGAACTTTAATGAAAATTCGTCTTTTTGGCTTGAAAATTCAACTAATTTGTTGAAACTTTTTTTTTTTGCTGAAAATTCACAATTTCGGGTTAAAAATTGAACTGTTTCGTAGAAAATGTGTAGCTTCGGTTAAAAAAGTCAACAATTTGGTAGAAAATCTAAATATTTGTTTAAAAATTTATGTATTTAGTTGAAAATTCGTCTTTTTTTGTGTGTTAAAAAACAAGTTTTTTTACATTGAATTTATTTAGAAATTTATTCAGATACCTAGTAAAAATTGACTTGTATTGAAGCATAACATCGTTAAAAATAAAGCGTCTTTCAGAAAAAGGATCTTTCTATCTTTAAACATTTTTTTTTTTTTTTTTTTTTTTTTAAATTCATCTCATTCTATAGAAATTTCCCCTTTTTTTGATGAATATTAAACTGCGTGGCTAAAAATTAACCACTTTCTGTTGAAGATTAACTTTTTTGTTAAAAATTCACAATTTCGGAATAAAAAAAAATTAAATTACGGCTAAAAAACTCAACAATGTGGTAGAAAATATAACTATTTGGATGAAAATTTGTCTTTATTGAATAAAAATCAAGTATTTCGTAGAAAATTCATATTTTCAGACTTTAAAGTTAAACTACTTTCTACAGAATTCATTTTTTTAGTTGAAGATTCATAACTTTGTTGAAAATTAGTTGTTTTTTTTATTATAAAGTAATTTTTTAAATTGCAAATTCTTCTATTTTGGTAGAAATTTATTCTTTTTTAAATCGAATAATTTGTTAAAAATTCTTCTTTGTTGGTTAAATCCAATTTTTTTTTTGAATGCAATATTTTTTTGTTGAAATATAAACTATTACATTTTTCGTTGAAAATTCATATTTTAAGACTTTAAACATAAACTACTTTCTACAAAATTCATTTTTTTAGTTGACGATTCATAATTTTAGTTGAAAATTCGTTTTTTTTTTATTATAAAGTAATTTTTTTAACAGCAAATGCCTCTATTTTGGTGAAAAATTAATTTTTTGTTTCAAATCAAATATTTGTTCAGAAGCCTTCTTTGTTGGTTAAATCCAACTCTTTTTTATTTATCACAAACTACTTTCTTGAGAATTCATTTTTTCACGATTCATAATTTCAGTCAAAAATTAGGGTTTTTTCATTAAAATGTAAGTTTTTTACTGCAAATTATTCTGTTTCGGTAGAAAATTAATTTTTTGTTTTAAATCAAATAATTTCTTCCAAAGTCTTCTCTGTTGGTTAAATCCAACTGTTTTTTATTTATTACCATTTTTATTTATTTATTACAAACTACATTCTTGAGAATCCTTTTTTGTACGATTCATACCTAATTCTAGTTAAA
Organism: Andricus quercusramuli; assembly: GCA_932178445.1. Lineage (NCBI taxonomy): Eukaryota > Metazoa > Arthropoda > Insecta > Hymenoptera > Cynipidae > Andricus > Andricus quercusramuli. The sequence continues at coordinate 15,573 of CAKNXH010001513.1, read as the reverse complement.
AATTCGCTTTTTTTTTATTAAAATGTAATTTTTTTACTGCAAATTTTCCTGTTTCAGTAGAAAATTAATTTTTTGTTTTAAATCAAAAAAATTGTTGAAAATTCTTCTTTGTTAGTTCAATCCAACTGTTTTTTTTTATTTATTACAATTTTTTTCTATTGAAATATAAACTATTACATTTTTCATTGCAAATTTATATGTTTACATTTTTAGACTTGTAAGTTGAACTACTTTTTCAGAATTCATTTTTTTGAAGATCCACAATTTTAGTTTAAACAATTTTTTTTTTTAATAAAAAGTAATATTTTTACTGAAAATTTTTCTGTTTCAGTAGGAAATCAATTTTTTTGTTTTCAACAATCAAGCAATTTGCTGAAAATTAGTCACTGTTATGTAAATTCATCTGTTTTTTATTTTAATTACAATATTTTCTTGTCAAAATATAAACTATTACATTTCTCGTTGGAAATTCATATTTTTAGGTTGAAAGTTGAACGACTTTCGAAAAACTTCTTTTTTTTGACGATTCATAATTTTAGTTAAACATTCGTTGTTTGTTTCTTGGTCAAGAAGCAATTTTTCAACTGAAAATTCCAATATTTGGTTAAAAACTTATGTTGAAAATTGAACTACGATGAAAATTCATTTTTTTGGATGAAGATTAATCCTTTAGTTGAAAATTGATCTGCTTGTTCAAAAATTTACCTATTTTGTCGGAAATGCAATATTTTAAATTAATTTAAATAATTTTTTGTCTGAAAAAAAATCTTCTTCTGTCGCCCCGCTGGGAATCGAACCACATAACTTCCGATTGCCAGTCGGGTACTTTCCCATTAAACTGCTAGAGTGATCGAGAGAAGAAACTTTTCAGAAAATACACGCATTATTTTGCAAGGCAGTTTCTGCTCTCGATCTCTCTAGTAGCTTGATGGGAAAGCACCCGACCGGCAATCGGAAGTTCTGTGGTTCGATTCTTATCGGAGCGAAAGGAGATCTTTTTTTTTTAACTATTTAAAATAATTTTTAATTCATATTTCCATCTAACCTGAAAAGACATTACAAATTTACATTATTTTCTGACAATAATACAGATTCTTTGGAAAATTTCATGTGTACCACCTTGCACAATAATGCGCGTATTTTCTGAAAAAAGTTTTTACTCTCGATCACTCTAGTAGCTTAATGGGAAAGCACCCGACCGGCTATCGGAAGTTATATGATTCGATTCCTAGCTGAGCGAAAGGAGAAGATCTTTTTTCAGAAAAAAAATATTTAAAATAATTTTTAATTCATATTTCCCTCTAGTCTGAAAAGACGTTAAAATTTGTTTTATCCTCTGATAATAATACAGATTCCTTGATACAATTTTTAATTAACATGTTAGAAATTTAAAACGTTTCTCAGGCAGAAACTCTTGAGATTCGGACGGGTATCTGTCCGTCGTACTCTTTTCTACGAAAATTCAGTGAGGGGAAATTATGGGAGGGAAAGAAGGGGAAATTAGGGAGAGGAAGTAGGGGGAATGAGGGTAAACTGGCGAGGATAATGAGGGGGCCAACTAAAGTGAGGGGTAATTTGGGGGAGGTGAAACAGAAGTTTGTGTTAGGCGAGGGGAAGTAGGGAAAATTATTAGAAATAAGGGTGAGTAGGGGATGGGATGTATGGGCAGGGGAGGAGATGTGAGGGGGGTGTGGGGAAGCGAGAAGAGGGAGAAATAGAGGAGGATGTTGTAGTAAGCGCGGAGAAGGATGTAGTAAGGTCAAATAAAGGAGTGGAAGTAGGGGAACAGAGGGGAAATTGGGAAGGGGGTGAGGGGGTTACGAAGACTGGGGGAATTTAGGGGGGGGGGAAGTGAGAGGTAGTAGGTGACATGAGGGTAAATTAAAGAGAGGAATCCGAGGGTTAGGGGCAGTAAAAAGGTAATGAGGAGAGGGGGTTATGGGCAGGAAGAGGTAATAAGGGAAGGGGATATATGAGAAGTGGGTGTTAGAGAGGGGAAGTGAGGTAAATTATTAGAAATGAAGGAGAGTAGGCGAGAAGATGTGAGGGCTATGGAAGATGAGTTTTAGCTGGGAAGTAAGGGGAGGTAAAGTAGGGAAAGTAGGAGCGAATTTTGAAGGGAGTGAGGGGGCAACGGCCA